>CM031608.1:51990154-52020154 GCA_018398815.1 Conus ventricosus
TGGCTAACTTCAGAGGGAAAGCATCGCAACAGTAACGAGCCTTTCTACAGACGCAAGGGGACAGTCTTTGAATATCTGTGTTGATAGCGGCAAATGACTTGTTTTTTCCGTTTTCTGTTGCATGAATGGGCCATCAAAATCTCTCTCTCTCTCTCTCTCTCTCTCTCTCTCTCTCTCTCAAACAACATATATATATATATATATATATATATATATATATATATATATATTATATATATATATAATTAATATATATATATAAATAATGAAACAATGAGGTAAACAACAATCTGCTGTTATCCAAAATATTTCGGCTACTTAGCCTTCCTCAGCAGGAGTTCTTCGTTTGTAAACAAACGCAACGTCATTATGTCTTTTCGAGTAGTTTTACGTCAATTGATGACGTCATTGTGTTCCTTGTCACATCAAAACATTGAGCCCACGTGGTGCCAGAGTTTTTAGCTTGAAGATCCAGAATCGTTCACGCTGTTTTCGTCTTGTCTGTATGTTTGTGTGAATCCTTTCTACGGAATGCACCGGAGGTTCTGCAGTGTGTGGTTCGGTTGTTAAAGTGTTGAGCGACTAGTGTGTGTGTCTTTTGTTGATGTTTGATCTGTGTAGGTAAAACCTCATCTTCAGAGTGTTCTTAAGTTTTATACAGAGAGGCAAAATGACAGACAAAGAGAGAGAGAGAGAGAAAGAGAAGAGAGAGAGAGGAGAGAGAGGGGGGGGTAGAGAGGAGAGAGAGAGAGAGAGAGAGAGAGAGAGAGAGAGAGAGAGAGAGAATCAACTTTCTCTCTATCTCCCTCCTTTCTTTTCACTTTTCCTTTTCTCCTCTCTTTTCTCACCCCCCCACAAAAACCCCACACACACCAACAAACACACCCCCAAAATACATACACACCCCAAAGGCCCTACACAACAACCACAAAACCACACACCCAACAACACACCAACACACACACACACCCCCGAGCCCCCGCACGGACGCCCCCCCGCACGCACGCACCACGCCCCAAAAACACACCAAAAACACCACACACAAACACAGAAAAAGAACTGACTAAAACTCGCCCCATAAACCTTTCTTTTTTTCTTTGCCCCTTTAAACATGTCTTAAATCTACAAAACCCCCCCCCCCCCCAACCCCCGTTTGCCCCTTTCTCTTTTGTCTGTCTCTCTTTCTTTTTGTCCCCCCTTCTCTTCTCTCCCCCTGTCTCTGTTTTTCTCACACCCACACACAACACAACACAAACCCACACACACACACACACACCCCACACCACCCACGACGCACCACGCCACAGCACGCACGCCCCGCAAGCCCCGCACGCCCCCCACCAACACACCCACAACACACCAAACACACCCAGAAAACGAAAACACTCGGGACATAACACCTCTCTTTTTTTCTGCCTCTAATCATGTCTCTATCTACACCCCCCCCCCCCCCCCCCCCCACTGCCGTTTTTTCCCCCCTTTTTCCTGTTCTGTCCCCTCTGTCTTTCTGTTTTCTCTGCCCCTATCTTCTGTCTCTCTTGTCTCCCGTTTTTCCCCCCACAAAACACACAACACCACCCACACCCCCCAAAAAACACCCCCAAAACACACACCCCCAACACACACAACCCCACCTCTTTGTTTTTGGGCTCTAATTCTGTTCTGTCTGTCTGTCGTCTGTCGGGCCGTTTTCTCTCTCCTTTCCCTCTCTCCTCTCTCCTCTTCTTCCTCTCCTCCCTCAATCCTCTCTTTTCTCTCCTCTTAAAAGCCGATTGAATTTTACAATTGTGATTCAATGGATTTAAATGGAGTGCATTCTAAATTCAATGTTTCGGGGCATTAATCAATTTCGTAAAACCCCCCCTTTGTAATTCCCCGGGTAGGGGTTTACTCAAACGATTTGCTCTAGTAATTCCCTGCAGGTTTGGGGGAAGTTAAACGATCGTCTAAATTTTAATTTCCCCACAGGAAGGGGGGGTATGGTTTTTAAAAGGGTGCCCCAAAGTAATTCCCTTCCGGTAAGGGGGGATGTTAAAGATCGCTCTATGTAAATTCCCAATGCAGGGAGGGGGGGTTAAACTGATCGCCTCTATGTAATCCCCCCAGGGAGGGGTTTTAGTTAAACCCGATGCCTCTATGTAATTTCCCCCGGTAGGGGGGGGAGTTAAACTGATGTTTAAAGTAATTCCCTCAGGTAGGGGGGGAAAGTTAAACTGAAAACCCCTCTTGTAATTTTCCCCCGCAGGTAGGGGGGACGGGTTTTTCTGGGGTCGCTCTTTGGAATTTTCCCCATGGGGGGGGACCCTTAAAATGAACCTCTATGAAAAACCCTGCAAGGGAGGGGGGAAGTTAAAATATGCCTATTTTAAAATTCCCCGAGGTAGGGGTGAGTTAAACTTTTACCTTTTGTTTAAATTTCCCGCATTTGGGGGAGTTAAAACCCCTTTTGAATTTTTATGGGAATTCAGTTAAAACCTTTTAATTTCCCTAAGGAGAGGTGACGTTAAACTGATCGCTTTATGTAATTCCCGCAGGTAGGGGTTAGTTAAACAGTTTCAGTAAACCCCGATCCCATATCTTGCCTAACAATAGGGCAGCTTTAAAAACCCCCCAAAAAATTCAAGTTCACAAACTTTTTTGGACCCAGTGTGGCCAAATTTAACCAAGCCCGTGACCCGATCTTTAATTTGAAAAGTAATTTTATAATCGCTAGCACCCCTCCCCTCCCCCTTATCCCCTTCTCCATCCTTTCCCCGCCCCATTACACTTTCTCTCTCAAATCTTTCCCTTTCCCCTTTTCTGCCCCGCCTTTTTTTCAAAATCCCTCCCGCCCCCCTTCAAACCCAACTTTCCCCCACCCCCCATTCTTTCCCCTCCCCCGACCAACCCCCGCCCCATCTTCTCCCCCCATCCCCCCCAACCCCTCCCCCGCACCCTTCCCCCCCAATCCTTTTCCCCCCAAACCCCCCAACCCCTCCCCCGACCCCCCATTCTTGCCATCCCCCCCCCCCACCTGCCCCCTCCCCTCCACCCCCTTTCCCCCCATCCCCCACCCATCCCCTGCAACCCCCTCCTTCTTTCCAACCCCCCCACCCCATCCCCCCAAAACCCTCCCCTCCACCCCTCCCCTCCCCCCCTTTCCCCCCAACCCCTCCCCCCCACCCTCCCCCCCAACCCTCCCCCCCACCCCAAACCCATTTTTTTGCCATCCCTTAAACCCCTCCCCCGCACCCTTCCCCCCACCCCCCCCCTGCACCCCCCCTTTTTCCCTTCCCCCAAACCCCCACCCAACCCCTCCAAACCCCTCCCCTACCCCCTCCCCCCACCCCTCCCCCCAAACCCCCCCCTTCCCCCCCATCCCCCCACCCAACCGTGTACCCTTTTCCCCCCCTTCCCCCCCACCCTCCCCCCACCCCTCCCCCCACCCAACCCCCCACCCCCATTCTTTTACCTCCCCTTAAACCCCTCCCCCCCCCATCCCCCCCCCCCATCCCCCCACCCCTCCCCCCACCCCTTCCCCCCCCATCCCCCCACCCCTCCCCTCAAAAAATTTCCCCCCCACCCCTCCTTTTCCAATCCCCCAACCCCTCCCCCACCCATTCCCCAACCCCTCCCCCCCCACCCCCATCCCCCCCACCCCTCCCTGAACCCCTCCCTTCCCCCCCCCTCCCCCTTTTTCCCCCACCCCCCCCCTTCCCCCCATCCCCCCACCCCCCCCGTTTTACCCAAACCCCCCCCTTCCCCCCCCCATCCCCCCCACCCAAACCCCTCCCCCATCCCCCCCCACCCAAACCCCTGTAACCCCTTCCCCTTTTTCCCCCCCCCACCCATCCCTCACCCCTCCCCTCCCCCCCTCCATTCTTCCCCTCCCCCGCAATCCCCCCACCCCCCCCCTTTTCCCCCCCCTCCCCCATCCCCTTAAATCCTTTTCCCCTTTCCCCCCCCCCAAACCCTTCCCTCCCCCAAATTTTTCCCCTCCCCCCAAAATCCCCCCCCAATCACCTCCCCCTCCCCCCCCCCATCCCTTTTTTATCCAATGCCCAAACCCCCGACCCCTCCCCCCCAACATCCACCAAAAACCCCTTTTTTATCCCCCCCCAAACCCTTTTGTTATCCCTTAACCCCCCCCAAACCCCCCACCCCTCAACCCCCCAAAAATTTTTTTTTCCCCCCCAACCCTTTTTACCCCTCCCCAAATCCCCCCAACCCTCCCCTCCACCCAAACCCTTTCCCCCCAACCTTTTTTCCAACCAACCCCCCCCTACCCCTCCCTTACCCCCCCTTCCCCCCCACCCTCCCCACCCCCCTCCTTTTTCCCCCCCTACCCCCCCCTTTTTTCCCTCCCTTTTCCACCCAAACCCCTTTTTTCCCCAAACCCCCACCCCTCCCTTTTTCCCCTTCCCCCCAATTCCCCCCCCCCATTTTAAATCCCCTTTTCCCATACCTTACCCCTCCCTTTTTAAATCCCCCACCCCTCCCCTTTTTCCCCAACCCCTTTTTAAACCCCCCCCCACCCCTCCACCCAAACCCTTCTTCCCATACCTTCCCCCCTCCCTTTTTCAAATCCCCACCCCCATCCCCCCCATCCCCCGCACCCAACCCCCTTTTTTCCCCCCCCTTTCCCCCCATCCCTTCCAAAACCCCCACCCCCCCATCCCCCCCACCCCTCCCCTTTTTCCAAACCCCCCCCCCATCCCCTTCCCCCCCAACCCCATCTTTTTCCCAAACCCCCCCACCCTCCCCCCCACCCCAACCCCCTTTTTCCCCTCCCCCCCAATCCCCCCACCATCCCCTTTTTTTTTTTAAACCCCTTTTTCCCCCTCCCTACCCCTCCCCCTTCCGGGACCCCCCAACCCCATCCCTTTCCCCTTCCCAAACCCCCCCACCCCCCTTTTTCCCCCCCCTCCATCTTTTTTATCCAAATTACCCTTTTCCCCCCTCCTTTTTCCCCTTTCCCCCCAAAACCCCCCCCCCCATCCCCCCCAAAATACTTTTTTCCCAACCCCCCCAATCCCCGCCCCCTTTTCTTCCCCTCCCCCCCACCCCCCCTCCCCCAACCCCCCCAAACCCCCCTCCCCCCCACCAAACCTTTTTCCCCCTCCCCCCATTTCCCTTTAACCCCAAAACCCTCCAAAACCCCTCCCCCCAAAAAACCCTTCCAACCATTTCCCAATTCCCCCCACCCCCCAAACCCAATCCCCAAACCCACCCCTCCCCCCAAAAATTTTCCCCTCCCTAAACCCCTCCCCCTTTTCCCCTCCCCCCCACCCCCCCTTTTTTGCCCACAACCCCCCAAAAAACCAAACCCAAATTCTTATCCCCTCCACCCCTTTCTTCCAAAAACCCCCTTAACCCCCCCCAAATTAAATCCAAAAACCCCTCCCCCAAACCCCCCCCCCCCCCACCCCAACCCCTTTTTCCCCCCCCCTCCCCCCACCCTTCTTAACTCCCCCCCCCATCCCCTTTTTCCCCTCCCCACCAATCCCCCCCCACCCCCCCCAAAATTCCCCCCCCATCCCCCTTCTTTTTCCCCCCCCCTCCACCCAACCCCTTTTTCCTTCCCTCCCCCCCCTTTTTTCCCACCCCTCACCCCTCCCCGACCCATCCCTTTTTCCATCCCCTCCACCCCTCCCCCCTCCCCCCATCCCCCTTTTTCCCTCCCCCCCACCCCTCCTTCCCCCATCCCCCCCACCCCTCCCTTTTTCCCCCCCCCGCCCCCCCTCCCCCCTTTCCCCCCACCCCCCCTTCTTCCCATCCCCCCCACCCCCCCCCACCCCATCCCCTTTTCCCAAACCCCCCCCATTAAACCCCCCCCCATTCCCCTTTTTCCAATTTCCCCCCCACCCAACCCCCCACCCCCCCTTCTTCCTCCCCTTCACCCCCTCCCCCTTCCCCCCCCTCCCCCCCCTTTCCAAACCCCCCCAATCCCTTTTTCCCCAACCCCCCCACCATCCCTTTTCCCATCCCCTCCCCCCCAACCCCTTTTTTTTCCCAATTTCCCCCCCACCCCTTTCCCCCTTCCCTCCCCCCCACCCATCCCCCCACCCCTCCCCTTCCCTTTTTCCTCCTCCCCATCCCTTTTTTATCCCCTCCCCCCTTCCACCCCTCCCTTTTTTTCCCCCCCCCCCCACCCCTTTCCCTTCCCACCCCCTACCCCCCTTTTCCCCCCCACCACCCCCCCCTTTTTCCCTCCCCCCCCCCATCCCTTCCCTCCCCACCCCCCTTTTTCCCCCCCACCCCTTTACCCCATCCCCTCCAACCCCTCCCTTCTTCCCTTCCCCCCACCCAACCCCTTCCCCTCCCCCCCTTCCCCACCCCCCCCCCCTCCCCTCCCCCATTTTCTTCCCCCCCCCCCCATCCCCTCCACCCATCCCCTCCACCCATTCCTTTTTCCCTCCCCTTTCCCCCCATCCTCTTACCCCTCCTTTTCCCTCCCCCCACCCCAACCCTTTTCCCACCCCTCCACTTCCCCCCCACCCATCCCCCACCCCTTTCCCCTTTTTCCCCCCCCCCCCTACAACGGGTAAACCCCCTGTAACGATTTTTTTTTTCTTTATAGAATATATTCCCAAAAAATACTTGGCCGATCTTTCTGAAAATTTGAGGTAGTTCATTATGCGTCACGAATATTTTCCTGAAGTTTTAGTTTAACCCTTATAGACGTTTCTAACGGGTGTAAAAGGGCCCGTAAAGCTTTTTCTTCTCCTGGAACATCCCCAGAAAAATACTTTGGGCCGGGTCCTTTTTGAAAATTAGCAAGGGGGGGGTTTTTAAGGGGCACGGAAAATTTTCCCCCTGTTTTAGTTTACCCCTTATAAGGGTTACAAAAAACTGTAACAGCCTGTTTAAAGGGTTTTTTTTTTTTTATAGAATATCTGGGAAAAAATACTTGGCCCTTTTTTTCTGAAAATTTGTAGGGAAAAATTTACTATGGGTTGGATGATTTCCCCATGTTTTATTTAAACCCTTTTCAGCCCTTAAAAACCCCAAAAAGGTTTTCTTTTTTTATGGGAAAAACTCAAAAAGTTCTTGGCCGATTTTCTGAAAAAATTTTTAAGTATTTATTATAGGTCCAGCCCAAAGGGGGTGTTTACCCCGAATAGCCATTTTCTAACGGTTACCCCAGCCCCAAAACCCGTTTTTTTTACCTTTTTTGGGAAAATTTTCACGCGTATTCAGGATTTTAAAAGGGAATAAAATTTTTTTCTTTTTATCTTGTTTTGGGTTTTTTGCTGCTTTTCCCGCAAAATATGGTGGCCCAAATTTTAACTTTGGGGATTTGGGGTCGATTTCCTTTTTTCCCTTTTGGGGGGGGCATGGATAACGGTATTACTCTCTTTCTGCGTGCTTTCCAACTACTATACTACTACTGCTACTGGGTAATGGAATACTACTAAAATACTACTACTGGGTTTTTTTTGGTGGTTTGGTGGTGGGTATGGGGTCTTCTTCTTCTTTTCTTCTTCTTTTTTTCTTTTCTTTTCTTCCTTCTTCCCCTCCTCCTCCCCTTTGTTCCCCTTCCCCCCCTCCCCCTTCCCCCTCCCCCTCCCTTTTTCCCCCCCCTCCCCCTTTCCCCCCCCTGGGTTTTTCTTGTTCTTGCTTCCCTTTCTTGCTGTTTTATTGTTTTGGCTTTTGTAATATTTTTGTCATTTTTGTTTGCTGTGTTTCTAATATTGTTGTCATTGTTTGGGTTTCGCTGTTGCTAAAATTGTTTGGGAATTTCGTTTTTGCTGTTGCTAATATGGTTGTCGTCCGCGTTGTTTTTTTATCCGGTTTTCTTTTTCCCAAAAAAATTTATATAACTGTATTTTTTTTTCCTTTTAAAATTTTTTTTAATTGCCACCACCAAACATTTTGTTAAATTTCCATCATATTCCCCCATTGCCAACAAGAACTTGACGCAGAGATCTATGGAAAAATTTTAATAAAAACTAAAAGAATTTAGGGATCAGACCCCCCTGAAAGTTTTGGGAAAACTTTGTCAATAAAAGTGTGTGGTTTTGGGGTGTGTGTGGTGGGTTGGGTGGTGTGTGTGTGTGTTGTGTGGTGTGTGGGTGGTGGTGTTTTGTGTGTGGTGTGGGGCGCGCTTTTAAATTTCATGTTCAAATCATTCTGCCAGACACTTAACCCTTAAAAACATTCATGCAGCTTAAAAACAGTTCTTGCAAGCAACAAGCTTTTCAAAACCTATGTAATGGATTTTAAAAGAGGGGAATGGAGTCATTTAGCCCTGGAAAAAGGCCCCCGGACTTCCCTTTGGGGGCATCATTAAACCAACCCAAGGATCTGATGTTTACAGGGGAAGATGGGGGGAGGGAACCAGAAGGGGGGGGGTGATAAAAGGAAAAGGTTTTCCCGAAAATTTTTTCCCGCTTTTCGCTTTCCCAAAACCCCCCGGGATCATAAGGGCCAATTTCCGAAGGAAAAATAAACGGCACCCGGGGAAAAAATCTCCAGGGCACCCCTTTTGGTGTAAACCAAGCTTTTCGAAAGTTGTGGGCCCCTTTGTCTGGGGATTAGCTCCCCTTTTAACCAAGAGCAAAGGGGGGGTTCGATGTGAAAAAGAGGGGGGAAGGTTTCCCCAAATAGAAGATTAAGAGGGTATGTGTTTTGGGTGATTTGATGGTCTCTGTATTGGTCAATTAAAATTTTTCCTTTAATTTGGGCGATGATTATTGATTGATTCCTTTTTTTCCTCTCTGTCTCTCTTCCCCTAACCTCTCCTCTTTCTCTCTTTCACTTTTCCCCTCTTCTTCTTCTCTCTCTCCCCTCCTTTAAGCAGAAGTAAAAAGGCGCTAAAAAAAAATTTTTTTCCTTTTTCCCTTTGCTGACCCCTTTTTTTTCTAAGTCTCAAAAATTATAGGGCCAAAACCCAAATTTAAATCACTAAAAGAAGAAACAAACGTTTTTTAGGATTAAAATTTAAATTTTGAAAAAATATATTATTGTTTTTTAAAAAAAAGGTGGCCCTTTCAGTTCATTAAAAATGGTTTTTTTTTTTATTGGGAAAAGAAAAAATAAAAAATTGTCAAATCTTTTAAAAAACCCAGGAATTTTAATTTTTCCCAAAAAGAAAAATTTTTTAATTTTGGGTTGGGGGGAGGGAAGCAACAAGGGTTTAAAAAGGGGGTAATTTTAAAAATTTTTAAGTCAAAAATTTAAAAAAAACCCAAATACTATTGAAATGTAATCTATTTTGGAAATTATTTTTTATGCCCAAATAGAAATATTCTTACTTAGGGGAAAGCGAAAAAAATGGGTTTTGGGACCCCTAATCCCCCAAAAAGGAAAGAGGCAAAACCCTTTTCCCATTAAAAAGTTTTCTTCATTTACCTTTACAGGCTTTTAATACTAGGCCCTTTCGGGGGGGAAACCCGGCCCTATACTCTGAAAATAAGTTTTTTTGTCAAGTGCAAAAAAATACTGGCTAAAATTAAAAAAACTGCCTCCCGTCTCGGTTGTGGGCCAAACCCGCTACAAAATGACGGTTTAAATTCCCCAAACCGGGTTTGGGAAAGGGGAAAATTTGGGCCCATTAAAATAAAACAAGAAATTTTTCTGTAAATGGGTTTGGGATTTTATGGAGTTACGGAAAATTGGGAAAAGAAGGGCAATTTATTTCAGAATTTTTAAAGGGGAGACCCGTAAAGTTCGTACAAACCCAAAAATGGCATTCGGCAAAAGGGTTAAAAAGAAAAAAGCCTTTTTTTTTCTTCATTTTAAAAAAGTCTTTCAACTGAAAATTTTCTATAAATTTAAAAAGACAAATGGAAAGGATTTAAATTTTTCTCGATTTCATTCAGAACCCGGGTTTAAAACCCAAAAAAAAAGATGGAAACTTCCTGGGTTTTTTTTCCCCGGGAAACTTATCCCTATGTTGGTTTCGATGTTTTAAAAATTAAAAAATTTCTTTATTCCCCTTTTTAAAAAGGATATGTACCATTAAAGGAACAAATGGATTTTTTCAAATGTCTGCTCGACTCATTTTAAAGTTTCAACTGTTTTACTTTCAAAAAGACGAAATTATTACAAAACGTTGCAAATTTTAGCAAGGCTCAGAAATTTTCCCAAAAGAAAAAATTAAAACCCCCTATTTATGTTTAAAACCCTTAATTTGATGAAGAAAAAATGAATGTTATATATCATATTTTATAAAGGGGGTGGCGAAAATTTAAAATTTTTTTTGGGCGCGTGTGGTGCGTGCTTTTCTGGTTGTTATGTTTTATCAAAGGGATTGGGGGAATGTGGGTTGGGTGTGTGTGTGTGTTTTGTGTGTGGTTTTTTGGGGTGTGTGTGAGGGTGTGGTTTTGTGGGGTTGTGTGTGGTGCGTTGGGGTGTGTGTGTATTTCGGAGTATGTGGGGGTTTTTTGTGTGTGTGTGATGTGTGTGTGTGTGGGGGTGTGTGTGGTGTGTGGTTTTGTGTGTGTTGGGGGGGGCTGGTGGGGGAGTGCTTAGGATATTTTTAAAAGGCTAATGGTTTAATTTTAAACATAAATGATTGAAAATTTCGTTTAGATTTTTTTTTTTTGGGATTTTTTAGTATTTATTTCATATCCACAATATTTCTTTTTTTTCTAAACCCTATTTTTTACCCCCCTGTCATCAGACCGAAAAGGTAATGCAATAAAATATTTTGAATCGTGAATCTCTCTCTCTCTCTCCTCTCCTCTCTCTCTTCTTTTCTCTCTCTCCCCACACACACACACACACACAAAGGGGGCCCCTGCAACAACAACCGAAAATTCAGTCTGCGGGGGGTTATGTTCCGTTCAAAACAAACAAGGGGGACCCGCACCAGGACCCGGGAAAAGCGCATACCGATACTTTTGGCAAAAGAGCAGGGGAAGTGCTAAAAGCCAAAAAGATAGGGGAAAAATTTCAATTCGGAGTTGAGGGGGACCGTTTGGTGAAGGGAGGGGGGAGCTAGGCCAAGAAACAAAAAGGGCCCAACAACAACATAAAACCCGTGAGTAACACGCTTCGCAACATCGAAGGCAAAAATTTACCTTCTTTTTGGTGTATGCGAAGCGGAAGGCAAATAAGATTCCTCATCCCAAAATTGTAGATCTAAAAAAAGGGCCCGGCTAGCATGGAACAAGACAACCCTTTCCATACCCTCCTTGCAGAAGTGGCTGGTTTCCCAACCCGTCGGAACAACTCCTCGGATGCTCTGTCCCCGAAGCAAACAAACAGAAAAATGCAAAATAGAAATGTACAGCAATGTGAAAAAAACAAAAAAAATAGAAGAAAATGAAAACGTAAACAAAATGACTCAAGGCTTTTTTGCGTCACAACCGAGCCCAAAGGGAACGTGCAAGAAAAATGACAACAAAATTTTAAAGCCGAGCCCAGAGAAAAACACAACGCAAGATTTAAAGCCAAAGCCCAAAGGAAAACCAATAAACTTTAAAAGGGCCCTTTTCCCAACATTTTGATAAAAGCCCCTGTCTAAAGAAAGTCAACACCAACAGACGGGGGAGGTCCTACGGAAAACCTGATCGAAAAATCAAAACAATAAAGACACAAACCAGCAGGGTAAAAGAAAGTGCATCTGCAAGACACCTCCTGTGTTTTACCTACATGTTGGTCGAAGGACAGAAACAGAATCACAGAAACATTTTCCCGGGAAGAATGGCAAAGTCGAAAGGAAAATCAAAAAAGAAACCCTATTGGGCCACATAATCGAAATGGCCCCTACATGGGCCCCCCGCTTCAATATAAAAGGGGGATTGTAAAACCATTTGGTGTGGGAGTAAAAGAGACAAAAACATCCCCTTCATCACTCATCCTTTTAAAAGCCACCCTTTAAACCTCCGGACGGCTAAAACCCACTGCCAGGGGGAAACGCATCTTGCGGGAATATTGGGGGCATCGAGGAACCTTTCTGGAACGGCCCCCGAAAACAGTGCGACGCCCCCGGTACCTCCCCCCCACCCCTTCCCTGAGGACCTTCTACGGCCTGCGGCCCAAATGGGTTTCAATTTTATACAACGGGTGACTTTTTTTTGTTGCTTTTGGGGAAAACAAACCAGCAACCCCTACTTTGGTGTCAAAGCCCAATTGTGTTGAAGAAAAAAATCTTATTTGTTTATTATTTTTTTTTAACATGAATTCAACAACAATATAAAATACTGCAGTAAAATTCCCATCTCTCCTTTCTAAATTGACTACTTACGTCAGTTTTTAGTGTCATCTGACTGCCACGTTCTCTTTTCCCATCGAAAATATCATAAAAAAAAACTACCAAATTTGGGAAACTACTTTTATCCCCAGTAGTAGTACAGATGAAAGGTGACAAGAAAATTTGTGCATCTATATTCACACTGGACTGCGTTTTGTGAAAGAAATAACCGTCCCCGGGTGGATTACAGGGGATTTTTTCATGTGAAAAAAACTGTAATTTTTTCGGATCCTTAAAAGTAAACTTCTTCTGTATTTTTAACCTAAGGGCCAGATAACAAATTTACGAATGGATAAAAAAAACACAAAATAAGGTAAATGGTTAGGGAGGGGATTTAAGCCCATTCCCCTTTTGGGAAAAAGAGATACAAGGGTTTAAAAGAAAGGTTTGGGAAAATTTTAGCCAATTTTTAAAAAAGTTTACCAAGGGTTTCTTATACCAGAGTTCCTAAATTTAACACAAAACCTACGCAATTGATTTAACTTTGGTTCCCCTAAAATGGGTTTTTGTCGTGTGCATGGAAAATTAGTGAAACTTTGGGGTGTTAAACCATCATTTTTACAATTAATCAGTCCCCGTTTTTGAAGCACAAAACCCCGATAAAACAACCCAGATTATTAAAAAAATCCAAAGGCCATTTTACGAAACATTTAAAAGACTAGACATAAGCTTGCCCCCAGACGATAATTTTAAACAATGATGCATTTTTTTGACCTTTCTAAAAGTTTGGGTTCATGTATTAAAAAATTGAAGAACGGGGTTCTAAGGGGGAAACACTCGGTAATGTTTGGGGGACTGGGATTGCGTAAGGCAGTTAAGAAAAAAAAACGTTAAATCGGAAACGTGACACCCAAACAAAGCAAAATAAGAAAAAGAATGAAAAATTAAAGGAAATAAACACTCAAAAGTAAAGTAATAAGTTTGGAAAAAGCCAAAAAGGATTTATTGGGAAATTTTTTCAAAAGAAAAACATTTTGAATAAAGAATAAATGGTATGGAAACAGATAAAAACAGAAAAAAGGGAACAAACTCCCAAAAATCCTATCATTTTTGTAAAACAAGTTACCTCACCAAGACAAAGCAGAACGTTTTGACCCCGTTTGTAAAGTAAGCAGGTTTAAGGTTGTCTGAAAACCCAAAAAAAACCCGAGAGATAAAGAAGTATCCCTGTCTTTTAAAGATGTATCTATAATGAACGAGCGACATCAACGCCCCCGAAAAATTACAAAGGGGAAAGACGCCATAGGGTTTTCTCCCAAACAAAAAACAGCTGTTATTTTTGGGCGCCCTTTTAAAAGAAATATTTAAAATTTTCCGACAAATGGATAAGCATTTACTTAACAATTTAAAAAAAGCGGAGTCAGGTCATTTGCCCCAAATAATGGAAAAAAATCGTAATAGTCCGATTCACAAGGAAGGAAACGAAAGAAAGTAAATAGTTACAGACCTATTTTATTAACTTTTCATGTCGTAAAATTTATGAAACAATTGTTTAAATAGAATAAAAACTTTTTGTGAAAAAAAACAAATTTTTCCCAACAAACCAGGGAGGTTTTCAAAGGGAGAAGTGCATTGAACACTTGGGCAAACTTACCACTCAAATTTAAAAATCTTTTTCCGAAGAAAAAAGTTTACAGCAACCCTTTTTGATATCACTAAAAACTTTTCGTCAAGTTTGGGACTTTCGTTTGCTTTATAAACTTAAAAAATTGGATTATCAGGAAACATTTTGATTTTATTAAAAATTCTAGAAAAAATATATTAGAAGAAGTAGGGAACTCCCCCATTTTATGAGAAGAAAAATTACCTGGGATTCCCAGGGTTTTTATTTCCCCTTTACCCTTTTAGTATTCTAAGTACGATTACCCCAAAGATTTTCAAAAAAAAAGAACTACCCAATATGCAGATGACTATGCATATGGATGAAAGGACATTAAAAAAATACATCTTAGATCAAAAACTAAGAAAAGTTTTATCAAAAAAAACTAATAACCCTTTTTTGATTATTACTGAAAATGTTTGCAAATTCAACTGAAAAAACCCCCAATGATGTTTTTTTTAATCTTCTGAATTTTAAAATGCCTTTTTTTCAAAACAAAAAGGGATACCCCTTTTAAATATCAAAAATAGTTAAATTTCCCTTGGGGTAAAAATTTAACACAAAATTGTCATGGAATTTCCATAAGAGCATGTTCTAAAAAAGCTCAAAACTTTAAATCTATAAAGATTAAAACAAACCCGCTTGGGTCAGGACACAGTTACTCTTTTGCACCTTTCATCACTGGTTTGATCAAAATTAACGTATGCCCCCAAAGGGTTTTCAGTGCACCCAAATACTTACGAAAAAAATTTTAAAGTATTGATTTCCAAAAATGTAAATGCCAAGGGACTACCCTTCGCCTCTTTTTACAAAAGCATACAGTGCTGCTGGATTTACCACGGGAAAATAAGGAACTTGCATGCACCAAATTTTTTAACAAGTTTCTAAGACAACAATTAGGCCCTAAATAAATATCAAAAAGGGCCCTGATTTTCCCAAAAGGCAAAAAAAATACATTCAAAGACTCTAAGAACATATACTTCCTCATTTTTTGAATCCTCGATTAAACAAACAAAAACTATTGCAAAAACATCTATTGTGTCTCCTTTTCCCCCCTGGAAATGGGACGAAACACATTTTTTATATTGAGGCCCTAAAGATTTCCCAAAGGGTGAAAAAAGGGAATTTGTATTATCCCAAAATGAAAATGGGAATTTTCCCTGATCATATTCCCCAACCCCCTTTTAAAATATACAAGAAGGAAACATTAATCAATTTAACATTTCGGGGCAGGGATATATTTTTCCCAGGGCCTTTTAAAAAAAGGAAAAAAGTCATATTAACTGGTTTAAAAAAAAAAAATCTATTTTCACTGCCGAGTTTAAAAGCTAAAAAATGGCCTTAAGTTTGTTGTTGATTACCCCAAAATTTATTAAAAATTGTTTTTTGTGTAGATTCTAAGTCAGTTCCTTTTGCAAAAGAAGAAATTTTAGATTAAAAAATTCGACCTGAGATGATCCTGAAATAAATAAAATTTGTCCCTTTTCTCAGTTAGAGAACTGAAGTAAAAAATTTTTTTTTGGGGGCCCTTTCCCCCTGGGGTTATATGATAAAGAAAAAGGTTTATGTTCTAAACCAAAAAGAGGAGCAAAAAAAGATCTTAAAATTCACATTTTTTAAACTTCTCTATGTCGGCAAAGTGCTATACTTTGGCGGAAAAAATAAAATTTTCTAATTTTTATTTGACAGAAAAAGAAAATGGGTGCTTTGGTTTTCACGAAGAAAAGAAAAAAATTCAAGAAAAGTTAAAATAATGTCGATCAAAAATTTAAACGTAGACGACCCCCGATAAATTCCTTGATTTTTTTAAAGAAATGGGTTTTTTTAAAACAAAGTAAGTCCCCAAAATTTTACATTGTATATGGGTCCAAAAAATATCAGCTGATCACATTCTTTCGTGTAACCCTTAAAGGGGAAAAAAGCATTCCAAAAAATGTCGTACAGCCTATTCAAAATGTTTTTCCCGTCAACAAGTTTTAAACCAAAAAAATTTTTTTTTTACACTTTGCTAAAAGGGCCAAAGGCCAAATTTCTTTTTAAAAAAACATCAGTAGTGAGAAGAGAAAAAGAGTTTTATGTTTGTGTTTTTTTTTTTTTTTTCTTTTCTTTTTCTTTGATGAAGTGGATTTTCAATTTTTTTGTTTAGTTTTAGATAATTTTTTTTTTTTTTCTTGATCGTTGTGTTTTTAACCCCCCCCCCCCCCCCCCCCGGGCCCCCATTTTTTTTTTTCCTCTAAAATTTATAATGTGGAAAAAAAAAAGGGAAAAACAAAACAAAAAAACAAAAAACAAACAAACAACAACAACCCAAAAACACACACAACACACACCCCCCACCACAACACACCCCACCCACAAAAGATTTTTCAAACAAAGTGTGAGTTCTATTTTTTTGTGTTTATTCATCTTAATTTACCTCTGGAAAATTTTAGCAGCAGCGCCAAACAGCAGCAGCAGCCCAGAAAACAGCAGCAAACCAGCAGCCGCAGCAGCACACACACTAACAAAAACTTTCTACTACTACACTACTAGTGTAGTAGTAGTATAGTAGTAGTAGTAAATGTTTGTATTTGTAGGGAAACAACCCGGGGCAGCAACTGAAAAGGAAAAGAAACAGTACGGGGCAACAGGAAAAGTGGCAGAAGAAGATGAAGAAGGGGGAGGGGAGGGAGGAGGAAGGGGGGGGAAAGGAGGAGGGGGGAGGAGGAGCAAAAAAGGATCCCGGAGGAGGAGGAGGGGCCCGGGGGAGGGGAAAAATAGGGGGGAGCAGGAAAAAAGAAGCAGGAGGAGAAGAAAAAGGGGGAAGGAAAGGGGGAGGGGGGAAGGGGGGAGGGAGGAAGGGGGAGGAGGAGGATAAAAAAAGAATGAGAAGAAAAAGAAAAAGAAGAATGAGAAGAAAAAGAAGAAAAAGAAGAAGAAGGAGGAGGGGGAGGAGGGGAAAGGGGGAGGAGGGGGAGGGAAGATGATTTATGATGATAATGAAAAATGAAAGATTATGATGATATGTTTATGATAAGGGCAAAAAACCCTTTAGCCAAGGAAAACCCCAAAAAGCAAAAATTTTTCACCTTTTTATTATTGTATGCCATGGGAACCCACCTTTTTATTATAGTATGCCATATCACCGACTTTCATTTTAAAAAATATGCCCTATCACCGACTTTCATTATAGTATGGGCCCCCTCAAAAAACTTTCATTATATATGGGCCCTGTCACCGACCCTTTCCCTTATAGTATGCATATCACCGACCTTTTTCATTAAGTATTGCCCAAGTCAACCCCACTTTCATTATAGTTTGCCATGTCACCGCCCTTTTATTTTATAGCCATGTCACCGGGCTTTCATTATAGTATGCCAATTTAAACCGGGCTTTCATTTTTAGTATGCCATGCACCGACTTTTTTTTTCTCAAAGTACTCTTTCACTTAAAAAAGCCCGGCCCACCAAAAAACCTGATACTAAGGGGTTTTAAATGTTCGAAAACAACCTATGGAAAATAGTTTTATGGGCATAAATGTCAAAAGTTTGGGGCCTCTGAAAAAATTCCTGCTTCGGAGTTTTCAGTGGGGGTGGGCGCCAGCTACAATGAAAGGGGGGATTATGATTTAACCCAAAAAAACGTTTTCATGAGAGAGGAGAGAGAGAGAAAAAGGGGATGGAGAGAGGAGAGAGAGGGGAGAGAGGGGGAAGGTGGGATGTGGTGTCGGGGTAAGTGTGTCCCGTGTAAGGGGTGTGTGTGTGTGTGTGTGTGGGTGTGTGGTGTGTGTGTGTGTGTGTGTGGGTGTGTGGTGTGCCTGCGCGCACGCGCGCGGGGGTGGGGTAAGTGGGGAAGTGTGCATGCGTGTGTTTGTGTGCATGTGTGTTATGTGTGCGCGCGTGTGTGTAGGTGTGTGTGTAGGTGTGCGTGCGTGTGCGTGTATATATATATATATTATATTATATATATATATATATATATATTATATATATATATATATTATATATATATAGATCAGTATATTTAAAATGCCTAAAACAATTTTTTAAGTGCTCAACCCCTTGGGGAGCAACATTAGATAAAACAAGTTAAAAGAGGAATCTTCCTCTTTTAACTTGTTTTATATATATATATATATATATATATATATATATATATATATATATATATATATATATATATATATATATATATATATATATATATATATATATATATAGTAGTCAGCACCGCCCACGGAGTTCATTTTCAAGCTTTCGCCCAAAGGCTTCTTCAGGAACCGATGCAAGTACATCTCCTTAGCAGCGATGACATCAATACTATTGACGTCATAGTAGACTACATCAATTTAAAAACGACGTCACATTTTCTTTTTTACTGTAGTTTCACCTTTCACCACACCCTGTACCCATCCCTCACTACATCTTGCAGAGTCCACCTTCCACAGCACCCTGCAAAGTCCACCCTCCACTGTACCCTGCATAGTCCACCATTCACGGAACCCTATAGAGTCCACCTTCCACTGCACATTGTAGAGTCCACCCTTCACTGCATACTGCAGAGTCCACCTTTTCACTGCACACCCGAAAAGTCCACCTTCCACTGCACCCTGAATACCCCATCTTCCACTGCACTCTATAGAGTCCACCTATCACTGTACCATTCTAATAGAGAATCCTGTTTCTCATTCTGTGCATGCTGTTGAGTTCTGTACGGGAGTTGAGACCCTTAAAGAGAGTCCCCAAATTGGCCTGCCAGTGAGTCTCTCTGTCTAGGAGTATGTCTTCAGATGCAACTTGTTCGATGGGATGGATGGAAAGAAAAGGCAGAGCCTTGTCTTCAGGGTGCTCAGTCTGGGCGAGGTGTCTGGCAATTCCACATCGCTGGGCCATTTTCTTGTTGCAGTCTGATTTGTGATTGGCCCACCTTCTTTTGAGGTCCTTGGTGGACCCAACATACCATGAGATAAAAAAAAATATGGGTTTTTAAGTCATGGAAATCGCCACCTGTAATAGATGAAATGAAACCTTTTGAAGAAAGCATGAAAAAACTAATAGCTAATATTGATTTCAGAAAACCACATAACAATTTCCAAACAACATTGAATAATAACATAAAACAAATCCAGAATGACAAAAAAGTATTCATAAAGGCGGACAAGACAAACAATTTCTATAAAATGGAAACTAATGAGTACTCTCAACTCCTCAACAAAAATATTCAGAAAAATTATTTTAAAAAAGCTGATAAGACCACATATGACAACATCTGCAAAAAAGAAAAAGAACTTGTGCACCAGATGGATTTAGGTGATAGGATAGAAGCAACAGCAATGAAAGAAGCCTTTATAACCCTTAAAGACCACAAACCTAACTTTCTCAACAACCCTACTTGTAGATTGATAAACCCATCAAAATCTGAATTAGGCAAAATTAGTAAAAAGATCCTGGAAAAAGCAATAGAGGACATAAAAACAAACACTGAATACAATCTCTGGAAAAATAGTTATGAAGTTATCCAATGGTTTAAAGAATTGAACAAACAGACAAATACAGTGTTCATTACTTTTGACATAGTGGACTTCTACCCTTCCATTGATGAGGAATTACTTACTAAACCCTAAAGATTCGCCAACAAATATACAAATATAACAGATTCTGAGATGGAAATCATTCTCCACACTAAGAAAACCCTTCTCCATAGCAACAGTGAAACTTGGATTAAAAAAAACAGCAGAAATTCCACATTCGATGTCACGATGGGATCTTATGATGGAGCTGAAACGTGTGAATTAGTTGGACTTTTCATGTTGTCTCATATACAGAAAATACTTGTAAACAGGTTGGCTTATACAGAGATGACGGTCTTGCCACGTTAAACAATAAACCAAAAATCATTGAAAACAAGAAAAAAGAACTTTGTAAAATTTTTCAAAGCCATAACCTAAAAATAACAGTAGAAGCCAACAAAAAAACCAGTAAATTATTTAGACATAACATTAGACCTTAAGGATCATACATACAAACCATATAAAAAACCTAATGACACACCCGTCTACGTAGACATCAATAGTAACCACCCACCCTCCATCTTAAAAACCATACCTAATGGTATAAACAAAAGATTATCTAAACTGTCATGCAATGAGAAAGAATTTAACAGTGCAGCAGCTGAATATCAAGAGGCGCTGAAAAAAGTGGCTACAACTATAAATTACAATACAACCCAGATAACAACATGAACAGTAACAGGAAAAACAGGAAAAGAAAAATTATATGGTATAACCCTCCATATGATGGAAGAACAAAAACTAACGTAGGAAAAGAATTCCTCAGAATCCTTAAAACATCATTCCCAAAAGAACATGTACTATCTAAAATATTCAACAAAAATACCGTCAAGCTATCATACTCGTGTATGCCCAACCTTAAAAATATAATTGATTCTTCCAATAAAACCAAAAACAACACAACCAAAGAGGGTGAGGAAAGGATATCTTGTAATTGCACTAAAAAAGACCAGTGCCTTTGAATAATAAATGTCTCTACAACAATATTGTGTACCAAGCTACGGTAACAACAGACAGTGATAAAGAAACATATATAGGAATCACGGTTAACCACTTTAAAACCAGATATGCAAACCATAAACAGTCTTTAAAAAATGAAGAAATATAAAAACCAAACAGAATTAAGTAAATATATTTGGAAGCTGAAAAATAAGAAAATAGATTACAACATATCATGGAAAATTATAAAAAGAGCAACATCATACAACAACATTTCTAAAAAATGCAACTTTGTACTACAGAAAAGTGCTGATATTATGTAAACCCCACCTAGCATCCCTGAACTCTAAAGTAGAAATGATAAACAATTGCAGGCATAAATGGAAATCTTTGTCAATGCACCATTCCGTGGCACGTCCCCCCTGAACGCGCCCCAAAAAAGAAAAACCGGCAGGCCACGTCCCACACGCACAGAACTCACACGCCCACACACCACAATATATAACACCGGTGGCGTGCCCAAAATTGTATTGTATACCCTGAGGAGAGCGCTTTTAGCTTGAAACAAGCTTGTAGGTTTTAACCTCTTCATTTTAAAATCCTATTTTAAACTGGTATGTCGCTCCCTACATGGTTGAGCACTTTTTACGTCCTGAGTGGCTTTTTAACTCTGATTTTATATATATATATATATATATATATATATATATATATATATAATATATATATATATATATATATATAATAATATATAATTATGTGTGTGTGTGTGTGTGTGTGTGTGTGTGTGTGTGTGTGTATAATTGGGTTTTTGACTTGTTAAATAAATGCCTTTCTTTTTCTTTCGTCCTCTCTTCTTTTTCTTCTTTCTTCTTTCTTTCCTTAGGTCAGTGTTCTATCCCGTCAAAGAGAAACCACAATTGCAGAATGTGGCAGCTGTGCTCAGCTACAATGAACCAGAGCATTCCATCTGACTTCAACATGATCAGCCCATCTGACTTAACATGATCAGCCCATCTGACTTCACCATGATCAGCCCATCTGACTTCACCATGATCAGCCCATCTGATGTAACATGATCAGCCCATCTGACTTAACATGATCAGCCCATCTGACTTCACCATGATCAGCCCATCTGACTTCAACATGATCAGCCCATCTGACTTCAACATGATCAGCCCATCTGACTTCAACATGATCAGCCCATCTGACTTCAACATGATCAGCCCATCTGACTTCAACATGATCAGCCCATCTGACTTCAACATGATCAGTCCATCTGACTTCAACATGATCAGCCCATCTGACTTCCCCATGATCAGCCCATGTGACTTCACCATGATCAGTCCATCTGACTTCAACATGATCAGCCCATCTGACTTCAACATGATCAGCCCATCTGACTTCCCCATGATCAGCCCATCTGACTTCACCATGACAGCCCATCTGACTTCACCATGATCAGCCCATCTGACTTCAACATGATCAGCCCATCTGACGTAACATGATCAGCCCATCTGACTTAACATGATCAGCCTATCTGACTTAACATGATCAGCCTATCTGACTTCACCATGATCAGCCCATCTGACTTCAGCATGATCAATTATCGTAGCATTCATATGCGACACGAGTATCCTGTTTCAGTAACCGACAGTGACGCAGAAGAAATGATAGCCATCTTAAATAATCGTTGAAATGTTGCCTCTACATATCAGAGACTTTTTAAAATCATGGTTTCTTTTTTCTCCGAAAAAAAGGGGAAAATGTAGAAAAGAAATGGGAAAAAACAACAACCCGTTGAAGCAGAACTGGAGATATGCTTCCCTATATGCGAAAATGAGGGACAGATATGCGAGGTCACATTCGTGTGCCTCTCTCTCTCTCTCTCTCTCTCTCTCTCTCTCTCTCTCTCTCTCTGTCTGTCTGTCTGTCTGTCTGTCTGTCTGTCTGTCTGTCTGTCTGTCTGTCTCTCTCTCTCTCTCTCTCTCTCTCTCTCTCTCTCTCTCTCCTCCTTCTTCTTCTTCTCTCTTCTTCTTCTTCTTCTTCTCTCTCTTCTTCCATTCCTCCATCCCCGCCCCCACCCCCACCCCCCCTCTCTGTCTCTTTCTCTCTCTCTCTCTCGCTCTCTCTCTCTCTCTCTCTCTCTCCTCTCTCTCTCTCTCTCTCTCTCTCTCTCTCTCTCTCTCTCTCTCTCAGAAACATGAATACTATCAAAGAACGGCCCTATCTTATAATATTCGGGTAACCGAACAGTAGTGTGATGTCTGACAGTAAAAATGAAAGAACAGTCTTCACAGCACTTCAGACAATTCAGGCTACCGCTAATTCACTGTCTGAACATCGACCATGCTTCGTCCATGCTTGGCTGAGCTCCTTGAAGGAAGTGTGAGTTGAGCGTGTTACTTGGTATCTATTGTAATAGTCCTACTGGGGCAGTCTATTCTCCTCCTGTGTTTCCAGCAGTCTTACATGGCAAATCCAGTGTATGGGACGAAAGTGGAAGTCCACAGTCTGCTGCAGTGACCATGCTAATCCCCACAGTTCTTTTTGTTTGACCGTCTCCATGCTAATCCCCACAGTTCTTTTTGTTTGACCATCTCCATGCTAATCTCCACAGTTCTTTTTGTTTGACCGTCTCCATGCTAATCTCCACAGTTCTTTTTGTTTGACTGTCTCCATGCTAATCTCCACAGCTCTTTTTGTTTGACCGTCTCCATGCTAATCTCCACAGTTCTTTTGTTTGACCGTCTCCATGCTAATCTCCACAGTTCTTTTTGTTTGACTGTCTCCATGCTAATCTCCACAGTTCTTTTTGTTTGACCGTCTCCATGCTAATCCCCACAGTTCTTTTTGTTTGACTGTCTCCTTGCTAATCTCCACAGTCTTTTTGTTTGACTGTCTCCATGCTATCCCCACAGTTCTTTTTTGTTTGACCGTCTCCTTGCTAATCCCCACAGTTCTTTTTGTTTGACTGTCCCATGCTAATCCCCACAGTTCTTTTTGTTTGACTGTCTCCTTGCTAATCCCCACAGTTCTTTTTGTTTGACCGTCTCCTTGCTAATCCCCACAGTTCTTTTTGTTTGACCGTCTCCTTGCTAATCCCCACAGTTCTTTTTGTTTGACCGTCTCCTTGCTAATCCCCACAGTTTCTTTTTGTTTGACCGTCTCCTTGCTAATCTCCACAGTTCTTTTTGTTTGACCGTCTCCTTGCTAATCTCCACAGGCTCTTTTTGTTTGACCGTCCCTTGCTAATCCCCACAGTTCTTTTTGTTTGACCGTCTCCTTGCTAATCTCCACAGCTCTTTTGTTTGACCGTCTCCTTGCTAATCCCCACAGTTCTTTTTGTTTGACCGTCTCCTTGCTAATCTCCACAGCTCTTTTTGTTTGACCGTCTCCTTGCTAATCCCCACAGTTCTTTTTGTTTGACCGTCTCCTTGCTAATCCCCACAGTCTTTTTGTTTGACCGTCTCCTTGCTAATCTCCACAGTTCTTTTGTTTGACCGTCTCCTTGCTAATCCCCACAGTTCTTTTGTTTGACCGTCTCCTTGCTAATCTCCACAGCTCTTTTTGTTTGACCGTCTCCTTGCTAATCCCCACAGTTCTTTTTGTTTGACCGTCTCCTTGCTAATCCCCACAGCTCTTTTTGTTTGACCGTCTCCTTGCTAATCCCCACAGTTCTTTTTGTTTGACTGTCTCATTCTCCCAGCCCCTAGTGGCATTCATCACACCGCTCTTTTCGGCTCACCATTTATAGTCACACCCTGGCAAGCTCTTTTCGGCTCACCATTTATAGTCACACCCTGGCAAGTTGCGCAACAGCCACAGCACAGGTAATGCACAGAATCAGTCAATGGAACCAGTCAATGGAACCAGTCAATGCCACGTTATCTTGAGGCAACCCAACAGAGAAGACACTGTACTGCTGACGAGTCACTTCGATGGTGTTCAGAGGAGCCTGTTCTCATCCAGTATACGTATGCCACTACCTAATCATCCCCCCTCCCCCCCTTCTGACGACGACGATTACTTATTGCGAAGCCAACCATTCCGGTCTGATACTGCAAGACAGTGCTGTACTCTGCCTTTACTTTCAGAATACTTCCTAGCGTCAATCAGGCCTTAGAGGTACAGATATTTGCAGCGTTGGTCAGAAACTTGAGCAACGCTGCCAGAGACGCATCCATTACATGGACAAAACTTGACATTGTGGTTCCAGTTTTCCAAACGGAGCACATAGCAAACTCATCTATGTAGAGGTAACATTCCCATAATCTGTTCTGATGGCAATCGAGCCCACAACCTCCCAGCCACGAGTCCGCGCCGCTAGCCACTTTGCCACGGCGGCTGGTCTATCCGCAAAAATCTGGTTTTGTTTTGCATGGCACTCTCAAATTCAGGGCTAGGTCAGACTCCTCATGGTGTGACAGGTGAGGAGAGGTCATTCTCCTCATGGTATGGCAGGTGGGTAGAAATCATTCTCCTCATGGTATGACAGATGGGTAGAAATCATTCTCCTCATGGTATGACAGATGGGTAGAAATCATTCTCCTCATGGTATGACAGATGGGTAGAAATCATTCTCCTCATGGTATGACAGTTGGCGAGACGTCATTCTCCTCATGGTATGACAGGTGGGGAGACGTTATTCTCCTCATGGTATGACAGGTGGGGAGATGTCATTCTCCTCATGGTATGACAGATGGGTAGAAATAATTCCCCTCATGGTATGACAGGTGGGGAGACGTTATTCTCCTCATGGTATGACAGGTGGGGAGACGTTATTCTCCTCATGGTATGACAGGTGGGGAGAGGTCATTCTCCTCGTGGTATGACAGATGGGTAGAAATCATTTTCCTCATGGTATGACAGATGGGTAGAAATCGTTCTCCTGATGGTATGACAGGTGGGGAGACGTCATTCACCTCATGGTATTACAGATGGGGAGAGGTCATTCTTCTCATGGTATGACAGATGGGGAACGTCATTCTCCTCATGGTATGACAGATGGGGAGAAATCATTGTCCTCATGGTATGACAGGTGGGGAGAAGTCATTTTCCTTATGGTATGATAGGTTGGGAGGTTATGCTCGTCATGGAAGGAAAGGTTGGGAGAGGTTAAGCTCCTCATGGTGTGACAGGTGGGAGAGGTTTTGCTCCTCATGGAAGGAAAGGCTGAGAGAGGTTATGCTCCTCATGGTATAGGAGGCTGGTAATGGAGTGCAGAATGTGGACTGTAACCTGTGAGGCATTCAATCTGTCTGTGGACGTGGCCTCGAGGTGGACATCTGGTGATCACCCTGTCAAAGCCTGTGATGGCTGGCTTCGTGTGTGAGTGCGATTCATTATATTTAATCGAAACTCCTGATAGAAGGCCTTGCTATGTTATAATTTATGCGATGACTGAAGGCGTGTGCTTAACATCTGTTCAATGACAGCAAAAGTCGTCATTGGTTAGGACCACGGCAAGAACAACAACAAGAGCAATGTCGATACCGACGACCACTGCAAGAAGAACAGGAGCAAACAAAGCAAACAAAACAATATAAACAGAAACAAACGACGTACTACAAACAAGCGAGCGTCCGCGCGCGCTCACACACACACACACACACACACACACACACACACACACACACACACACACACAACACACACACACACACACACAGGCACACACACACACACACACACACACACACACACACACACACACACACACATACACACACACACACACACACACACACACACACACACACACACACACACACACACACACACACACACACACACACACACACACACATACACACATGGAAATTAGCCTAAGGTTGGTGCTGGAAAAGAAAAGTTAGGGGGGGCGGGGCGAAGAAGGGTGGGGGTGGGGTGGATTACGCATCTGAACCATTTTTGGTTTCCTTGAATCATTAAATCCTTACCTTTTTTTCTTTAACATTGTCTGCATCTGACCAGTCTTAACCACCACCACCCGATCTTCTCCCCCCACACTTCCACTTCATCCACCAATCCGCTCTCCCTCCATGCTAGCCCTACCTCTCGTCTCCGTCATAGAAAACTGGGGGGATTATGTGGGATCTTTTAGGTGCAAACATGATTGAATTTAACAGCTAATGCCCAAAAGGAATTGTTTTTGAGAAAACCTTCGGTCACATGAAAGGAATTTCAAGAGAAAAGATTGGAATCTGGTGGGGAAAATGAACCACGAGAGAGAGAGAGAGAGAGAGAGAGAGAGAGAGAGAGAGAGAGAGAGAGAGAGAGAGAGAGAGAGAGAGAGAGAGGGGGGAGGAGAGAGAGAGAGAGAGAGAGAGAGAGAGAGAGAGAGAGAGAGAGAGAGAGAGAGAGGAGAGAGAGAGAAAGAAAGAGAGAGAGAGAGAGAGAGAGAGAGTGAGTGAGTGAGTGAGTGAGAGAGAGAGAGAGAGAGGTTTTAGTTCTGACAGAGGGACATGATGAGTTGATTAAAATCATTTTATCAGTTACATCAACCTGATGGGGAGAAAAAAATTGAACATATAAGGCGCGTGCGCGCATGTGTGTGTGTGTGTGTGTGTGTGTGTGTGTGTGTGTGTGTGTGTGTGTGTGTGTGTGTGTGTGTGTGTGTGTGTGTGTGTGTGTGTGTGTGTGTGTGTGTGTGTGTGTGGTGTGTATGCGCGTGCGTGCCTGTGAAAATCACGGACGTCCATTCAGGATATCCGCACTATAGAAAGCACCGCACTAACACATCAAAGGCCAGCAGTTCTCAGTCTACCGACGTGTTAGCAGCACACACAGCATGGCCGACATCTGGGATTCCTGTTTGTATTCCCAAGTGACTGAAGTCAGCAAAGGTCACTGGATACGGAAGTTAACTGGCAGACCAAGGGGAGTAATCGTGTCTAATGTTCAGGGACAGAAAAGTACTTAGACCTTTCCAAAGAAGTGAGCACTCTGTGATATATGACGTTCCACTATCACGTGTGAGATCGTCTGAATTATCTGGATGAGAGTTACTTAGGAGACCTGGTCTGCACGTACCATTTTTCTAGGGACGATTTTTCCATGTAAGAAAAGGAAAGTGTACTCTAGGCTTCCTCCTCTCCTATTGCTCCGCACGTTACGCCTCAACCAATTTGAAAACAAAATTCTGTGTGTGTGTGCGTGCGTGGTGTGTGTGCGTGGGCTGTGTGGCGCGCTCCGCGCGTCGCGCGCGTGTGTGCTTGTGTGCGCACGCGTTAAATTGTGTGTTGTGTGTGTGTGTGGTGTGTGTGTGTGTGTGTGGGGGGGGGGGGGTGATGCGTGCGTACACTCGTTGTGTGTGTGTGGTGTGTGTGTGTGTGTGTGTGTGTGTGTGTGGGGGGGGGGGGTGATGCGTGCGTACACTCGTGTGTGTGTGTGTGTGTGTGTGTGTGTGTGTGTGTGTGTGTGTGTGTGTGTGTTGTGTGTGTTGGTGTGTGTGTTGTGCATCACCGTCATTTTTTTATACACTACGGATGAATTTTCCATATAACTGTACACTTTTTCACTTTCTCACAGCCTTACAGAGAGAGAGAGAGAGAGAGAGAGAGAGAGAGAGAGAGAGAGAGAGAGAGAGAGAGAGAGAGAGAGAGAGAGAGAGAGAGAGGAGGAGAGAGAGATTAACTTTATTTCATTTGACCCACGTGATTCAATGTCATGCAAAGACCAAATGCCAGCTCCTGGATTTTCCATAGAAAGGCAACTCTAACATCGGCACCTGGATTAAGAGGTATGTGTGAGCTGATCACTTGAAGAAATCACATACATAAAGCATGGGGACGGAGGAACGAGAGGATGGGGCGAACGGCGGGGAATGGGTGGTGGCAGTAGGAAAAGGGTAAGAAAAGACGGAAGTGGGGAAGAGAAAGGGGGCAGAGGGAGGAGAGGAGGGCGAATGAGCAAGGGATCTGTATAACAGGGGAGTCTCATCATCAATCTCATCATCATCATCTACATCATCATCATCATCATCATCACGACGACGACGACGACGACGACGACGACGACGACGACGACGACGACCACCACCACCACCACCACCCCCACCACCACCACCATCAGCATAATCATCATCATCATCATCATCATCATCATCATCATCATCATCATCATCATCATCATCATCATCATGTCAATAAATGAACAGTCATGAAGAGAGATTACAGAGTATTATTAGCAACAAAGATTACATGCATGGTTTCAGGCCTGTCTGTATTCTCTAGTCATTCTAAGACTTTGAAAACATAAGCTAAAACAATATCTAAACAATAACCAGAAGATGCAAATTCACGACTTAAGGCTGTGTGTTTTCATTAGTTGTTGTAAGACTTTGAAATATTACATTGAGAACAAGATGCAGATGCCTTTAAACTGCTTGTTCACATCCTATTCCGCCAGATACGATTATTCTTAGTAGGCGACAAAATGCTGTCAAAAGGATCATCTAAAGGAGTTGTACATTGGGAAATGGATGCTCCTAAATATTGGAATGGCCCCAGGAGGTATATCGGAGGACATCATTAAACACACCAGGGATACTGATGTATTGCAGTGAGGGAAGACGAGGGCAGTGGAATCAGAGGAACAGGGTGATGAAAGGATACGGTTCCAGACTGTTGTCCGGCTATCTGCTCCCTACACCTCAGGGATCAGCCAGGGTCTTTGGGTAAAGGACACCTTCCAACAACACCAAGGGGAATAATCTCCTGGGCACCACAGTTAGAAGCATTACAAGCTTGCGAGTAGTTGTGGGCCCCTTTAGTCTGGTATATGACTCTTCTACCGGAGCCAAGCGCTGCCTGGATCTGATAAGATGGAGTAAGGGTTCTCGAGTAGAAAAGTTATGAGATGTGCTGTTATGGACGATTGATTATCTTTGTCAGTAACATTGATTTTCTTTGACTTCGGATATAGTTCATTCGATCATAATTGATTAACCGATACTGTGTGTGTTGTAGTGACAGCAGTACCAACAGCTGAAGCAGGGGCAGCTGCGTTAGATGTAGGAGGAACAGCGGTGGTAGCATATTAGAAGAAGAAGAAGAAGAAGAAGAAGAAGAAGAAGAAGAAGAAAAGAAGAGAAGAAGAAGAAGAAGAAGAAGAAGAAGAGACGACGACGACGACGACGACGACGATGACGACGACGACGACGACGAAGAAGAAGAAGAAGAAGAAGAAGAAAGAAGAAGAAGAAGAAGAAGAAGAAGAAGAAGAAGAAGAAGAAGGAAGAAACAGATGAAAAACACTTTCGCAAAAAAACCCAAGATGTCAGATCAAAGAAATCATTAACGATGGCATGATATAGCATGTCTTGTATATGTCTGTCAATATAGCAACGTACATAAACATCAGTCCTACAAACAACAAACCATCATGTGCGCGGAGAATATTCTAAAACGTCATAGAAAGGTAGGAAACGCGTACAGGAGAAAGAGCAGACGTTTTGGGTAGTAGTATTAGAATAATATGATGCACACAGGTTTATGTATATTTCTTATAGCATTGTCAATAGTAACCATGGTTTGTTGTACATAGACAATACTATGCTGAAATACTCTCTCTCTCTCTCTCTCTCTCTCTCTCTCTCCTCTCTCTCTCTCTTCTTCTCTCTCTCTCTCTCTCTCTCTCTTCTCTCTCTCTCTCTCTCTCTTCTTTTTTCATGTGTGTGGGTTTGTTTGTTTTTGTCTGTCTGTCTGTGTCTTGCTTTATACCTAATTT
>CM031608.1:52022654-52025154 GCA_018398815.1 Conus ventricosus
GTCAAGAAGAGACACAGAAAAAGCTATGGAAAAAGAAATTCTATAAACCTCTCGTCACACATATTTTAGGCATCTAATGAAGATAATGTTCACAACATTAGAATGTTATCATTAAACAAGATGCAAACGTACTCCCAGTTTATCCTGAATATGCGTGAGATATTCCATAAAGAGGAAAAACCGTCTTGGACTGGTGAAACCGTTAGTAATGGCTATTCTGGTAAACATCGGCCATCGTCTGTGACCTATAATGAACATACTTACAAATTTTCAGAAAGATCGGCTAAGAACTTTCTGAGATTTTCCATAAAGACGAAAACTATTATGGGCCGTTAGTAATGGCTAAAACGGGCATCATCTGTGACCCATAATGAACATACCTACAGATTTTCAGAAATACCGGCCAAGTACTTTCTGAGATATTCCATAAAGATGAAAAACCGTTACAGGCCGTTTCAGCCGTTAGTAACGGCTATAACGGTAAACTAAAACATCGGGCATCATTTGTAACCCATAATGAACATACATGCTAATTTTCACAAAGATCGCCCATGTACATTCTGAGATATTCCATAAAGAAGAAAAAGCGTTACAGGCCGTTACAGCCGTTAGTAACGGTATAACGGTCATACCTACAAATTTTCAGAAAGATCGGCCAAGTACTTTCTGAGATATTCCATAAAGAAGAAAAACCGTTACATGCCGTTACAGCCGTTACTAACGGCTATAACGGTAAACTAAAACATCAGGCATTATTCGTGACCCATAATGAACATACCTACAAATCTTCAGAAAGATCGGCCAAGTACTTTCTGAGATATTCTATAAAGAAGAAAAACCGTTACAGGCCGTTACAGCCGTTAGTAACGGCTGTAACGGTAAACTAAAACATCGGGCATCATCCTTGACCCATAATGAACATACCTACAAATTTTCAGAAAGATCGGCCCAGTAGTTTTGTCTGGAGCGAGTGGAACACATTTTTGACCACGGACACACGGACAGTCAGACAGACACACACACACACACACACACACACACACACACACACACACACACACACACACACACACACACACACACATACACACACACAGAGCATTTCTTCGTTCCCATTCTAAAGTACTCCCTGTTCTATAAGAACTGGGAGTACAAAAAAGAGTGGGGGGGGGGGGGGGGGGGGGGACCGTCTTGGACTGGTGAAACCGTTAGTAATGGCTATTCTGGTAAACATCGGCCATCGTCTGTGACCTATAATGAACATACTTACAAATTTTCAGAAAGATCGGCTAAGAACTTTTTGAGATTTTCCATAAAGAAGAAAACTATTATGGGCCGTTAGTAATGGCTAAAACGGTAAACTTAAACATCGGGCATCATCTGTGACCCATAATGAACATACCTACAAATACAGCTGAATGGTTGTAGAGGGGAAATTATGCATAGATCAAGGATTCACATCTGAAGTGATTTTAATCACGATTTTAAGTATAATTAAAGAATATCGGTTAATGGAGATTGCAAGAAAAGTTAGTCTCTAACAAACGATTGACACCGAATCTAGAAAAAAAAAATCAAAAGTCTTAGTGTCTGTAGGTGGCACATTGTCTTGTCAGAAAGGTCTCACTCACTTCAGACTGGCATGCTTGATATATTAGTAATATATAATCAGTCGTAAGTACATGGAAGTCTACAAGTGAGACTTGAAATAGGTCAGCAGATCAAAACAAAATCTAAGAGATTCCTTTAACAATATTCTTTTTATTGAAAAAACAAACTGAAGCATTATTGAACAATCTGTTTTCAGTATACAGTAAACAAGTGGGGTATGTTTTGCTCCCATAAGGAAACCTAACACAGAGTAACTTTTATTCAAGACTGGCACAGCCTTTTAAACTTGAATAAAGTCAGACAAATACATAGACGAACAATCTAATAGTGGGGGAAAACAAGCGCAGGCCAACAACAGAACTGTCTTCATAGTAATGACCTGGCAAAGATTTGGACTTGAGGGGAGGGGAGAGGGGAGTTTGAAGATGGAGGAGAAACTGGGAACATGAAATTAAAAAACAATTGTTACAGATATGAAAACTCTTCACTAGCTGCATAAGGGAACCATCGCAATCCCTTTTGAAGGCAGATATATTTGTATTGCCTGCTCCGAGGCCTTTCGCCCGCTGGGTCGGGACTCATCAGGGAGACACGGCTTGTTGTGTCTGCGCTCCCGGCGTCAAATAGTTACTCTGTGTTAGGTTTCCTTATGGGAGCAAAACATACCCCACTTGTTTACTGTTTATCGTTTACTGTTCCCTACCTCATTTCATTTCCGATTCTGTTTTCAGTATGTTACTCAGTTCTTCATACGGCAATGGGCAATTGACTCATATTACCTGAAATATCTTTGTAGCTCTGTCTGCTGTCATTAAAAAAGACAGTTAATGGGAGATGATATTAATAAAATCACCCTTCATTCTTTTCATATGAAGAAAGTGTGTCACAA
>CM031608.1:52030154-52032654 GCA_018398815.1 Conus ventricosus
ACACTGGAAACTATTCATTCAAGTGAGAAATAACTATGAAGTTTTTTTTTTCCACTTCCAGTCGAACCCCTCAAATCACAAACCTCTGTATGGAAAGTTTTTGTCTGGTATCTGACGTGTGAGGGTAAATCCTCCCTACCTAACGCTGAGGTCCCTCAACCGGTTCAAAACCAGCTGTTTTCTCCACAGAGGAACAGATTCCCGCTGTAGTCAATGGCTTCTAATCAAAACCAGTTATTTTCTCCACAGAGGAGCAGATTCCCGCTGTAGTCAATGGCTTCTAATCAAAACTAGGGACAGGATTCTTTTGTATTCAAATGAAAACTGGAAAGACTCTTGTCGCTATCTTCCTGTTCTTTCTTTCAAGTTACTGAACAAAATGGAGGGTAGAGGACAAAAACATAACAACTTATAAAATCAATGTCACAAATCACATACCACAAGGTGTCACTGTAACATGAAAATCGGAGTCAAATATTAAGAGATCTGAGTAAAATGACAATAATATAGTCAAAAAGATACTGACCGTAAAGGTAGAAAACACGAACACACGGCTTGGCTAGCCACATAGGAAAACAGCAACAAAAGGAAACAAAATCAGCAGCAGAAAAGAGCGAAAAAAAAAATCAGTCAAACATCACGGGCTAAATCAGAACGATCAAAAAATGCGGCCACTCGTCCCAGATTTGCTCAGCAAGTCCAGATTCTTCAGAAATTTGCAAAACGTTTCATTAAAACGTCAATCAACAAATCAGCATAGGAGATCTTAACACTGTCTTTACCTGGCCATTATATCTAGTGATCCACATTATGAAAAGGAAATAAGAAAATTTAACAAAATGGTTACAAATACAGGCGTGAAAGGTCTATGGAGAGAAAGGTTGTATGCTTGGTGGAGGCAAAACCCATTTATTGTTAGTAAACTTTGAGTTTTACTTTACCAACCAAAAACTACCATTTATTGTTAGAAAACTTTGAGTTTTACTTTACCAACCAAGAACTACCAGACAAGTGTATTCCGTGTGATGTCTTGTCTGTAGCTAATGCGGACCACAGAGTTATAAAGATAGAAAAAATAAATCATAAATTTCACAGAGGGCCTGATTACTGGCTTTTTAATAACAGTTTTCTGAAAGATAACATCTTCGTTAAGAAAATGAATGACATGTTCAGAAAACGGATAGATTAAAGTAAACAAATGTTTGGGGAAACTCAGGATCAGTAGGACTAGTGCAAAACAAGAACAACAACAACAACAAATTGTCACACTGTCACTCCTGCATACCCGCATTCATGACAGCATTTACTCCATACGCACACGCAATCTTTCCAGTCAACCAAAAGGAGCACTACCGAATGTTTTTCTTCTCCCCTCTCCTTCAGGGAAAACACTTTACTACATCACAACAACAACTTGTAAACAGATTTTACACCTGTATCTCTCTCCGCACTGAGAGACAAATAAATCCGCACACATGTATCTCTCCTCACACCGAGAGACAAATCAATCTTCACACATGTATCTCTCTTTACACTGAGAGAAAAAAATAGTCTTCACACTTGTATCTCTCTTTACACTGAGAGATAAAATAGTCTTCACACTTGTATCTCTCTTTACACTGAGAGATAAAATAGTCTTCACACTTGTATCTCTCTTTACACTGAGAGATAAAATAATCTAGTTCCGCTTCTATAAAGCTATGGCCTTCACATTCCGTTATCCCAAAATTCCGGACCAGGAGAATACATAACTCCCGTAATCACTGAGGACCTGCCTGCCTCAAGTAAAAAGCTTCCCTGCTTTCTCAATTCCCTGTCTCTCTCTCTGAGACAATATACTGCCCCTCGAACTCTCCCGTCCTGGAGATACGAGTCTCGACTTCTCTTCCGCGACTTCTTCTGTCTCTTGCGAAATGACGAGCTTCAACTCCTCTCCCTGGAGTTGGTACTGGCTGGGGCTGAACTACCGGTGTGTTCCCCACACCATGGCCATCTTCAACCACCTCACGGGGTGAAAGATGAAGGGTGAAGGGCGAAGGGTAAAGGGTGAAGGGCTGGTAATGACTGGTCAGCAAAGAGGACCACCGTCCTGACAGGTTCGAGTCTCTAGGCCATCTGCTGGGTTAAAACTGACTCTTTCCCCCCTTCTCCTAGTGAGTGCATACTCAGTGTTCAAAACACATGACCAGCACCTTACCTTACCAGCCCTTGTTAAACTATCACTCAGTGGTCACTTTCACCCAATGACCACATTCGTTTCTTGAATGAGTCATACTCACAATTATTTTGGGGACGCCCGCTACACTAGTCAAGCCACATGAATATTCTTCCTTTAGTTGTGGCACGGGAAATGATTCATATCACTAACTACATGTGATGGAGCGTCACATGCCTTGATGTGAGGCTACGTCACATGACACAAATCCACCTTCTGTTCAGAGCATGGAAAAAAATTAACCGTGATAACACAAAACAAATACAAAATGTTTAGATAAGTCAT
>CM031608.1:52038631-52066131 GCA_018398815.1 Conus ventricosus
AACATAATTTTTCATAGAGAGAAACCATGACAACCAGAGTTTACCATGCGTAGGACTGAGCACTGACCATCGACCGAAAAGTCTCAGTTAGAAGGAAAACTAGACCTCCCGAGCAAGTCAGCCTGAGAAAACTTCATAATCAAACGGTCTAGGAAGAGGTGAGAAAAATCTTCATAGAGAAACTGAAACACCTACCAATGACAAACGAAGTGAAGTAGCAGGAACTTTTTTTTAGAGATGGGCTCTTGCAAACGGTCGGTGGAAAGCGCAGAATTAAAACAACAACAACATGGCAAAGGTTCAGCAATTAACAAATACGGCAAAGGGTGGAATTAAGAAATATGGGAATGAGTAGAATTAAGAAATATAGCAATGGGTAGAATTAACAAATATGGCGAAAGGTGGAATTAAGAAATACGGCAAAGGGTGGAATTAAGTAATACGGCAAAGGTGGAATTAAGTAATACGGCAAATGGTGGAACGAAGTAATACGCCAAAGGGTGGAACTGAAAAATATGACAATGGGTGGGATTAAAAAATATGACAATGGGTGGAATTAACAAATATGGCAATGTGTGGAATTAACAAATATGGCAATGGGTGGAATAAAAAAAAATATGACAATGGTGGAATTAAAAAATATGGCAAGGGGTGGAATTAAGAAATATGGCAATGGGTGGAATTAACAAATATGGCAATGGGTGGAATTAACAAATATGGCAATGGGTGGAATTAACAAATATGGCAATGGGTGGAATTTAGTAATATGGCAAAGGGTGAAATTTAAAAAAAATGGCAAAGGGTGGAATGAAGAAACACGGCAAAGGGTGGAGTTAGGAAATACGGCAAAGGGTGGAGTTAGGAAATACGGCAAAGGGTGGAGTTAAGAAATCCGGCAAAGGGTGGAATTGAGAAATACGGCAAAGGGTGGAGTTAGGAAATACGGCAAAGGGTGGAGTTAAGAAATACGGCAAAAGGTGGAGTTAGGAAATACGGCAAAGAGTGGCATTGAGAAGTACGGCAAAGGGTGGAGTTAGGAAATATGGCAAAGGGTGGAGTTAAGAAATACGGCAAAAGGTGGAGTTAGGAAATACGGCAAAGAGTGGCATTGAGAAATACGGCAAAGGGCGGAGTTAGGAAATACGGCAAAGAGTGGCATTGAGAAATACGGCAAAGGGTGGAGTTAGGAAATACGGCAAAGAGTGGCATTGAGAAATACGGCAAAGGGTGCAGTTAGGAAATACGGCAAAGAGTGGCATTGAGAAATACGGCAAAGGGTGGAGGTAGGAAATACGGCAAAGAGTGGAATTCAGAAACGTAGCAAAGGACAGAAGGAGGACACATCAGAGGGGAATGACAGTGTAAAAGAAGTACATGAAACGAAAATACTGTTCAGGGTTTGGATGAAATCTAGTTGAGAAGAAGGCTGTGTGATGTGGAGAGCTGCGAAAAGACATCGTAAGAAAGAAAAGACCACCAAGGAATCGATGTAGAAAACTCATAGAAAAGAACTAACTGAACTTTGCAGACACTCGGCACGGGCGTTTTATACAAGCGTAAAGGTGATGTAGCCCGGGGTGATCTTTTCAAGCCCACCATTGTGATCAATAATGAATACGAAAAACCCCAGTTCGAATCTCAGAAAAAAGGGGGAGGGTGATGGTGGTTTATTCAAATCCTTACTGAGCCAACTTCCACGCAACTCCGGTTCATACTCAAACACTCGGAGCACACAGAGCCCATCCACCTGATGGGAGAGATCAGGTGTGAGCACACAGAGCGCATCCACCTGATGGGAGAGATCAGTGTGCGGTCAGAATCAGTCAACAACATGGCTGTGACTGTGGATAGTATAACAACGGAAGCCATCGCAATTTATGCTGAAATCATCCTCAAATGATGTTCTTTTTTCCAAAAAGCATAGAAGGAAAAACAGGTTCAAGAGGACTGGAAAAGAACTGTTATGGTACCAGGGAAGTCAAATCAAAAAGACTGTAAAGTCTAGCGGCAGTTCACACCACAGCCACATTGGCAGGATGTACACTACACTTCTGGAACAGAACCGGTGGAATCACTTTTAAATGAAGCCCAGTTTGGATTTGCAGAGTACTTCGCATTTTGCTAGCTGTGCGACAAAGCATGTGAATACCAGCAGCAGCTCAACTTTGTAGATGTGTCAAGGTTTTCATCAGGAGTCAGGAACAATTTCTAAGAAGTCTTTGAACTGTGTGATGTAGGAGGCCCACTGTTCAATAATTTCACAACAACTGACCTGAAAAACTTGAGTGTGGTCAGAAGGCTTTTCAACCGGTGCCAAATAACATCTGGCATGCGTCAAAGATGTGTTTCATTACCATTCCTTTTAACTATCTACACGAATTGAATCACGAAAGAGACAAATCCTGATCAAGCGGCACCCAAGTGAGCTACCGTTCGCAGATGACGACGAGATCTTCATTACAGCAAAGTCTAACTGCGAGGCCATACACGCAGCCACAACAGCTGCTACGAGACGTATGGCATGAAGATCAGCGTTAGCAATACCGCACCTCGTCAGTTGGAGGAACACCAGACAAACTGAACATTACCATCATTGGACAGAAATCAATTATCTGGGAAGCATCTTCACTGAAGATGCAAAATTGACCAAGAGATCGAGGTCTAAGTCACAAAGGCATCTGCTGCAAGTCTTCACCCCCTTCTAAAGCATGCAAACGTTTCCATGAAACTAAACCGATCAGTTAGATTTTTATTCCGATATTGACATACTAGCGAAAAAAAAATACTACGAAAGGCTCTGAAAAGAACTGTAAGAACACGTGAAATGGAAAGCCTTACTCGCGTTGTAAATAAAACCAGGAGAAGCACGATGAGAAACGATGGAATCCGAAAGATGGTTGGAACTGCACCCCTCACCCATCACAGTGCACAACAGCAGATGAAGTGGACAGGTCACCTATTGAGACGCCCGTCACGCAGCCAGCTCTTAGAGCTTTGCACAGCAGTTAGACTTCAAAGCCAGAGGAAGACCACATAGGCGTTGGATCCAAACTGCAGCAGCCACTCTCCACACTTACAACTGATGCTGCACCGGTTTCCGTCTGGATGCGGACGGTTGGTTTCATCTCCCCCTCTCTCCTCCCTATCTGCCCCCGCCCCTCCCGCACTCCCACACACTCATCTCCACGGTGCAAAACGAGGGATATAGTACGGTGAAATAAGTGAAACAGCGTTCACAAACATCTGGCTTTCTCTGTCGCTGTTGCTTTTGCTCTGTTACATGGGCTTGGTTACATTGGTTTGTGTGTTAGTATGCCGTTTTCGTGCAAAGGGGTGGCAAATTCTAGTGTTATCTATTTGTAGATTGCGCCTACCTACAGACGACTGGTGAATTTTTGTTGTCGTTTTTGTTGTTTGTTTGTTTGTTCGTTTGTTTGTTTCTACATGGAATGTGTGATGTGTGTACGCCAGTTGCAGAGGCCTTACCCATACCAGGTTATGTTTCAGTTCACAGGATCACATGATAAGACTGGCGGAACTGCATCACAGTGCCCAGCTACAAAAAGATGAACTGATACAAATATCAGGGAGAGAGAGAGAGAGAGAGGGAGAGAGAGAGAGAAAGAGAGTGCGTGCGAGCGTGCGTGCACGCGCAAGCCAGTGTGTGTGTCGCATGTGTGTTTGTGTGTGCGTGCGTGCGTGCGTGCGTGCGTGCGTACTGTGTGTGTGTGTGTGTGTGTGTGTGTGTGTGTGTGTGTGTGTGTGTGTGTGTGTGTGTAAATGCGTGTGTGTGCGTGCGTGCGTGTTTGCGTGTGTGTGTGGAGTGTGTGTGTGTTGTGTGTGTGTGTGCTGCGTGCGTGCGTCGTGCGTGCGTGCGTGCGTGCGTGCGTGCGGCGCGTGTGGTGGTGGTGTGTGGTGTGGTGTGTGTGTGTGTGTGTGTGTGTGTGTGTGTGTGTGTGCTTTTGAGATAGACAACTATCTTGAGAGAAACACACACACACACACACACACACACACACCACACACACACACATAATATATATATATATATATAGAGATAGAGAGAGAGAGAGAGAGAGAGAGAGAGAGAGAGAGAGAGAGAGAAGACAGACAGACAGACAACAGACAGACAGAGTGACACAGAGAGAGAGAGACAGAGAGAGACAGGCAGACAGGACAGACAGAATAAACAGACAGGAAACGACCCCCCCCCCCCCCCCCCCCCCTCCTATAAAAGGTCAACAACAAAAAAGCAGTTTTCTCGCTGGCACATTTATACCTGCCCTCCCCGCCCCACTCCCCTTCACCCCTCTCCCCTTCGCCCCCACCCTTCGCCTCCCCCCCCCCCCCCCCCCGCCTAACTTTCCAACCTCCCTCCTCTTTCTTTCCTGTTAGCCGCATCCCTGCACGCCCGACTGCCCGCAGCCAGTACACGACATTTAATGGACACGTGTCACTTGATTGAGGACCTAATCAAGCGTGAACTCCGGCAGACTGCCCGGAGAAGTCGACAAGGCGCCAGAGCGTACAGAACCCTGCCTGACGGACCGTGACTCTTTTGTGGCATAACGCCTGGGTGCTGAGGTGGTGGCACTACAAGTGTGCCGCTGTGGGAAAAAGTGTGTCACCATGTCTCCTAAGTGTCTGTGCTTGAAGTGCATTTTAAGAATCTTTGTGAATGTCTAAATATATACTTTTCTCTGTGAATGTCCAGAGTGTACTTCTTCGCCTCTTATTTTTCTCTGTGAATGTCCAAAGTGTACTTTGATTCTTATTTTTCTCTGTGAATGTCCAAAGTGTACTTCACTTACTTTTCTCTGTGAATGTCCAAAGTGTACTTCACTTATTTTTCTCTGTGAATGTCCAAAGTGTACTTCACTTATTTTTCTCTGTGAATGTCCAGAGTGTACTTCACTTATTTTTCTCTGTGAATGTCCAGAGTGTACTTCACTTATTTTTCTCTGTGAATGTCCAAAGTGTACTTCACTTATTTTTCTCTGTGAATGTCCAGAGTGTACTTCACTTATTTTTCTCTGTGAATGCCCAGAGTGTACTTCACTTATTTTTCTCTGTGAATGCCCAGAGTGTACTTCACTTATTTTTCTCTGTGAGTATCACAAAATGTACTTCTTCCCTCTTCTTCTTCTTTATATATACCCCCAATTTACTTTTTGCTCCTCTCTTATTTGTTTTCTGTGAGTGTCCAAAACGTACTTGTTCTTCCTCTCTTATTTGTTTCTGTGAATGACAAAAACGTACGTAGTTCTTCCCTCCTATATTTTCCCTGTGAATGTCCAAAAATGTGCTTCTTCTCCATTTCGGACTTTTCCCTGTGAATGTCCAAAAATGTAATTCTTCGCCTTTTATTTTTCTCTGTGAACGTCCAATATATACTTCTTCCCTCTCATTTTTTTCTGCAACTATCCACTATGTACTTCTTCTCGCCTCTTATTTCACATAATGAATGTCACAATATGTACATCTTCTTCCCTTCTTATTTTGCTCTGTGAATTTCCAACTATGTACTTTCTAATTCTGCTCTGTGAATGTCCAAGAATGAATTTCTCCCCCTTTTATTTTTCTCACGCGAATGTCCAAAATATAACTACACCCCCTTTTCATTTTTCTCCGTGAATGTCCAAAACAAATACTTCTTCACCTCTTATTTTTCTCTGTGAATGTCCAATACATACTGCATTCCGTCTCATTTTTCTCTCTGAATGTTCAAATTTACAGCTTCTTCCCTTTTTGTTTTCTCTGTGAACGTCCAAAACGTAGTCCCTCCCCCCACCCCACCCCTTTTCTTACTTTAGTCTGTGGATATATTTGTGAATGTCCAAAAATGTGCTTATTCCCCTCTTATTTTCCCCAAGTTTTTGTTTTTGTTTTTTTTTTTTATTTTAGTACAGACAATCCGAAGTCACACAGTATGTATATATTAAAACTTAATCACTAACGCATGTACATAAAACAATAGCAAAATATGTGGGAAGAATATTGTAAACGAACAGAATAAAACAACGATTTAACAGTCATAGACAAACATCAGTTATGAAAAATTCCAATATTGACAAATGCACCCAAAGCATAGTCAAATGTTTCGGTAAAGGGTTTGTTTTTATTTGTTCTTGTTCAAGAAAGCTAGTATATCTTATTCCGATTGCATGCACATATTGGAACATCCCCGCCTTTCTTCTCCTCCCTCTCTCTCTCTCTCTCTCTCTCTCTCTCTCTCTCTCTCTCTCCTCTCTCTCTCTCTCTCTCTCTCTCTCTCTCTCTCTCTCCTCTCTCCTCTCTCTCCTTAACAAACTTAATCCTGGTACAGTATAATTCTATTTTTTAGTATTGACATCTTATCAACATACACAACAGACACAACACACAAGCTACATCACACACACTACCACACATATATACTAAATATCATATATATAACTATATAATATTATGACTATATATAAAACTATATTTATATTAGTAATAGCAGGAGAGTACAAAAATCTTCTAGAATGAAGAAAAACATAATATCATTGATTAGGATCGCTACTGTGTAAAATATAAAATGTTATGGTATATCACTTTAACGTTACTGGAAACAATTTCGGACAGATGATTCTTGTTCATTGAGAATGGCGAGTCATGTGTATAATGACGAAAATGAACCAGGGAGGTTCCATGAAATCCGTAAATATCTAAGAACGAAGTCTTACTAGGATAGGACAGTTAAAGAAGTAAATTGCTGGTTCAGACGAACTTACTGGAAATGTTAAAGTACGCTGAAAATTGCGTTTGACTTCTTGTAAACTTTTTAGAGACTTTGTTTGATAACGGATTCCCGAAATCGAATCAGAAAATTGTACCTTTATTCAAAAAGAGATTTAAAAGACATATAATTTGACAGAGGAATCGTTATCAGATACAAGCGGTAAACTTAGCAGTTCATTGTATGACATCGATTCAGGTATTGATTGACTTGCATGATATGACTGGGATTACAACGGGGTTAAAGAGCACTTACCATTATCAATGTACGCATTATTAGCTTTAATACAAAAGCAGTTATACATTTATGTTGCTTTTATTGATTTTGAAAAAGTGTTCATTCCATTGAAAGAAAATTATTGTGGCCTATTCTTTTGCAAAATGGTACCAAAGGAAAACGTTTCCAATGTATCCACAGCATGTATGTTACAGTCGGGACTAGAATTCGTTCTGGCTCAAAACTGACAGACTAACTGTACCCGAGGGGTTAAACAAGGTGATGTGACTAGTATAGTGTTGTTCACTTTGTTTATAAATAAGCTAGCGTTGGAAGTGATCAGAAATGGGAAACATGGTGTTACATTTACGTATGACTGAATTATTTATATTACTTTTGGCAGATGATGTGGCTCAGTTGTCTAAAACAATAGTTGGGTTACAGACACAATTAAACAGCCTACATAGAGCAGCATCAGAACGCCGTCTAAAGTTGAATATGAATAAAAGTAACATTGTCGTTTTTAGGAAAGGTGGATACCTAGCAGCGAGAGAACATTGGACCTAGGATTGAATCTCTTTACCCGTTGTTAATGTTTATAAGTAATTAGGCTTTTATTTTTCAACAAAATTGAGTTTTACTGTGCCGTGTCAAAATCTTGCCAGCAGAGCCAAACATGCAATGCTATGTATTCTGCAAAAACTATTTAAACTGACTTTAATTCCCTACTTGTATATCTAAAATGGTTTGACACACACGTACAACCAATTCTTCAATACGGGGCTGAATTGTGGGGACTAAGTAGTGCAGCTCGACACTGTGAAAAGTTGCACCTGTTTGCTCTTAAAATGTTCCTAGGAGTTTAAATGCAAACACCAAATGACTTGATAGATGGAAAGACAAATAGATACCCCATTTACATAAATTCTGCCGTCAGATGTGTACGATACTGGCTAATGGATGAGACAAAATTACCACGAAAAGCATAGTGTACGTGGGACGGACGCGGTGGCGCCCTCCGGGGGGAGAGCTCACTCACGCCGGCTCCGCGACTAAGCAATTATTGTCGTCAGTAAAGGGCTTAGTAGGTGGTGTCCTGCGTATGTTAGATCAGAACAGGCGCCACTGAACACCACCAAGTGATTCAGCAGCAGTGCAGTGTCTCCTCCGGTGGGTTGCCTCTTGACGACTTGACATTGACTGCTCCCTGTGGATTGCCGGTGCCGGGGCTGCTGCGGGGTCGACCGGGCTGTGGCTGTAGACGGGCTGTCGGAATGAGCGGCGTGGGTGCACTGCCTCTGAGGTGGCGCAGACGTTGGGACAGAAAAACAACAACAACAAAAAAAACAACCACACCAATAATAATAATGACAACACTGATAATAATGACAAAAAACAATAATAATGATAACAATAATAACGATAATAATGATAATAGTGATGGTAATAATGAACCATTCCCCAGTCACTGTGGTATCGTGGTAGCGTCAAGAACTACAGGCTGGGAGGTCATCGGTTCGATTCCCATGAGAGCCATTTATTTGTGGGATTTTTCTGCCCCGACAGTTCCTGCCCAGAGCTGAGTTTGCAAACAGCTCAGTTGGGAAGACTGGGACCACACAGTAAAATTCCATCGACTTAATGGATGCGTTTCGGAATTTCTGTCATATTCCCTAACCAACACTGCATGTGCCTGTGTCTTTTCGGCCTGTTTGACACCGGAATATATTATGGAAATATACGTGGAGTACACCCTTGTCATGAGTCTCAGACATAAATAGATATCTGTGGCATTATTTTCATCGTCCTAATCCTCATCGGTCAGCGTTAAAAAGATTCTCAAATTCTGTGGCCCTTCGTGCCCTGCTCTCATGGTGACCCCACTTTCGACATCTTCTCCACGTCTAAGGTCCAAGATGGATTCTGTGGGGGTCACCGGTATTGGCAAATTCTTGGGGGCTGTCGTTGGACAGACGTGGTGGTGCCCTCCAGAGAACTGATAAATGCCAATCCTAGGCCAGCTGCCCCTCAACCAGTTTTGGGGCAGCTGACCCCAGGATTGGCATTTATCAGTTCTCTCATACTCAGGGGACTTGATTCCACTGGGCATGCGCATTAACGAGGTAAAACCAACCTGCATTACACAGTTCAACCAGTTTCGACCGGTTGACTCCAGAATCCGTGTTTTTACGTTCTCTGACAAGTAAGACTTCAACAATGAATTAAAAATGATAATCCATCACACATTCTCTTTCAATAACCAAAAAAATAACGATTATCTACAAACAAACATACTGTGTAGGGATATCCGTTTTCAATACTAATTTACAAAACTTTTCAGATTGTAGTTTTGCTTCAATCCATTGTTTTTCTAGGTTGTTTTTAATAACATTATTTTCGCGCATACATTCATCAAATGCGTCTTTGTCTTTCATGTGAAATAAAACTACAGTTTTTAACTGTTCTCTAAAGTCTTTTAAAACCGCGTTATATTTTTGACATAAAATCCACACACTTATTCCAGCATGTCTTCCACTGAAGGCTAGTTTTGACAAAGTGTTCTCTTTTTAACTATGTCTTTTTCTGCTGAACAGTCATCTATAATAAATAGCGTCTGCGTTCCTTTAAACGCTCTATAAAAGTATTCTAAAGACTCACTTAGTTTATTGCTAGGATCAACTAAATATATGTCATCATCTGTCCATATAAACCTTCTATCATGATATGCTTTGTTAAATTCAAGCGTTGGACAGAAAATTACAATATAATCAAAATTATAGCGATAAACTGTTTGTAATAGGTTGAGGACAAATATTGTTTTCCCACAACCAGTTTGTCCACAAATTAATGAACAATGAGGGGTTTTTGTCATAAAGTTTAACTGCTCCATAGTTTTATAACAGAATTTAATCTAATCCAGTTATTATATTTATCATACTCTCTGTTAGAACTTGTTCAGTGTAATAAAACCCTATGAGGCCTAAATGTGTAAGATTAATCCAATTCAATTCTGTAAGATTGTTTCTATTTAAGTCAACATTGATTTTGTTGCTTGTTGTTATGACCTTAATATCCTCACCATTGTGAAGAACGACGATGGTAGCTTTAAGGCGTTTAACGTCTAAGTTTTGCCAGCTAATATTAATTCCTTTTATAAGGACGTCACTAACGCCCACAACCCCATCCCTTTCCTTATCTTTTAAGACAGAAATTTTAAATATCATTGTGAACGTGTCTCCTAATTTCCTGTGCGGAAAGAACTGTAATTTTGTAGAAGCTTCCTTTAAAACCGTTTCTCTTCTGTGGAGGATGTACTGTTTTTTCCCATACGGCGTTATTTCAATCTCTTTCCGACTATTGTCCTCTGGCATAAGACTTACATGTAAAGGGCCAGAGTTGAATGCTTTTCTGAAACTTTTTTGACGGCTAAAAAATGTAAATGGGCTTATGAATTCAAATTTTATTTCCCATTCTAAATATGGTTCTAAGTGCCATTTGCTGTCAGGTTTTCGAACTATTTTATATTCATACTGGCCAGCATTATTTGCTTCTGCATTGCGCAGTTGTTCTAGTTTAGGAAACTTTTTGTTGTCGCCAACCTCTTTGCGTTTATAATCACCATCTTTAGTGTACTCAAAACCATACAAAGCGCCTATCTCACCGTTTTGTTCAAAGTCCGCAACGTCTGCAAGGTCTTTTAATTCTAAGGTTATACACCTTACAGGCGCCAATGTAACTCCTGGTTCTTCTGGCCCCCGCGACATTATTTTTTAGAACAACTAATTATTTTATTTCCAAAACAATGTGCAGGTTATCACATTCCCGACTTTTCCTGTTTTGTCTGCGATTTTTATATTAAATGATCCGACCCTTCCACAAACTAATCTTTTAAACTGTAAATTAGGGAATTGTATAATTTCATAATCGCAATATGCAGCTTTCCCTGATGGAAGAGCTCTTAAAACAGTTGAGGGCCTTCCATCATATAAGTTTTCATCAGTGCTCAGCTCATCCAAATGAACATAGAGTAATGAATGTAATGCAAGATCGAGCGGATTTTCTCCCTCATAAGTAGTTTCGTTTGGTGTAACTCTAAATCTATGATTGTCAGCTGCAAAGCCTAACATTTTAGCTAGCTCTTTATCAAAATAGTAACCTACTTCTTCTTCAGGCTTGAATGATAACATTGTTTTCAGATTCGCATTGTTAAGTTTGAGAGTAATGTCAAAGTTACTCATTGCTTCTTTTAGTGAGCAAAACCCGTAATAACCATCAGGTATTGTTAACTGGCTAACTTTGGCCCCTGTTTTGTCAATTTTTTTAAATCTTATTATTCTTCTTTGATTCACTTATATTAAACCATACAACTTTGTAAAATATTTCATGAAGCGCAACCATTCTGGTTCCGCAATTGTTATCAATAGCATGTTCTAAAAACGAAGGACGGTCTTGAGTTGTTATTGTTACAAACATTTTTTAAACGAAACAAAAATGAGTGCGTTCAAATATACTAATGCAAAATATTCTGTTGGGCCGCACTACAATCTTAAAATATAACAACTGATACTCTTGACATTTCTGTGACCCAGACTGACACCTTTCAAGCAAAGGTGAGTACGCCATTAAACAGATATCTTAACCCCCCTATTAAAAAAGACTACATCGCGAAAGTGTGGTTTAGTCATCCGATGCAGTTTTATCAAACCAGTTAAACTTTGCTGTGTTTTGTGCATCAACTGGGTGTGGAGTGTCGTATGCTGATCATTTAAATCATCCAGATCCTTTGGTAAGGTCAGTGTATAGATTTCATTTTTATTACACCTTCAGACGTATTTTGACTGAACTGCAAGCTCCATTACCAAATGACAAACCGTTTAATCCATTCAGCAACAGAATAGACATGAAGGCTTTTGAAAGGATCTGTAACGAATTCAATATTAATGTTAAGGAAGCCTTTAGACAAAGTTGGACCTTAATCATGGCTTAGGCACCCCTTATTTTTGGGGCGTGCACAGAAGTATAACTATGACTGGAATCCACCTTACACATCTTTCTCTTCAGGCACAGGTGTTCACCTCGGGTCCATAGAGCAAGAGCAAAAAACAGCATGGACAACATTTATCTTAGACACTTCTAAGGGCCTAACTAAAGCAGGAATAGAACGAATAAACGACTCTATTCGTACTTACGTTTGGTGTTTGCTAGTTCACAAGCACAAGCGAGATCGAACATAACTGATCCTTCTACTGGTTTTGATGCACAAAAACAATACTTGGCAAATTTAGAGGACGCCATTAATTCTACAGTTGATTTACCTTTAAGTATAAAAAGGTACCAAAATGTTTACAATTCGCAAGATCGAAAGTAGACTTTGCTGTTGGCACTGGTTTATACATGCTACCTTCTGACCTCAGACTCCAGGTAGGAACAATAATAAACTACAACAATGAAATTCTTGTTGCAGGAAATGAACAGAAAGTCGGAAAAAAAAGAAATAAATTCTGAGCCTGTAATATTGCAAGCAGTAAACAAACAAGTCGACCCCCCAAGAACAAGTCACCCATCCCCGCGGCCCAAAGCCCAAAGACTGTTGAAGAACACAAAAAAAATAATGACCATGAATATGAAAAACAGCGCTTGTTTTTGGATTAACTTGCTTAGGATTACTTGGTCTTTATTTTACTAAATATTAACCAACTATTAAGAGAACTAATGTCCATAAGTGCTCGGCCATAAAGCCAACTACTTTGCTCGCAGTAGACAAAAGTCAGCTAACAATACCCCCTAATATACCAGGTAAAGAGTCCATGGCTTTACTGGCTAATTTTTTTAATAAACTCGCAAGATGATCAAGCTGTTTTTTTACCCATGATTTATCAGGGGGTGATGGAGGCGATGGTGGTGGAGGCACTGGGGTTTGACCTCCACCGCCGCCTGTAATAGCCATCACCAGTGTACTTATTGCAAATCCTAAGGCTGTTATAACGCTCGCTAATGTGACACCTTGCTCTCTAAACAGTGTTTTTATTCGTTCTGCTAGTGTCGTGTCTTCATATAAAATTCTTCGGATAGTTTCTCTTATTCTGGTCACTTGAGTTCGTAATTGTTCTCGGGTAGTAGACAAAATTTCTAGTTTCCGTTCTTCAAAATTATTTAGTCTTCGGTTATTTTTTCTTTAATATCAGGCCCTAAGTTGGCGTCATCAGCCTCAGCGAGTTTTCTTTTTTCTCTTTCTATATTCTCATCTAGTTCACGCAGTATTGCTCTAACCCTTTATTAATTCTTTTCTAACAGTTCTCAAAGCACGATCAAGGTCCTCTGATTCTCGCGGGGGTGTTTTTGGTTCTGTTTCTTCTGACAAACTGGTTTCTGCTTCTATTGCTTGATTTATTTTGCCTGCTGTTGGACTAAAATCTTTAAGTTCTATGTTTTCTATGTTTTGTATTTGGTTAGCTGTTGGGAGTTCTTGCAGTGCGTTTTGAAATTCAGCAACTTCCTCCCTTTTTAATTTTGGTATAGTAATATTAAGGCGACTTCGATCGCTCACATTGAGCCTTTGTCTAATTGTATTCATGCCTACAAACTTGAGGGGTCTCGTTTATCCGTAAGCCGACAAGTTTCCTTTGTCTTTTTTCACATACAAATGGCCATCTTTTACTTCAAAATCATTAGGGTCTATAAAATCGGGAGGTTTTTGGGCCTAAACTTTTGTAAAATTCTCCGACCGTACTTTCTGTTAATTCACCCCGGGCAATGAGAGCCCCGAGCGATGTTGAAACAAAGGAGTCATTTCACTCATGTCGTCTCCAGGATCTAAAACATCAAAAACTTCAATCCCTTGCCATGTTTTTAAATAATTAACTTTTTTATTTTGTTTTATAAAAAAATGTCACAGAAAATGGCCCCGATTCTTGACCCGCATAGAAGGCTGAAAGAACCCTTGGCGTGAAGGGAAATAAGCGGAATATTACTGTTCCAAATAATCCATTACTATTGAGCGGAACAAATTCTACTGTCAAATTTCAGACCTAGGAGCGGATGAAGTGATTGTGCCAGGCTCTGCGCGTCTTACTTTCAAAAAAGAACTCGCTTCAACAACAGACCCAAAAGGACAGTTTACAGAATCTGGGCGGGCAATCGTTAAAAAATTTCTATAAAACTTGAGGGCAAGAAATATTTTCTTACACAATGCAGACATATTTTTAACCTATTCCGATCTATGGCTAACCGAGAATGAAAGGGGTGATCTTTCCTTTCAAAGGGAAAGGAAAATAAAGAAGCGCTAAAACATAGAATCGGTGCTGGAGATGCTAAAGACGGCAAAAAGCAAAGAAGCAGTAAGTTTTGCGTATGGAAATCGCTTTGTCATACCCCTCGATTTGAGTGTTAAAAGCGCAATGCCCCATACTTTCAAGGGGATTAAAAGACAGATTGTCATAGAGCTAACTTTTAATTAATACAAACGTGTTATTAATTCTGAAGACACGAAGCAAAGTACAGCATTTCTGACATCTCGTTTAGTTTGACGTTGTTAGCAACTCTAATTTAGCAAGGCTGATTGAGCAACAATATCAGTCAAAAAAAAACAAATATTACGAAAGAGTGATTCATCATACAACATATCCCAAAAGCAAGGCAGACGCTATATGGAATTTTAGTTTTAGCGTCTCAGCAAGATCGCTTAAAGGTTTTTTATTGCTGTGTGAAGATGAAGAACGTTCAAAAGACAAACTGAAAATTTGTTAATCCTAAAATAACGAAATACAATGTTCGATTGAGGGTAGTCCTAACCAAATCTACGCTAGCGGGCTTAGACCTTATCAGCATTTGACGAAATAAGAAAATTGTTTGGGGGTGGGAGGTGTAGAAGTCCAACAGTAGACCTTGTGTCTAAAGATCTACACCTTCACAATGTTAGACTCGATGATTATTTAACAACAAAATACGGCTTATGGATGACCTAAGGTCAACAGAGGATAATCAGTTACATGGAAGCGGGAGAACTGTTAGAGACGTAATAAACATTCAAATTGATAAAGAAAAGATGGCGATAAACCCCTAATGCACATTTGTTTTTAATATATGATGCGCAGCTGAATATTGAAGAAAACAGATTAAGAGATGTACATTACTAAATTATTATTTATTTTAAAAAAGCATGTCTGTTTCGGTTTATCCAAAAGCGTCTAAGTCGCCAGAAGAAGGGATAGTAGAAAACCCTGACATAAAAACCTTCAGATTAACCAACATTACACAAATGCTACAAAAACTAGAGCAAGACCTTTCAAAATACAGCAAAACCAAACGAAGGTATTCTGCTGCCTTTAATGCTGTTACATATGTTAATACTGGAACATTCAACTATAAGTGCTCTATCAGCAGGAACGAGTGTTGGTCTCTTAGCAACAGTGTTGGTGCACCCGCAGCTTTACTCTAGGCAGTTTGTCTTTAGCTCTTGGCCTGTGCTCATTAGCTGTAAGTACTGCCAGCAAAAAAATAAAAACTAAACTCCAAAAGCACACAGCCATGGTTCAACTAATAACAGCTAAACTTAGTTCCTTCAAGCTGATAATAAATAAAGCACTAGCAGACTCAAACATCACGGATGAAGAATTTAATCGTATTACGCAGTCCGATTTTTGATGACTACAAAAGACAAAGTTGAATCTTCAAAGAAAGGCGAGGACAACTTTTTCTCAAACAGCCAGACACCGAACAGATAAAAAAGGCAATTTTTTTAAAAAAAGTCAGACATCAGAAAACAATAAACTCTGTTCTAAACACTCACAATACACAACTGCCAAATGATGTTTTATACTTTATTTTATGAGTCTAAGCCAAAAAGATGTTGAAATATGGATTCTGATTCAGAACGACATTGGAGTCGTTGTATATTTTGATTTTAAAGAAATATGTTGGCTTAGAAAAAGAAAGACAGCATTGCAAGATATAAGAAGGCCCAGATGAATTGTTTGAGAAGGAAATGCTCGAGAAAGAGCGATTTGTCCAAGATCACAAAATTATATTGATTTAGAAGTTATTAATCCAGAAAACGTGCGTGCAAGCCGTTGTACAAGCAATTTCTCAAGTTCCAAAGTAAACTAACAATTATACTCGCCAGTTAAAGTAATGAAAGCTGTTTTTATATCGACTATGTAACAATACATGAAGAAAATCTAGAATTCTGGTCTCAACTAAACAACAGACTATTCTTTCTCATACGACTAACACCCGTTGGGCAGACGAACTGCTACCACAGTTTGCTGCGGCCGCTGAAGAAGCTAAAATTAGAAGGCTCAGGTGGTCAGAGGGCGAAGTCTTAGAGATTAGATTAAAACAGGCCTAATATGCACCAATTGTTGGCAAGGCTTACATTCCGCTACCTCGAGAGTTGGTTTCAAGAGAGCATTTTTAAACTAAAGAAGTTCAACGACAAATGTTTTCATGTGGAGTGTATCATGCAAGGCCTGCATCACGTCCGCTAACACGCAGAGAGAGTGACTAACTCTCCGCAATACACCAATGATCTTAACTTCAATGGAATATCCTTTCCTGTTATTGTAATTCAAATTAGATCATTTGAAGAACAAAACAAACCAATAACTTTTAAAATACCAACAAGGGATGGAGGAAACAAATCTTACAGCCCATTTAAAAGAGTCTAAGAACAGCCCAACGATTGCGATCCAGACAAAAATCATGTTGACTTACTAACTTATGATTTCACCAGCAGGGCTACCTGCAATACACAAATGATACGTAACAATGGTAAACTAATGCAGCATACATCAAAGAATGACCTAAACAAGAATTACCTGTAGAAAATGATTAACAAAGAAAATAGTGGCCATCTGTTCAAGCCGCGAGCGAACATAAGAAACAATGTATCGGGCCCAGATGACTGTAATACATAATCTAATACGCGCCCCCTCATGGATCTAAAGTTAGTTTTAAGAACTGGAAACGGATGCAAAATTCTCCATATGTTTTTTGTTTACGCAACATCGAATCACTCATTGTACCTTATGAAGGTCCAGCGCCACAAAAACTTCGAAAACAGTCTTAATGATAATCAACAGATTTGTTTTCATTTGCCTTCCTTGTTGTCATGTCGGATGGGGCGCCCCTTCAGCACCAAGAATTGTATAGAGGCCCAGATGCTGCAGAATACTTCTTAGAACGCATGCAGAAAGTGCGTAAAGACTGGTTCTAATAACTAAACTTATCTGAAAATCATAATGAACGGACACGCCCGAAGACCAAGAACATAATAAATTCATCCACACATTGTTGGATTTGCGTTTAGAACTAATGTCTAAGCAGTGAGGAAACAAACCGAACAGTAGAGACATGATCACATTAGTGGAAAGTTCAGAGAGCAGCACACAGTAAATGCAATCTTCACTAAAAGTAAGGAACCAAAGACATGGAAGCGCCTAAATTCTTTCACAACTTGCGGGCGAGGTTACGACTCACACCATATAATGCAACAGAAACCGTACGCCTTTAGGGTGTCATGCATTGCACAGACATCAGAAAAGTACATGTGTTTCACTTTAAATAACATGTCTTTTTAAGACTCTATGCAGCACATGAATGGGCTCAATAGAGTCAACAGTCAAAGTCCCAAAAAATCCAGTCCCAATAACGGAAGAATATTATGACCCAACACTTGTTAGAAAGGGCGTTTACCCTTACGAGTACATGAACAGTTGGGAAAGGTTGTGAATACACACATCCTCCTAAAGTTGCGTTTCTGTTCTAGTCTTAAGAGGAAAAGAAATCATGATTTCCGATTACCATCACGCTCAAGCAGCTGGCAGAAAAGTTAGAGTGTAAAACAATTGGAGACTATCATGATTCATACTTGATGGCAATGTATGTTTGTTGGCGGGACTCTTGAAAAGATGGGGAAAAAAAAAATAAAAAAGACCTGCATGAAACATTATAGCCTGTATCCTGCGCATTACATTTCTGCGCCCTGGATGAGCCTGGAACGCTTTCTTTAAAGTTTACTGAGTAAAAGATTTGATTTATTGTCTGACCTACCAATGCATTCAGATGATTGATAAACATATTGCGGAGTGGGGAATTAGTGATATGGCGTCCGCATCATTACTGTAAACAAACAACAATTACTAAGACACTATTATCCAAGTAAAGGTCAAACTATCTCATTGTTTAGATGTCCAACAATCCTGTTGGATGGGCAATGGCGAAGGCGCAATTCACTTCCATTACGACCAACTTTAAAATGTACACAGTGACGGTACAAATAATATACAAAAAGCATTAAAGTGTTTGAGCAGTTTGACGCGGGTCAACAGCGTGTTCATTCCTGGAAGTTGACATAGAATAATCCTCAGGAACTCATAGACCTTGCATAATGACAATCCATTAGCGCAGAAAGGCCAAAAGAAGAATCCAACAGAGCCCTCCTAAACTTGTGCTAATCCTTCGTGCAAAAAAAATATGTTCAGTACATTACAGACTCTACAATTTTAATTAAGACATGGTTTAAATAAAGTTGACAGCTGTTCATCGTGTAAATTGCTATTGATCAAGAACAGTTCATGAAACCATGCATCAAGAAGAACACTGATCTCAGCAACAAAAACCACAGATGCACCAGAAAAAAACTTTTTTCAAGCAGAGAGAACAACAGCTGTTTCGAAAAGACTATGGAGGAATCCACACAGCGCAAAGACGTCCAGATGGTCAACCAAGAAAACGAAGCAATTAAGCTGACTTCTAACCTAATAATTCATGAACTTTCAGAAGAAATATCATGATCAGCTTTTTTGTATAATGGATGAAAAAAAAAAAAAGTCAAATTGACAAACCTGATTTATTGGGTTTTTACTGTTTAGAATTATCAAAGCTTTTGATGTTAGAATTTCTTTCTTTAACGACTACTTTAAGCCCCTCGAATCCTGATGACCAGAGTACTTACACAGATACAGAAAGTAATTGTTATAGATAACCCTACTGAAGACGTTCAAATAAAGACATGGAATAAGAAGTAGCTAAAGGGCAAGCAGAGATGGTACGACACATCTGATTATCCTAAAAGATTCGCCTTTGCATCAATTAATAACAAGAAGGTTTTAGGTAAGATGGAAGGATTGGAATTATCTGGACAGTTGATCAGGGAGTTGTTGGTTAAGCAAAAAATGTACAGTATTACAGAGCCATGAAGAAAACCATTAGAAAGCATAGGGAATATCTCGCAGGTTGTGCAGTCGAGCATATCGCATGAACAACTACAAAGAAGCATGTTATCAAAAAACGATTACTTTTCATCATGACAACGTAAAACTACGATCTAATCTACATGAAACAACACTACTGTTGTTAACAAAGAAGTCATTAGATAGAACAAACACAAAAACTTGTGTTTGTTAATCCCATAGATTTTCATATGCAATTGGACACTGGAGAACAGCATAATATAATATCTTCTTCGTTTAATATTCGGGTCCCATATTTTTTCCTCAACTTTATCTAGAAAATCAATCATAAACAACCAACTAATTCATACAAATTATTTCTCAAGTTTGCTTGATGCGCTCAAATTTTTTTTATTATTTCAAGAATATACCATATCCCATTTTTGATATGTCAAATTTGGATTTTAAGGCTGTAGGCGATCTGGATGAGAGCCATGTGCTGATAGAGTCCCTCTCAAATGATGCCCCTAAAAGCAGAATTCAAATCATATGATCCCGCATCAAATACAAGGACTTTTCATTATCATTCTTGTATCATTTCTGCTCTTCCTTCTGAGCTCCATTGTAGACTCAATATATATACTAAATTAATTAAGCGGAACTGTGTCTGGTGGGATTATCTGCAGTTCTATCCATCACAAAAGATCATTGAGGAGCTGGGTTGTTTTGTTGATCAGTTTCTCCGTAAAAAATACACGGCGGATTTCATTTTTCCAATTCCTTTTTATTTCATAGGATCAACACTCCAAACTGGATTGGTTGCCCTGATGCGTGTGTCCCCTTCATCTTTCCCCCCGGAAATAAAGGTAACCTTACTTTTAAATACCAAACGGAATAGTTTGCTGTTTGTACGTGAGTCCCATCACAACATTTATTGTTTTGTTTTTGATTGCTTGTACTGGTTTTAGCGGCCCCGTTAATTTAAATTCTCATCATTATTCATTGCACGAAGAACGAGGGCATTCGTCTAACCCAACTGTGTTCGAGAATTGTCAATAATCATCTCTGTGATACTGGTAGAAAAAAGTCCTTTCTCAGATAACTGTTTGTTAAAGTTTTCAACTAAAGCCTGTGATCTTGAACTCGCCGGAAAGCCTCTATATATAGTAACTCAATGATTTAAACATAATTGATTCACTCGGCCTTTAAATTCTTTTCCATCATCGACTTGAATCATGCGAGGATAAAGTTAAAGTCCTCGTTATAAACATTGTATATCAACAGCAACAGTAGAAAGCACTCTTTGTGTTAATGTGATCCGCATCTTTTATCTGGAATCCATGTCAAATGACTGTAAGGTTGTCGTACTTAAATCATTCCGTCTAATCGTATCATGATAAATATATAAATCCATTTGATGGGTGTCGTTGGCGTTGTGTTCACAAAGTGTGGTCTCAGTATTCGTTTTTAGGCGCTTTAAATAAATTTGCCAAATCTCCTTGTTTAGATAACCATATCCATCGCTGTTTGTTCACTGACTCCAGCTGCTTGGCTTAGCTTTTTGATTGCTGATATTCCCTCCAATATCCATTTTGCGAATAATAGATTTAGTTCATTTTTTATTCAGCCAAAATTATGTTTCAACAAAAAACACAACAGTCCCATACCAAAGACAATAAACTCGATTTACTTGCATCTGATGTTTTTTCTGATGATGATAAATCGCTGAACTTAGGTTGTTGCAATGTCTCGATTGGTTTGCCTGTTTTACAAGATAATATTCTTTTATCGCATGATCAACAACTTAAATGTGTCAGCAGCATGTCCCTGTATTTTTCAGTTTTGATATTAATAAAACTAACAGCTCAATTCTCTGCTTTTCCATAGTGATCTTTACGCTGCGGCTATTGCTTCCACAGCTTTGTTATGTCTTATTCACTACATCGTGCATCCCCCCCCGCAGTTTACTAAAACGATTAATAACTTCCGCTAAAAGCAAGCGTGCATTCACTACTGCACTGCACCGCTAACAACAATACGAGTGAAGCCATTTAATAAAATGTAATTTTTTTACATATTAATACGACTGGAATTATTCCTTGCTAAACTAGAAAATCTGCGAATGCAAATGAATCAGCAATAAATCAATCATCTTTGCGAGTCATCAAAGTCTATGTTTTGCAATGATCTGCCGGTTTTATTTTTAACAGGCTTTTACCAACATTGTGTACCTACACTTAGTCCCCCAATAACACAGATGGTAAATCAAGGTTGGAACATTTTTTTCGTGCTCATTTTAGAAAAAAAAATAATAATAATTAATAAAAAACATGAACAGCGATGATCTACTACAGCTACAAGGCAGCCAAAACCTTCCTGAACTTATGAATTGAATCAAGTTGAGACCAAGCTATTTATGCCCCAGAAATGAAAGTTTGTATTCTTTGGCAGCCATGTGGAAAAACAAAAACATTACCTCGGAAAGATTTCAGCATAGAACAGATTCAACAAATGTCGCCGCAAGACATTGTAAAGTATCATAACAGGTATGAACACACCAGGATCGAGAATGGTAAAAAGTGTAGGGCAAAACGTTTCTTATTTGAGTACACTAAAACCTAGTTATAGATTTGCGCCTATTGAGTCTTGAACAGACTTTATGTATGATTAACGCAGGACCAGATTTAAACTAAGACATTAGAGTCTTCTAGGGTGCGATCTGTATACCTGATTTGGAACATTATTGTCGCCAGTGATTGCAGGATTAATTACTTTTTAATCAAATCGATTTTGTTTCCCTTAAAAATGAACAAGCAGAAAATCAGGCAGAATCAGAAACACTGAATCAGGTGGAGAAGTTAACCATAGAAAAGCATCCTCATCCAGGCGTGTGAAGCAGGAAAAAAATTAGCAGAGTGAACCGACCAAAGAAAATACATGTTAAAAATAATAACTCATAATGATAACATTAACGCCGCCAACGCCAGAACAAGTTGATTCAATGCAGCTATAAAAACGTCCAGAACAAGAGCAAGCCTGATTCAAGGCCTACAACACCAAAGTCTTCATGGAATATTGAACTTAAAACTGTTGTCATTTTTTGGCGCCCTGCTGCTGCTGGGCGGTTATTACGGTTATAAAATATCTAAACAACGCTGGCGAAAACAAAATGCAGTCAAAAAAATCTGAACCACAATACAGAAGACAAACTGACAAAAGCATTCCAGAACCACCAACAACAAAAGATCATTTGATTCCATTCAATGCAATAGATATTAAAAGAACTTAATTTTTAAAAATTGTTTAGACAAAAAAAGAACATGACGATTATTATTTGTTTAAAATGATGAGTCAATAAATAAAGTACATGAGTCTATAAAAGACATTTCCATAGACCAGGAATTGTAATCAAAGTGGTTGCATTATGATGTAAGACTTCCCAATTTTTTTAAGATCTATACTGACCGATCTTGCGCAGGGACGCTGAGACAAGACATCCTCATGAAGACGCTTTTTTTGAGGCGTGTGTGTACTATAATTAGCCATCTACTATTTAAGACAAAAACATAGATGTAATGTTTTTCGATAAATATAAATAACAATGATAAGAACTTAACCGTCTTTCTCCCCACTCGATCAGAGAGACACACTGTGCTGATGGCCGAACTCCAAAACCGGCCTGAAGGGCCAACTTTGGCATTAAAGCCAAGCGCCCCAGCAGAGGCAGGAATAAACAGTTGGACAACGTCACTGTTTGGCAGCCTTGTCAGGTAATTAGAACTAAACGTAAACCTACATATAAACCCCAGATGCTTGATGGAACTTAAAGGAAGACATTAATTACAATCTTGAGGTAACTTAAGTTAAAAACGGTGAGGTCGACTTAAACAGAACTTATTAAGAACTTAAGTGACTTAGTAGAAACTAAGGAACTTAATTAAGAACTTAATTAAGACTTAATTAAGAAACTTTATTAAAACTTGGGGTGACTTGATTAAGAACTTAATTAGAACCTAGGGGTGACTTAATTAAGAACAACGGTTATCTTGATTAAGAACTTTGGAACGACTTTGATAGCGACTTGAATAAAACTATGGCGGCTTGAAAAACTTAAAATAAAAACACAATCCATTGTTAACAAGGAGGTGGATGTGTGGAATACATCCTTACATGCTTTCCTTTGTGCGAGCCCTTCAATTACCAGCTTACAAAATTGCAAAGTGGTGGCGACGCATTGTCACTTTACTAGTGGGCGACCAGCCAACGCAAATTCACCCGTGACAAATTACACAAAATTACATAGCCCAGGCACAACGCGTGCCAGTGATACCAAAAATCTTGTTCTCAGCGCGGAGCCAATCCCGATTTCATCATTTGGACAAATGTCTCACGTGAGAAACCACCCCTGCCCTCAAGCAATATTGTGTCCAGTATATATATAAATCTCAACTAAAACAACGTTGAGAATATGCCTCGGTAGTTTATATTCTTGTTGTCAATGGTATTGCAAAAGTCTAAATTGGAAATGGGAACCTACCTCAAGTGATCTCTTTCGCTATTTCTTGTTTGTCACTGCGCAGCTATAAATGCTCGCAAACCAATTTCGTGTTTAATGTTTTTGGGTCACTGGCGCGCAATGACGCCCGTAAACCCAAATCGGAAGAGTCACTAAAAGGTGGTGAGGGGAATTGGACCCAAATTAGAAAATAGCGAGCAGGCAACCAAGTATGAAAGTATACTACGTGTTGAGGCATATTCTCAAAAACCCTTCACATCTGGCCGTGTTAATAAGAGACCCTCTGGGTCTGGCTTGGGCCTAGGCGCCATGGGTCTCAAGTGAGATCCAGAGTGATCATAAAGCCCAGATGCAAGAGTTTTGCATTTTTTATTTATAATCGTTATTTTTTTTGGTATTGAAAGAGAAGTGTGAAGGTATCTTTTTAATTCATGTTGAAGTCTTACTGTCAGAGAACGAAAAAACACGGATTCTGGAGTCAACCGTCGAAACTGGTTGAACAGTGTAATCATATGGTTTTACCTTCCGTTAATGCGCATGCCCAGTGTAATCAAGTCCACAGATATGAGAGAACAGATTAAATGCCAATCCTGGTGTCGCTGCCCCAAAACAGGTTTGAGGGGCAATCTGGCTAGGATTGGCATTTAACAGTTACACTCCTCCGAAGGGAGAGCTACTCGCAGCCGGCTCCGCGCATAAGCAATGATTGTCGTCAGCAAGGTCCTACCAGGCCCGTGTCCTGCGTGAGTTTGGATCAGAACAGACACCAGCTGAACACAGACCCCTCACTGGACTTGAAGTATTCCACCCAATGAAATCGAAAAGCAGAAGATGAAAGTAGGCGTCAGAGCATGAGAGAGATCTATGGCAGGTCAATACCCATGAGATTGATCTACGGCTGGTCAATCCCCATGAATTGTGACTCGCTGTCAATCCCCATGATAGTTATCTACGGCTGGTCATCCCAATGAGAGGATGCGCCCAAGCTGCTGAAAACTAAATACATTACCCAAGCGCTGGGACCACACAAGATTAACTTTCAGAATGTGTGCATGTAAGTGTATGGTACATATAACAATGTACGCATGAAGGTGTGCGGTACATTATAACAATGTATGCATGTAGGTGTGCGGTACACATAACAATGTATGCATGTAAGGGTGCTATAATATAACAATGTATGCTGTGTGTGGTTAATAGCAATGTATCATTTTAAATGTGCGGTACATATAGCAATGTGTCCATGTAAGAGTGTGGTTCACATAACAATGTATCCTTCTAAATGTGCGGTACATAATTATAGCAATGTATCCATGTAAATGTGTGGTTCATATAACAATGTTTGCATGTAAGTGTGTGGTTCATATAACAATGTTTGCATGTAAGTGTGTGGTTAAATTAACAAGTGTGCGGTACATATAACCATGTATGCATATAAGTGTGTGGTAATATAACAATGTATGCATGTAAGTGTGCGGTTCATATGACAATATATCCCCGTAAGTGTGCAGTATTTGTAACAATGTATGCATGTCAGTGTGTGGGACATATAACAATGTATGCATGTAAGTGTGTGGTTCATACAACAATGTATCCCTGTATGTGTGAGGTACATATAACAATGTATGCATGTAAATGTGTGGTTCATACAATGTATCCCTGTAAGTGTGCAATACATATAACAATGTATGCATGTAAGTGTGTGGTTTGTATAACAATGTATCCCTCTATGTGTGCAGTACATATAACAATATATTCCTGTAAGTGTGCGGTACATATAACAACGTATATATGTGAATGTGCGGTACATATAGCAATGTATCGATGCAAGTGTGCGGTAATTTTAACAACGTATCTATGTTGTAAGTGTGTGGTACGTAATAAATGTATGCGTGTAAATGTACAGTACATACAACATTGACTGCCTGTAAGTGTGCGGTACGTATAACAATGTATTCTCTCTCTCTCTCTCTCTCTCTCTCTCTCTCTCTCTCTCTCTCTCTCTCTCTTGTGTTGTGTGCGCGCGCGCGCGCGCGCGCGGTGCGTGTCGTGCGTGCGGCGTGCGTGCGTGTGTGCGTGTGTGTGTGTGTGTGTGGTGTGTGTGATGTATGTAGATGGAAAAGCTACAGTTTATGAAATAACCTTCATGAAATTCTTCCACAGTGACTCGATTTCCCGGGCCACGACTTGAGGTGTACACCGGGTAAAACTGTTTTAACGAAATCTGCATGCTTCCATGCCCTGTCTCCCTCCCTCTTCCTCTGCCCACCTCCAGCTCTTTTCTCCACCTCTTCTTCCCCGTCGTATCGACAATTTAACCATGTTCTTTCGTCTTCTTTCTCCGTCAATCTGCTGTCTGTCTGTCTGTGTGTGTGTCTGTGTGTATGTCTGTGTGTTTATCTGTCTGTCTGTCTGTCTGTCTCTCTGCTCTCTATCTCTCTCTCTCTCTCTCTCTCTCTCTCCTCTCTCTTCCAAAAGTCTTAAAAGAAAACAAAAGAAAACCCACAGTAAAGAGTACAAATAAAGATGCTGAAAATTATGAAATACAATAACGGGAAATAAGCTAAATGCCTCCCCCTTCTCCTTGTCCTACCCCAAGTATGCCCTTTTATATTTATTCATTTGGATTATCTGTTTCTTCATCAGTGTATTCATTTATTCGATTATGTTCCTTTTCATCTGTTTATCTATCTATCTATCTATCTATCTATCTATCTATCTATCTATCTATCTATCTATCTATCTATCTATCTATCTATATTAACTTTTCATTTTCATTTTTTGACGAGGGTTCGAAATCGTCCTTAAAATAAACGAAAAAGTAAAAACAACTGAAGAAAATAAATGCAACGAATAAAAGAAAGAAACTGTCACCAACGTCATCGTGAAATGACAGCAACATAGCGTCAGAGGCCTCTTCGTTGTTAACCACTTTCGATCTGTGTGGAAAGAGATGTGACGTGAAGACGAAGCATTATTGATCTGTCTGACATTAAGTTTTGTAGAGATCAGATGGTCTGTTCAGTGTCTTTCTTTCGGTCTGTCTTTTTCTGTCTTTCTGTCTGTCTGTTTGTCTGTCTGTCTTTCTGTCTGTCTGTCTGTTGTCTGTCTGTCTCTGTCTGTCGTTTTTCTCTGTGCCTCATCTCCGTGCCATTTCAATGGCATTACTTCCACGACGCTTGTTGCAGCTCCCTGTCCCCCCCCCCCCCCCACAATCCCCCTTCCCACCCCTGTTCACAGACACACACAGGACTATCCCCAGTACAAACAATCCACAGCAGCAGCCAGAATCGAATTGTCAAGAGCAACCCACCCAAAGAGACACTGCACTGACTGCTGCGAGCCATCTTGGTGGCATTCCATGCGCCTGTTCTGATCCAACATTCGTTGAACTCTGCATACTAATCCCTACTAGCAACGATGATTGCTCATTCGCGGAGCCAGCATGAAACGTGCCCCCCCCCCCCCCCTTCCCCTCCCGCCGAGGGTGTTAGCCAGTCATGGCTGTCCACTGACCGTCCCCTCAACAACACTGCCGATACCGAAGTCCCCGACACTGCCGATACCGAAGTCCCCCCCCCCCCCCCCCCCCCCCGACACTGCCATACTGAAGTCCCCGACATTGCCGATGCCGAAGTCCCCGACATTGCCGATACCGAAGTCCCCCCCGACATTGCCGATACCGAAGTCCCCGACACTGCCGATACCGAAGTCCTCGACCGTCCCCTCAACAACACTGCCGATACCGAAATCCTCGACCGTCCCCTCAACAACACTGCCGATACCGAAGTCCCCGACACTGCCGATACCGAAGTCCTCGACCGTCCCCTCAACA
>CM031608.1:52071131-52074472 GCA_018398815.1 Conus ventricosus
CACGCACGATATGATGACGTCATGGATTGACGTAAACAACACACTGCTACGCTGGCTAACAACAACGCAAGTGTATGAAAGGGGCAGTCCAAGTGTGCTTACGTGTGCCTTGGGGACAATCCTGTTGACGGTGAACCTCTCATACCTACGGAAAAGATTACTGTTGAGCAATGATGTGGAACGGAATCCCGGACCGAATTCTAGCCCGAGTAGCAGCAACATCAATGAGAAGATAGAAGAAGAGGCTCAGAAGATACAACGCAACTTAGAACCCACATTCACAAATATGGAATCTCAAATGGCACAGATACTCGCGTCTATAAGGAACTTCACAGACACTCAGAACGCGCTCTCCGATTCACTCAGCACCCAGACAGACACGATAAACAGAATGGATCAAAAACAAACACAAATGGCAGATACGCTTACTCAACTACGCAAAGAACTGGCAGAAACTAAAAAAACACACAGAGTAATATGGTAGCAGTCTACCAGTCTAGGAAGAAAACTGGAGCACACATGGGATAAACTGATTGCATTGACGATGAACTGGATAGGCTAGAAAGTTTTTCCAGGAGGAATAATGTGAAGCTATTTGGAATAAAGGAAACCATAGGTGAGGACTGTGGAAAACTAGTGAAAGAGCTACTGCAAAATATATGCCAGACGAGGAGTGGGCTGAAGACGTTGTAGAGAGGGCCCATAGACTGGGAAGGCCCAATACTGCAAGCCACAATCCGCGACCCCTAATAGTAAAACTGTTGAGGTGGAAAGATACAATCCGGATAATGCAGAACACCGAAGCTAGAGAGAGGATGAGAGAAAATGGAATTAGGGTGGCCCAAGACAGAACAAGGAGGCAGACAGCGGCTTTGAAAAGTCTGAGAGAAGAAGGCAAGACTGGGTACATTACAGGGGAAAGATGTACGTCAAAGGACAACCCAGAACATCTTTTGTGCCGATGGAGCTTCCAGACCGCAGCAGAGAAGACAGGAGGGAGAGTACACTTCCAGGAACCACCAAGGGTTGGAAGGAGGAACGAGGACGACGTGGAACCAGACCGAGAGACAGGCCTATGGGTGGGAGTATGAAGAAAACGAGAGCAGGGACTGGGACAATGAGTGGAGAAGGGAGAGAGAGAGGATGAGAGAGGGACGACATGGGAGTGAGGCGGTGAGTGAGAGGGAAAGTATGGGTGAGAGAGACAGACAGAGTGTAAGAGAGAGAGCAAAGGAGATGGAGGGAAGAAGGGGAAGACAAAGACAGGGAAGAGAAAGACAGGAAAGAGTGAGCGGGAGAGAGCGGAACCGCAAGGGAATGGACGGAGAGAATGAGAAATCTGTCAGAAAGAAGGCTGAAAGAAGAAACGATGGAGGTGAAGGTGAGAGCGGAAGTGAGCCTGACATGCAGTTGGTATGGGATGAAATTGAAATTGTTGCTGATTTGGGGGGGTCTCTTTCAGACGAAGAGCAGGAGATGAAAGAAGAAACACAGATGATGAAAAGAGGTGAAGGAAGTATGGATGGAAGAGAGATGGGCAGTGGGGATGAAAGAGAGAGTGGGTTAGACAAAGAAAGGGTGACAGATATGAGTGACGAACAGAAGAATGAAAAAAAGGGTGCTAGGCCAAAAGAGGGGGACAATGACAAAATGAAAACACGCACAGCAAGCAAGCACACACTAGGATCCAACGCAAGCAATACAATGATGGGCAATAAACAAGTACAGAACACCCAAGCTAACACACACAGGAAGGGCAAAAAAGACAAAAAATGAGGGGAAGGCCAAGGCCATTCACAAATACAAAGTAATAAGGAAGAAGAGGATAAGAATAAGAAAATTTCCTTCATGTGTTGGAATGTCGAAGGTCTGCTGGAGAAATTGTCAGATCCTGATTTTTTTGAATTTATAACTGCTTTTGACATCTGTTGTTTATCTGAGACATTCACTCTAAAACATTTTGATTTTGAGACAAAGTTCCAGGAATTTCTACATCTTTATTGTCCAGCCAGAAAATATACTAAAATGGGCAGACCTTCTGGCGGACTGATAATGCTGATCAAGAAGGAGATATCTGGGTACATTCAGTTGATCAATACTAATATAGAAAATGTATTATGTGTGAAGCTACAAAAAAACTTGTTACAATGCGACAGAGATGTATTATTTCTTGGTGTGTATGTACATCCGGTTGATAGCCGTTATTATGCAGACAAGGATTATGATTGTACCATAGAAATGATAGAACAATATATTTGTACACAAATTGAACAAGGGAATGAATATTTATATATTATAAGAGGAGACTTAAATGCTCGTATTGGGGAATGGGGATTAAATATTGAGGATGAAAATGATATATTCGACAGAGAACAGAATGTGTATGCACGTAAGTCAAAGGATAACATCATCAATGGATTCGGAGAAAGGCTCATCGAACTTTGCGCAAGTTTTAATTTAACTCCCCTGAATGGCTTAAATATGAAAAACTTTGACAGTGCATTCACATTCTTCTCGGAAAGGGGAAGTAGTGCTATAGATTTCTATGTATGCTCCATAGAATTAATCAATAATGTTGACAGCTGTTTAGTGGATGAAAGAATTGAGTCTCATCATATGCCAATTAGAATGGAGCTTCTGAGTACAGTGCAGGATATTCAGAAAGACAAACAAAAGAGAACATTTACAAAGAAAATAAAATGGGACCCAGCCAAAGCACAAGTCTACATAAATTTCATGGAATCTGAAAGAGCACAAGCAACATTAGAACAAATTAAGGAGGAAATTGATCAAGACATAGATACAAGTATAGATAAATTTAATCAATTACTAAAGAATGCTGGAGAATGTATGAGAAAAATATCTAGTTCAGGAGGGGACTATAAACCTACAAATGGGTGGTATAATAAAGTATGTAAGATGGAAAAGAAAGAAACAAGACAAGCACTATGTAGACTTAATTTAATAGATAAAAAGAAAAACCGTATTAAATATGAAGAAAGAAAGGTAATATATAATAACAAATGAACGTTTTATCAGAGGAAAGAAAAAACAATATAGGGAACAGATATTTGATACACTTATGCAAAATCAGAAGGATAGCCAGAAATTCTGGAGTACAATAAAAAAAACATTAGAAGAAAGAAAAATAAATTACCAGTTATTACATCGGAACAATGGAAAGAACATTTTGAAAGCATATTGAACCCCCAAATAGGAGCTATTGTAAGAGAAGAGCAAGTGAATATGGAAGAGATTCTAGTACATGAGTTAGATGGGGAAATAACAGAACAAGAAGTAGGTTTAGCAATAATAGATGAAATCCCCCCAGATGCCGACAC
>CM031608.1:52074572-52079572 GCA_018398815.1 Conus ventricosus
ATCTCATCATCATCATCATCATCTTCCCATTACACTCACTACTTAATTGTTAATCATAACTCGAAATGCACGCGCACCCGGACACTCGCACAGACATCACATCATCATCAGCATCATCACATCACAGCATCACATCTTCATCTACATCAGATATTTCAGGACGCCCACCACGCCATGCAAGCACGAAGCGACACGCACCCGCACCACCCGCACACACATACCACCCCCTCCTTCTCCCCCCCCCCCTCCCCACACACACCACACACATGCAGGAGAAAGTATTAGAACAGACTTCAGAAAATGTAATATTAATAAAAGTGCAAGAAATTAATGAAAATCAAGAATTAAATCGTATCACACACACACACACACACACACACCACACACACACACACACAACACACACATACACTAACCATCTATCTCATCCTATCTATCTGTCTAATCTGTCCTCTCTGTCTGTCTGTCTGTCTGTCTGTCTCTGTCTCTCACTCTCTCTCTCTCTCTCTCCCTCTCTCTCTCTCTCTCTCTCTCTCTCTCTATGGGGGGGGGGGGGGGGGGTGCGCAACAAGATGCGAAAGGAAGCAAAGTGTGAGTGAGCTCTCGATTGAAATCAGTGTTTCTACTTGTGGAAGTGCCTAAGCAGTTTTTTTTAGTACTGGGAAGCAGACAGCAAATATTAGTAAAAGTGAATTAGGACAAGAATGGTGGAACTGGCCGAGTGGAGAGCCAGGATAGCCTCTTGGGGGTCAACAAAACTGAAAATATGCAGAGAAAATGGCGACCGATTGAAAGTGCTGGGGATGAGGGAGATTCTGTTTGGGATGCATGGACTGTGCTATTTTGCGCTGATGATAAGATGTGCACTGGAGATGATTACTGTCGCGTTTGGCCGGTATGCATCAGCGTCGACTATGAGGAAACACTCCCCTCTGGTACTGCGAACGGCGTTCGATATAATGTAAACACGCACGATATGATGACGTCATGGATTGACGTAAACAACACACTGCTACGCTGGCTAACAACAACGCAAGTGTATGAAAGGGCAGTCCAAGTGTGCTTACGTGTGCCTTGGGGACAATCCTTTGACGGTGAACCTCTCATACCTACGGAAAAGATTACTGTTGAGCAATGATGTGAACGGAATCCCGGACCGAATTCTAGCCCGAGTAGCAGCAACAATCAATGAGAAGATAGAAGAAGAGGCTCAGAAGATACAACGCAACTTAGAACCCACATTCACAAATATGGAATCTCAAATGGCACAGATACTCGCGTCTATAAGGAACTTCACAGACACTCAGAACGCGCCTCTCCGATTCACTCAGCACCCAGACAGACACGATAAACAGAATGGATCAAAAACAAACACAAATGCAGATACGCTTACTCAACTACGCAAAGAACTGGCAGAAACTAAAAAAAACACACAGAGTAATATGGTAGCAGTAGAGCCATTTAGGAAGTAAACTGGAGCACACATGGGATAAACTGATTGCATTGACGATGAACTGGATAGGCTAGAAAGTTTTTCCAGGAGGAATAATGTGAAGCATTTGGAATAAAGGAAACCATAGGTGAGGACTGTGAAAACTAGTGAAAGAGCTACTGCAAACATATATGCCAGACAGGAGTGGGCGAAGACGTTGTAGAGAGGGCCCATAGACTGGGAAGGCCCAATACTGCAAGCCACAATCCGCGACCCCTAATAGTAAAACTGTTGAGGTGGAAAGATACAATCCGGATAATGCAGAACACCGACAGCTAGAGAGAAGATGAGAGAAAATGGAATTAGGGTGGCCCAAGACAGAACAAGGAGGCAGACAGCGGCTTTGAAAAGTCTGAGAGAAGAAGGCAAGACTGGGTACATTACAGGGGAAAGATGTACGTCAAAGGACAACCCAGAACATCTTTTGTGCCCGATGGAGCTTCCAGACCGCAGCAGAGAAGACAGGAGGGAGAGTACACTTCCAGGAACCACCAAGGTTGGAAGAGAACGAGGACACGTGAACCAGACCGAGAGACAGGCCTATGGGTGGGAGTATGAAGAAAACGAGAGCAGGGACTGGACAATGAGTGGAGAAGGGAGAGAGAGGATGAGAGAGGGACGACATGGGAGTGAGGCGGTGAGTGAGAGGGAAAGTATGGGTGAGAGAGACAGACAGAGTGTAAGAGAGAGAGCAAAGGAGATGGAGGGAAGAAGGGGAAGACAAAGACAGGGAAGAGAAAGACAGGAAAGAGTGAGCGGGAGAGAGCGAACCGCAAGGGAATGGACGGAGAGAATGAGAAATCTGTCAGAAAGAAGGCTGAAAGAAGAAACGATGGAGGTGAAGGTGAGAGCGGAAGTGAGCCTGACATGCAGTTGGTATGGGATAAATTGAAATTGTTGCTGATTTGGGGGGTCTCTTTCAGACGAAGAGCAGGAGATGAAAGAAGAAACACAGATGATGAAAAGAGGTGAAGGAAGTATGGATGGAAGAGAGATGGGCAGTGGGGATGAAAGAGAGAGTGGGTTAGACAAAGAAAGGGTGACAGATATGAGTGACGAACAGAAGAATGAAAAAAAGGGTGCTAGCCAAAAGAGGGGGACATGACAAAATGAAAACACGCACAGCAAGCAAGCACACACTAGGAACCAACGCAAGCAATACAATGATGGGCAATAAACAAGTACAGAACACCCAAGCTAACACACACAGGAAGGGCAAAAAAGACAAAAATGAGGGAAGGCCAAGCCATTCACAAATACAAAGTAATAAGGAAGAAGAGGATAAGAATAAGAAAATTTCCTTCATGTTGTTGGAATGTCGAAGGTCTGCTGGAGAAATTGTCAGATCCTGATTTTTTTTTGAATTTATAACTGCTTTTGACATCTGTTGTTTATCTGAGACATTCACTCTAAAACATTTTGATTTTGAGACAAAGTTCCAGGAATTTCTACATCTTTATTGTCCAGCCAGAAAATATACTAAAATGGGCAGACCTTCTGGCGGACTGATAATGCTGATCAAGAAGGAGATACTGGGTACATTCAGTTGATCAATACTAATATAGAAAATGTATTATGTGTGAAGCTACAAAAAAACTTGTTACAATGCGACAGAGATGTATTATTTCTCTGTGTGTATGTACATCCGGTTGATAGCCGTTATTATGCAGACAAGATTATGATTGTACCATAGAAATGATAGAACAATATATTTGTACACAAATTGAACAAGGGAATGAATATTTATATATTATAAGAGGAGACTTAAATGCTCGTATTGGGAATGGGGATTAAATATTGAGGATGAAAATGATATATTCGACAGAGAACCAGAATGTGTATGCACGTAAGTTCCAAAGGATAACATCATCAATGGATTCGGAGAAAGGCTCATCGAACTTTGCGCAAGTTTTTAATTTAACTCCCCTGAAGGCTTAAATATGAAAAACTTTGACAGTGCATTCACATTCTTCTCGGAAAGGGGAAGTAGTGCTATAGATTTCTATGTATGCTCCATAGAATAATCAATAATGTTGACAGCTGTTTAGTGGATGAAAGAATTGAGTCTCATCATATGCCAATTAAGATGGAGCTTCTGAGTACAGTGCAGGATATTCATAAAGACAAACAAAAGAAGAACATTTACAAAGAAAATAAAATGGGACCCAGCCAAAGCACAAGTCTACATAAATTTCATGGAATCTGAAAGAGCACAAGCAACATTAGAACAAATTAAGGAGGAAATTGATCAAGACATAGATACAATATAGATAAATTTAATCAATTACTAAAGAATGCTGGAGAATGTATGAGAAAAATATCTAGTTCAGGAGGGGACTATAAAACCTACAAAAGGGTGGTAAATAAAGTAGTAAAGATGGAAAAGAAAGAAACAAGAAAAACACTATGTAGACTAATTTAATAGATAAAAAGAAAAACCGTATTAAATATGAAGAAAGAAAGGTAATATATAATAACAAACGAACGTTTTATCAAAAAAGTTTAAGGAAAGAAAAAACAATATAGGGAAACAGATATTTGATACACTTAGCAAAATCAGAAGGATAGCCAGAAATTCTGGAGTACAAAAAAAAAACATTAGAAAAAGAAAAATAAATTACCAGTTATTACATGGGAACAATGAAAGAACTTTTTGAAAGCATTTTGAACCCCCAAATAGGAGCTATTGTAAGAGAAAGCAAGTGAATATGGAAAGATTCTAGTACATGATTTTAGAGGGGGAAATAACAGAACAAGAAGTGGGTTTTTAGAAATAATAGATGAAACCCCCCAATGCCGAAAACAGTCCTGCTTTCCGCATTACTCACTGCCCCCTGTGGTGCCGACACAGCCCCTGCTTTCGCATTACTCACTGCCCCTGTAATGACGACACAGTCCCTAATTTCTGCCATTACTCACTGCCCCTGTAATGACGACACAGTCCTGCTTTCCGCATTACTCACTGCCCCGGGGTTGCCGACACAGTCCTGCTTTCCGCATTACCCCTGCCCCTTTTAATGACGACACAGCCTAATTTCTGCATTACTCACTGCCCCTGAAAATGACAACAATGTCCTGCTTTCCGCATTCTCACCGCCCCCTGTGGGGCCGACACAGTCCTGCTTTCCGCATTACCCACCGCCCCTGTGGTGGCCCCGACACAGTCCTCTTTTCCGCATTACACCTGCCCCTGTGGTGCCGACACAGTCCTGCTTTCCGCATTAACTCACTGCCCTGGTTGAAGTAGCTGGTCCCATCTGATTGAGCCTCCCACTGCATTTACTTCTTTCTTGCCGTGAAAACCGACTGTCTAGTGCATATGAACGTTCAGGAGTGAAGAGTAAACCAAACCAGAGCTTGAATTCACTCCATTATCGCTCTTTTTATCCTGTCGTTAGTCTCAATTCTTCTTTCTTTCTTCCTTTTTTTGTCCAAAACGACTTCTGTGCTGCATACCCACAATAAACTGCTCTCGAAATGAATATGCACATCATAACTCAGGCAGAGC
>CM031608.1:52091464-52148964 GCA_018398815.1 Conus ventricosus
TGAAAAGAAAAGTGACTGTTTCTTTGTCATTTGTTATCATTGTCCTAAATTTCAGTTCTGTTCCTTCGTTTGGCGGTTAAGGGGTTCTGTTGTTGCTCTTGTTTCAATGTATGCCCGCAGTCGTCCCATTTGTAAATCGGGTGCGTTTTCTGTGATGTACTATATTTTATAACTAAGGTACGTTAACTAAAGAAATACACTGATCTGAAATTATCAATGTGAATTTGTATTACTGTTCTTTATTTCACAACTTTATTACGAAATTCGATTTCTCTGTGTCAAATTCCAGCTACTTTCACAGGAGAGGGCTTCGCCAGAAAAAAAGTGTCACATTCCTGTCTACCTACGTCTACGTTTGTTTGTCGATCAAAGTGGCATTTCTGAAATAATGTTTTCCCCAAATCCCCTGTCAGTAATTAACAAGAAGGGTAACTCTTGCTCCCATGATGAAATAAACACACGCCCATAACTCCAATCGAATGCTGCCTACGACACCGAATGCAGTGCAGAAATGAGAACACAGAGCACACAGAACAAACAGGAGACCCCCCCCCCCCCCCCCCCCCCAAAGGATGTTCCAGGCTTGTCCATATATGGGCATAGCCTCACAACAATAACAACGGGACAAATGAACAAACTGAAATTAACACTTATTCAAGACTGGCACAGCCTTTGTCGATCTTGAATATAGTCAAACAAACACATGGACGAACAGTAACAAGTGCAGGAAATCTCAGTTCCACTGGTATGAAAGGAAACAGCGCGTAAGAAATACCCTCATTTTGTCAAGAAATACCCTCATTTTGTCAAGAAATACCCTCATTTTGTCAAGAAATACCCTCATTTTGTCAAGAAATACCCTGAGTTTGTCAAGAAGTACCGTAATTTTGTCAAGAAAATTTACCCTAATTTTGTCAAGAAATACCCTCATTTTCTAAATTATTTACCGTTTACTTTCCCTGCCTCATTTCAGACTTTGTTTCAACATCCACTATTGCCGTGTGCGTTATTTCAGGTTATCTGGTTCATGCTGTACACAGGTACCTAACTCATTGTCTCAATCAGACGAATCGCATTATGACCACCACTTAAATTTTAATGGAAAGGGGTAAGGTAGGGTGAGGAGGGAGACGGGCAGGGGAGGGGGGTGGGGGGCGCACCCTGTTTTAAAACTAAAAACCACAATTCGGGATTCTCTTAATATCCCAGTTAGGCCTACTTGCTGTATCCATGGCTTCAGGACTGTTGCAAACAACCGCACACACATTACGACTACACACATTCACTATTTTGGATCTGACAGTATTCCAAAAGCCCAGTGCTATGTAAAATGCATATGCAAAACCCGATTTTAGAAGTACATAATTTTGCAAGCTTCCAAGAACAATAGATGGTCAGCAAACTCAGCATCGTGTGTGTGTGTGTGTGTTGTGTGTGTGTGTGTGTGTGTGTGTGTGTGTGTGTGTGTGTGTGTGTGTTGTGTGTGTGTGTGTGTGTATCTGGGTGAAGGCTGCATCCAAATTCACAATCTTTTCTCTCTCTCTCTCTCTCTCTCTCTCTCTCTCTCTCTCTCTCTCTCTTTTCTCTCTCTCTCTCTCTGTGTGTGGTGTTAAGATAGTCATCAATCTCGCTGATCATCTGTAATCACTCCCACCTTTGTTGTCTGCTTCTACTTCCTGTGCATTGGAGCGGATGAATGAGCCGTCCTTGCTACCCACTCCCCTAGCCCTGTATTGAGGTAAATGATGAAGATTGGGTGTTCTCAGGCGACACTGATTTCCCCATCACTTCCTTTGCCACGCTTCTCTGCTCTTGTTGTGCCTTGTGATTTCACACAGATGTGACTTAGGAGGCCGGACAAAGGAGGAGGCAGAGCGGGGGTGGTTATGGCGGTGTTGGTCTTTGTTCGTGCGCAGCACTTCTGCCAGGATTCTGTTGATGGTGTTGTTTGTGTTGTTTGAGGATTTGCAGTCAGTCGCTAACCACCGCCCTCGCCTTCCGCCTGTCTCGCCTCTCTCATGTCCTCGCCCCAGCACCAACACCACCTGTCTGTTTGTCTGTCTGGTTGGCTGTCTGTCTGTCCGTCTCCTCTCTCTCTCTCTCTCTCTCTCCTCTCTCTTCTCTCTCTCTCTCTCTTCTCTCTCTCTTTTCTGTCTTATGTCTGTCTGTCTCTATCTCTCTCTCTCTCTCTCTCTCATTGTGTCCCTGCCTCCCTCCCTCCTCCTACCCCCCCCTCTCTCTCTCTCTCTCTCTCTCTCTCTCTCTCTCTCTCTCTCTCTCTCTCTCCTCTCTCTTCTCTTCCCTTGAGAAAAGAATTGGAATTAATGATTATCATGTACGACTAATTCACGATGTTATGTTTGAGGTACTAGAACTGACAAATACTGTAGAGTCTGACCTGGTTCACTATCTAAGCTCCAGACAAGAGTCTTCCTTTGCTGCTTCAAACAGACATGTGAGTTCACCAAGCAAAGCGAATTGCACGGAAACGTACATTGAGGAGGCCAGAAGTGAAGCACAGAAGCGCGTATGATTTGTCACCGGTTCTTTGATGTTGGCAAAAGCAAACCGTATTGGATGGTCATTACTCTTAGAGACACGAGTCAAGGTGCTGGTCGCTCTAATCAACAGAATGCTTTAGTAGAACGGGAGAGTTTACAGCGCGGTACAGAAAGATGTCAACATTGACCCTTTCTCCATCTTGTTCATTCTGTATCGCCGTGCGGGCCATGTGGAAGCCATACACGTCCTCTTCCTGTTCAGCCTTGACAGACAACTCTTCACTTTGTTTGTGTCGTGTGTTTTCATTTCGGTGCCTTGGCTGTGTTGTAAAGAGGAGAAATTGTTACCCTCCGTCAAACTGAAGCACTACCAGAACACTGATTCCACTATTGGTTATACCCTCAGCCAGTTCAGACCTTTTTCGTTTCTATTTCGGATTGTTTACGGTTTACTCTCAAAGTGTGTGTGTGTGTGTGTGTGTGTGTGTGGTGTGTGTGTGTGTGTGTGTGTGTGTGTGTGTGTGTGTGTGTGTGTGTGAACATTTTGGGTTGAATTACGTTTCCCTCTTGCTTTTTTGTTCTCGTTGGTTTCTTCATTAAGATTAGGTCTTCGTTTATTCGCTGCATTTAAAACATGTTGCAAATCTTTTGCAAGGAAAGAAAGAACAGAAAAGATACATCTGAAGGTGCGGGTGGGACCAGAGAAGCACTGTCCTCAACTGCCGATCAGACCAGCTGGGAGCAACCCTGCACCACCCTTGGAAGCCTGCGCTGTGTTCACATGGGGTGCAGACACGCTCAGGAAAAAGTGTTATCCAATTATTCACCGATTGGGTGAGAAGTATCAAAAACAAATGTGTGTAGACTTCAACATACTTTTGGCATCTCTTCTCACGCTTTGGCATGGTTTTATTCTTACCTTTCTGGTTTTATTCTTACCTTTCTGGTCGAACCCAAATTGTCTCTGTCAATGGTTTTTCTTCAAGCTCTGCTGACTTGAATTATGGTGTTCCCCAAGGCTCTGTCCTTGGTCCCATTCTGTTTGTTCTATATACCCAACCCATCTCTGACATTGTAGCCATCATGACATTTCACACCACTGCTTCTCTGATGACAATCAAATCTACATTTCTGGTGACATCTCTCTCCTCTCCTCCATCATTGATCGCTCACAGCTCTGCATCTCTGACATAAAGGCATGGATGACTTGCAACAAACTTCAGTTAAACAATGACAAAACTGAACTGATCTTCATTCTCCCAAAACGGCTCATGTCTACAATCTCTGTTCCTTCTTCTGTCCAACTCGGTACCTCTCTCATTCAGACCTCTACCACTGTGCGAAATCTAGGCGTTGTACTTGATCAGACACTCTCTTTTCAAAATCAGATTTCTTCTATCTGCCGTGCTTGCTACTTGGAGCTTCGGCGAATCAGTTCTGTGCGCCACCTTCTGTCTGAAGAAGCCACCAAGACTCTGGTTTCTGCTTTCATTCTTTCAAGACTTGACTACTGTAATTCTCTTCTTGCTGGCTGTCCACAGAATCTTCTTGCAAAATTGCAGAAAGTCCAAAATAATGCTGCTCGCCTTGTCTCGAAATCTCCGAAAACCTCTCATGTTTCTCCCTTGCTTAAATCTTTGCACTGGCTTCCTGTTGAAAAACGCATCAAGTACAAACTTTCTTTGCTCTGTTACAAGGCATTGGATGGCCTCGCTCCATCTTACCTCTCTAAACTTCTGTCGACCTATACTCCTTCCAGACAGCTTCGCTCTTCCTCTGACACTCGCATTATGCAGATCCCTCGTTTTCGGGCCAGAACACTTGGTGAACGTTCTTTTACTTTTCAGGCTCCTTCCTGCTGGAACAATCTCCCTTCTGCACTCCGAAACTCAAACAGTCTTTCTTCTTTCAAGTCCTCCCTCAAAACAACTCTCTTCAAAACATAATTTTTCTGCTCCTTCGCTGGTGTGTGGGTGTGTGTGCGTGTGTGTGTGTGTGTGTGTGTGTGTGTGTGTGTGTGTGTGTGTGTGTGTGTGTGTGTGTGTGTGTGTGTGTGTGTTTGTGTGTGTGTGTGTGTGTGTGTGTGTGTGTGTGTGTGTGTGTGTGTGTGTGTGTGTGTGTGTGTGTTGTTAGGGCTTATTGCTGTAAGCGCTTAGGGCTTTTGTTTAAGATTAAGCGCACTAAATGTTCCTATATTATTTATTATTTATTATTTATAAAGGGTTATTTGGTCTCTCAGGTGATTTCTCTACCAAAGTGTACAAGCCACCAGAGAGGTGCGTTTCCCGTAGCCACTTTGGTTAAGATCAGGGGGCAACAACGCTGAGAACTACTGATTGGGAGAAACTCTTGATGATGTTATTGGGAGAAACTCTTGATGATGTTTATTGGGAGAAACTCTTGATGATGATACTGGGAGAAACACTTGATGATGTTTATTGGGAGAAACTCTTGATGACGTTTATTTTAGGTCTGAGGTGATCAGACTAACCGTGTTTCAACGTTTTCTCCATGTCGGCCAATAAACGACAGTATTGCCTCACTTTCGATAATGCTCCTGTTTTTGCTATTATCCGTTGAATTAGTTGTGTATAAACCGTCATTGATGCGAACTGTTTACAATCCCCCCCCCCCCCCCCCCCCCCCCCCCCCCCCCCCCCCCCCCCCCCCCCGTTCATGTTTTGAAGGAGTTGTGAAGCGAGACTTACAAAGCCGCTGTCAAAAGATGGGTGAAAATGGATGAAGCGAAATGATTATTATATTCTGTTTTGTGACATCTATAATACTATTTGTAATTCGTGTGGAATACGCGATGTTGACTCCATTGAATCTGATCACTTCCTGCTTGATGCTGTCTTTTCATGACAGAATCTGTACAGAAGACAAGAAAATCATGAAATGTCAATGACCACTAGGTTCATAAGGATGGAGTATTACTATTAAAACGTTTGTGGTAAAACATGTGAAACGGAAAACCATGGGTGGTGGTGTGTGTGTGTGTGTGTGTGTGTGTGTGTGTGTGTGTGTGTGTGTGTGTGTGTGTGTGTGTGTGTGAGTGTGGTGTGTGTGTGTGTGTGTGTGTGTGTGTGTGTTGTGTGTGTGTTGTTGTGTGTGTGTGTGTGTGTGTGTGTGTGTGTGTGTGTCTGTATACAGTTATTGAGTTTACCGACACAAATGTCCAGAAAGAAATCAAAATACACCCAAAGGTGCCGGTGGGACCCAGAGAAGTACAACAATTTCATAATATTTTTTAAAAAAGAACTAAGAGCTCCTGTTCACAATCAACACAAATTTAGGCATCGGGAGAAAAAAATGTTCAATGGAAAAACGTAATTTCTATTTCGCTAGAAGTAAGGTTTCAACACATTATATCCTTACTGAATAATGTTTTACTAAATGAATGAGATCACCGTTTACCAAATTTCGATTACAGCCCAGAAAAGCTACATGTTCTTTCAAAATTGTAAGTACCTTTTGGAAAGCTCAATGTCAACAAATGAGAGATGTTTGATAGAAGCATTTTCCAGTCCATTGCATATAAAAAAAATTCAGCCGAGGCACTCTGTTGCTTGAGTTTTAAAGTATCCTCCCCCCCTCCCTCTCTTCTCTCTCTCTCTCTCTCTCTCTCTCTCTCTCTCTCTCTCTCTTCAAAAAGTTAGGTTCAATGTATGCGTGCCCGTGCGCGCGCGCGCGCGCGCGTGTGTGTGTATGTGTGTACGTGCGTGCGTGCTTGCTGTGTGTGTGTGTGTGTGTGTGTGTGTGTGTGTGTGTGTGTGTGTGTGTGTGTGTGTGTGTGTGTGTGTGTGTGTGTGTTCTTCAGTTTAGTGTCCTTCCACTGAAAGTCATTCAGACAATAGTGAGTTTGTGGGTGAATGAGAATAAGTGGATGTGTCTATAATAAGGTTAACAAATTGAATAGTTGACAGTGTTTGTGTGTGTGTGTGTGTGGTGTGTGTGTGTGTGTGTGTGTGTGTGTGTGTGTAACAAAATTGAATAGTTGACAGTGTGTGTGTGTGTGTGTGTGTGTGTGTGTGTGTGTGTGTGTGTGTGTGTGTGTGTGTGTGTGTGTGCATGTGCGTGTGTGTGTGTGTGTGTGTGTGTGTGTGTGTGTGTGTGTGTGTGTGTGTGTGTGTGTGTGGCGGCTGTCATCTCATTACAGCTGTCAGAGTGGCTTGTGTCCATGTTGTTAATACACGCTACTGCTGTGGAATTATCAGTCAGCAGGCGCACATGTTTTCCATCAAGATCTGTCTGGAAGCACTTCAGTGCGAAATAAACTGCCTCAAGTTCAAGATAATTAATGTGGAAGTGAGCTCAACTGGTAGCCACAATCCTCCAGAGCTCTGTGTCTTACATGCACATCCCCATCCTGTCATACTGGCATCTGACGTCACAGTAACGTCAAAATCTGGATGCGTGATGTCATTGTAAGCAGTATCTACATAACTTACCCACCACTTAAGTTCTTCTTTAGATTATGGAGTCAGTGTGGCATATCCCTCAAAATTTCCCTTTCTTTGTCTCAGTGCAGCTTTTTTGTTGCCTTCTAAGTGACGATAACGTAGGGGCCCACATTTTACTGCAGGAAAACTTGCAACCACTTTCCCAATAACCTTGGCTAGTTCTCTGCTAATTGGTTTGTTGGCTCCCAGTAGCTAGACACAGCAGTGTTTCAGATTGTCTTTCCTTTCAGGTGTCAAAGTGACTGTCATTGTTCTGGAATCAATAATCACCCCTAGATACTGAATAACCTGGGTTGGTTTAAGAGCTGATTTCTCTTGGTGTACAATGAAGCCGAGTGAACGAAAAAGCTGCACTGTGGCTTGGATGTTCTCTATGCATTCTGATTCTGATTCTGCAAGGAGAAGAGAATCATGCAGAAAGTTGGTGGAGACATGATTTTCTTGTCTCAGTTTGGCAAAGACAGGTTTCAATATTTTGGTAAATTTTCTTGGGGCAAGAGCCAGACCATTTAGCATGCAGTGGTATATTCCCAGAGTCGGCCTCTCCATCTGGACCTGAGATACTTCCTATGTGCTAGTGCAATGGGGATGGAGTAATAAACATCCTTTTGGTCGATAGAAGCCATGAAACAAAAAGGTGTCACTATTTTCAGTGCAACATGTGTCCATGTTGAAATGAATTTTTTTCAAATTCAGAATCATGCGGTTTGACCCATCCTTTTTGGGCCTTGTAAGCACAGGTGACTCGTGTTGATCGTGTACAGGTGTAGAAGGGGATATTAACTCCTTTTGATTTGAGTTCATTCACCTCACTGCCGACAATATTTATTTCCGTTTATTCACCTCACTGTCTACGATATTTATTTCCGCCTGGTTCAAGCCAGGTTGTGTACTACTAGAACAAATGTGAGGGGATAACAGAGTGTTCTCTTCAAATTTCAGTGTGGCCTCTCTTATCAGCTGTCATAGTTCCTGGTCTGCTGTAAGTGATTCCCAATTTCAAATCATGGGTGTTTGCTACCCATTGATCTGCGAGATATGTTACTGCTGTGTGGCAAGAACAAGTGGCTCTAACTCAAGACTGGTTGAATTGGAGCAGGTCGTACTTTAAAACATGGGAAATGAGTTATAAATGATATGTTTTTCTAGTGGCTTTGAAAAATAGATAAAAGTGAAACAAGTCTATAATTTGAGGGATTCGTTTCATGGCCAGATTTAAAAAGTGGTATTATTTTAGCTTGTTTGAGAATGTTGGGAATATAACTTTAACCAAAACAAAGATTATCTAAAATAAGTCAACGTGTCAGTAATGAGAGAAGCACTACGTTTTGAATTTTCCCATCCAATTCGTTAAGATCAAGACTACAAGTATCTATCTATTATCACAAGATGAAAGTGAACATCATGAATCGTCACTGGAGGATTGATCATGGATTCACATGAATCTTTCATCAGTTTCAAGTCATTCACCTCGGAACTATCTTTCTAAACTAATTGATGGGCAATGCTAGGGGGATAGGGGGAAAAATCATTTGAACTAAAATATCACCAGAAATTTCATGCAGAACGACAGATGCTTTGTCTGAATTCTCACATGGACAATTGTTTATGGCCTAAACTGTTTCTGGATTATTTTAGGGCCTTAACAATCTAAGTTCCTATAACATTTCTTCTTTAAACTAAGCAACATTGCAGTAACTTTATTTCTTTCCTTTTTGAACTCTTTATATTGTTAATTTTTTTTAGCAAGCTGTGTCTTAACTGCGTTGCTTCTTAAATTTCAGCCGTTAATCAAGGAGCGAATATTTGACCTCTTACCTTTAAATGGGTATGCTTGTTGTAGATGTCTACAAAAGTTTAATACGAAACTTCAAAAGCTTGATCAGGATCAGTATATTGATAAATATGACATAATGATGATTAAGCAAAATCAAATAGGAAAGAATTCTATGAAAATTGGCTTTTTTTTTTTTTTTGCTGTCCTATCTTCAGTGCCCCTCAATGGTAGTGTAGCCACAGCCCGGTCAGTTCCGCGCAGCCCAGGCATCGGTAATCCACAGGGAGCAGTCAACGTCAAGTCGCCAAGAGACAACCCACCGGAGGAGACATCGCACTGCTGCCGAGTCACTTCGGTGGTGTTAAGTGGCGCCTGTTCTGATCCAACATACGCAGGACACCACCTACTAAGCCCCCTTTCTGAGTACAATAATTGCTTAGTCGCGGAGTCGGCGTGAGTGAGCTGTCCATCTGGAGGGCGCCACCACGCCCGTCCAACGACAGCCCCACCGAATTTGAGATTTTTTATTTTGAACGATGGAAATGAGGATGATGAAGATGATGCTATGAATCTCCACTCCGGTCTGAGACTGCATGACAGGGCTGTAATCTACGCTTCCTTTCATAATATATTCCGGCGTCAACCAGGCCCACGAGATACAGACACCTGCAGTGTTGGTCAGGAAATTTGAGCAACACTCTCAGAGACGCATCCATTAAGTGGATGAAACTTTACTGTGTGGTCCCAGTCTTCCCAACTGAGCGCGTAGCAAACTCAACTCTGGGTACGAGCCGGTCGGGGCAGAAAAATCCCGCATGACTGATGGGAATCGAACCCATGACCTCCCAGCCGGGAGTCCGCGATGCTAACCACTTCACCACGGCGGCTGGTCAGAATTGGCAAATGATCTATACGCGATGACTTTGTGATTAGGTCTAGGAATCTTAATGCCTTGTTTAAGCCAAATCATACTCACAGGCGCATGGTCACTACAGTCACAACGTGGAGAACATGTTTCTACAATGTTTTGTTTTTTGACATAAACATGATCAGTGTTTTGGATGTTGGAGTAACTCGCGTTGGAATATCAGTTGGTTGAAACAGGCCTGATCATTATAATTATGTTATACATCCCATCGATTATTACTTTTAAGAGGTCTAGTCCATGTTAACTCAGTGAAGAAAATCATTTCATTTCAGGCAAGTGAAGCAGTTTCTCTTACTTCGCTGAATTCATCATGACAGTTAATGCGGTCAAGGGGTTGTGTGTGTTGTGTGTGTGTGTGTGGAAGGGGGGGGGAAGGGGGGGGGAGGGCTCTCTTCTCTCTCTCTCTCTTTTCTCTCTCTCTCTCTCTCTCTCTATATATTTTATATATATATATATATATATATATTGTTATAATTCAAACTTTTGCCTGTCAAAAGGCTTCTTCAGGAACCGGATCGTACTTCATCTCCATGGGTGATGTGACATCAATACAATTGACGTCATAGTAGAACTGCATCAATTCAGAAACGACGTCATATATTTTCTTTTTTACTGCAGAGTCTTCACCTTTTGCTGTATCCTGTCGAGTCCATCCTTCATTATACCCTATAGAGTCCATCCTTCACTGTACTCTGAAGAGTTTTACATTTCACTATACCCTGTAGAGTTCACACTTGACTGTACCCTGTAGAGTCCACAATTCACTATACCCGGTAGAGTCCGTCTTTCACTGTATGCTGTAGAGTTCACCTTCCACTGTACCCTGTAGAGTCCTCTTTCACTGTATGCTGTAGAGTCCACCTTTCACTGTACCCTGTAGAGTCCACCTTTCACTGTACCCTGTAGAGTTCACCCTTGACTGTACCCTGTAGAGTCCACAATTCACTTACCCGTAGAGTCCATCTTTCACTGTACCCTGTAGAGTCCACCTTTCACTGTACCCTGTAGAGTCCACCTTTCACTGTACCCTGTAGAGTCCACCTTTCACTGTACTCTCTAGAATCACCTTTCACTGTACCCTGTAGAGTTCACCTTTCACTGTACCCTGTAGAATCATAACCTTTCACTGTACCCTGTAAAGTTCACATTTCACTGTACCCTGTAGAGTCCACATTTCACTGTACCCTGTAGAGTCCCACCTTTTCACTGCACCCTGTAGAGTCCACCTGTCACTATACCCTGTAGAGTCCACCTTTCACTGTACCTGTAGAGTCCACCTTTCACTGTACCTGTAGAGTCCACCTGTCACTATACCCTGTAGAGTTCATCTTTCACTGTATGCTGTAGAGTCCACCTTTCACTGTACCCTGTAGAGTCCCACCTTTCACTGTACCCTGTAGAGTCCACATTTCATTGTACCTGTAAAGTCCACCTTTCACTGTACCCTGTAAAGCCACCTTATACTGCTCCCTGTAGAGTCCACCATTCACTGTATGCTGTAGAGTCCCACCTTTCATTGCACCCTGTAGAGTCCAACCTTTCACTCTACATTGTAGAGTCCACCTTTCACTGTACCTTGTAGAGTCCAAGTTTCACTGTACCCTGTAGAGTCCATCCTTCACTGTACGCTGTAGAGTCCCACCTTCCACTGCACGCTGCAGCGTCCACCTTTCACTGTACCCTGTAGAGTCCACCTTTCACTGCACCCTGTAGAGTTCACATTTTCACTGTACCCTGTAGAGTCCACCTTTCACTGCACCCTGTAGAGTTCCACATTTCACTGTACCTGTAGAGTCCACCTTTCACTGCACCTGTAGAGCACACCTTTCACTGTACCCTGTAGTGTCCCACCTTCCACTGCACCATGTAGAGTCCCACCTTTCTCTGTACCCTGTAGAGTCCACCTTTCACTGTACGCTGTAGAGTCCACCTTTCACTGTACTCTGTAGAGTCCACCTTTCACTGTACCCTGTACAGTCCACCTTTCACTGTACTCTGTAGAGTCCACCTTTCACTGTTCCCTGTACAGTCCACCTTTCACTGTACTCTGTAGAGTCCACCTTTCACTGTACGCTGTAGTGTCCCACCTTCCACTGTACGCTGTAGAGTCCACCTTTCACTGTACGCTGTAGAGTCTACCTTTCACTGTATGCTGTAAAGTCCACCTTTCACTGTACGCTGTAGAGTCCATCTTTCACTGTATGCTGTAGAGTCCACCTTTCACGATACGCTGTAGAGTCCATCTTTCACTGTAGACTGTAGAGTCCATTTTTCACTGTATGCTGTAGTGTCCCACCTTTCCACTGTACCCTGTAGGAGTCCACCTTTCACTGTACCCTGTAGAGTCCACCTTCCACTGTACGCTGTAGAGTCCACCTTTCACTGTACGCTGTAGAGTCCACCTTCCACTGTAACTTGTAGACTCCACCTTCCAGTGTACGCTGTAGAGTCCACCTTTCACTGTACGCTGTAGGGTCCACCTTCCACTGTACACTGTGGAGTCCACTTTCACTGTAACGCTGTAGAGTCCACCTTTCACTGTTTCTTGTAGAGTCCACTATCTACTGTAATCTGTAGAGTCCACCGTTCAATGTACGCTGTAGAGTCCACTTTCACTGTACGCTGTAGGGTCTACCTTCCACTGTTCACTGTAGAGTCCACTTTCACTGTACGTTGTAGAGTCCACCTTTCAATGTACCTTGTAGAGTCCACTATCTACTGTAAACTGTAGAGTCCACCGTTCATGTACACTGTAGAGTCCACATTCACTGTACGCTGTAGGGTCCACCTTTCACTGTACACTGTAGAGTCCACCTTTCACTGTACGCTGTAGAGTCCACCTTTCACTGTACACTGTAGAGTCCACCTTTCACCATACCCTATAGAGTCCACCTTTCACTCTACATTGGAGAGTCCACCTTTCACTGTACACTGTAGTGTCCACCTTTCACTGTACCCTGTAGATTCCACCTTTCACTGTACACTGTAGAGTCCACCTTCCACTGCACACTGTAGAGTCCCACCTTTCACTGTACCCTGTAGATTCCACCTTTCACTGTACACTGTAGATTCCACCTTTCACTGTACCTTGTAGTGTCCACCTTTCACTGTACCCTGTAGAGTCCACCTTTCACTGTACACGGTAGTGTCCACCTTTCACTGTACCCTGTAGATTCCACCTTTCACTGTACACTGTAGAGTCCACCTTTCACTGTACACTGTAGTGTCCACCTTTCGCTGTACCCTGTAGAGTCCACCTTTCACTGTACACGGTAGTGTCTACCTTTCACTGTACCTGTAGATTCCACTTTTCACTGTGCACTGTAGTGTCCACCTTTCACTGTATGCTGTAGAGTCCACCTTTCACTGTACACTGTAGTGTCCACCTTTCACTGTACCTGTAGAGTCCACCTTTCTCTGTACACTGTAGTGTCAACCTTTCACTGTACCTGTAGATTCCGCCTTTCACTGTACATTGTAGTGTCCACCTTTCACTGTACCCTCTAGAGTCCACCTTTCACTGTACCCTGTAGAGTCCACTTTTCACTGTACCCTGTAGATTCCGCCTTTCACTGTACATTGTAGTGTCCACCTTTCACTGTACCCTCTAGAGTCCACCTTTCACTGTACCCTGTAGAGTCCACTTTTCACTGTACCTGTAGAGTCCACCTTTCACTGTACACTGTAATCCACCTTTCACCGTAACCCTGTAGAGTCCACCTATCACTGTACCCTGTAGAGTCGACCTTTCACTGTACTCTGTAAAGTCCACCTTTCACTGTACTCTGTAAAGTCCACCTTTCACTGCACGCTGAAGGCAATTACACTGATGTCATTTTAGCCATGGAGATGAAAGTACGATCCGGTTCCTGAAGAAACCTTTCAACAGGCAAAAGCTTGAATTATAAACAAGATGCAAACCATATAAACGTACCCCCAGTTTATCTTGAATACTCGTGAGATACTCCATAAAGAGGAACAACCGTTTTTTTTAAGTTATAGCCGTTAGTAACGGCTATTCTGGTAAACATGGGCCATCATCTGTGACCCATAATGAACATGCCTACAAATTTTCAGAAAGATCAGCCAAGTACTTTCTGAGATATTACATAAAGAAGGAAAACCGCTATGGACTGTTATGGCCGTTAATAACGGCTATAACGGTAAATATAACACATTGGGTATGATCCGTGACCCATAAGGAGGATACCTACATATTTTCAGAAAGATCGGCCGAGTACTTTCTAAGATATTCCATAAAAAAAGAAAAATTCGTTATGGGCCGTTATAGCCGTTAGTAACGGCTATAACGGTAAAATAAAACATCGGGCATGATCCGGGACCCATAATGAACATGTCTGCAAATATTCAGAAAGATCGGCCTAGTGCTTTTTAAGATACTCCATAAAAACGAAAAACTGTTAAGGGCAGTTATAGCCATTAGTAACGGCCATAACGGTAACATAAAACATCGGGCATAATCCGTGACCCTAATGAACATGCCTACAAATTTTCAGAGAGATCAGCCAAGTACATTCTAAGATATTCCATAAAACAAGAAAAACCGTTATGGGCCGTTATAGCCGTTAGTAACGGATATAACGGTAAAATAACACATCGGGCATCATCCATAATGAACCATAATGAATCCATAATGAACATACCTTTAAATTTTCAGAAAGATCGACCAAGTACTTTCTAAGATATTCCATAAAGAAGAAAAACCGTTATGGGCCGTTATAGCCGTTAGTAAGGACTATAACAGTTAAAATAGCACATCGGGCATCATCCATGGCCCATAATGAACATACCTACAAATTTTCAGAAAGATTGGCCAAGTACTTTCTGAGATATCCCATTAAAAAGAAAAACCGTTATGGAACGTTATGGCCGTGAATAACGGTATAACGATAAAATAACACATCGGGCATGATCCGTGACCCATAAGGAGCATACCTACAAATTTTTAGAAAGTTCGGCCAAGGATTTTCTGAGATATTCCATAAAAAAGAAAAACACTATAACGGCTATAACGGTAAATAACACATCGGGTATCATACACCTATAATAAACATACCTACACATTTTCAGAAAGATCGGCCCTGCAGTTTTGTCTGGAGCGAGTGGAACACATTTTGACCATGGACGGACGGACGGACAGATAGACACACACGCACACACACACACACACACACACACACACACACACACACACACACACACACACACCACAGCATTTCTTCGTTCCCATTGTAAAGTACTCCCTGTTCTATAAGAACATGCAATGTGATACATGCAAACATGCAATTATTACCAGGTGTCTGAGGTCTTTGTTCGATGGCAGAATAATCCACATCTCCAAACACATCACTTGCGAGACACTAAGTATTGTATGCCTTCTCCTGCTCTATCCGTGAAACCGAGGTGTCTGTGGGCTCTGCCAACAATTTAAAACTCCGTTGGGCCAACCACAAGTCGGACATCAATCTGGGGAAAACCAAGAAGTGTAGACTTGCTGCCCATGTGAATCAGATTCCCCATCCAAAAGACAAGAACCTCCCCCCATCCAAAAGACAAGAACCTCCCATTCCTCAAGATCACTGCATTTGACTCTGCAGATGATGATGAAGAACTACTTCGCAAGGAGATTTGGTACCAGTGTAACCTTGGCACAATTTTCAATGGTCTCAACTCAAGAAAGGATTTCCACTTCATGATGAAGACTGGGCGAAGGAATGTAATTCGGATGTGATGTGTGCCTCAAACATGTAAAGCGACAGAGAGAGAGAGAGAGAGAGAGAGAGAGAGATGACGTCTTTTTGAACATTGATGTAGTGCTAGAACTACGTTTCTGCAGAAGTGACGTGAAAGTACTGAAGAGCTCGCAGGGAGCGAAAATATTTTCAGTTTGATCTATCGCTTCTAAGTGGTCGAATTTCTTTGTTGTTCTTAATATAATATATATAATATTATATATATATATTATATATATAAAACAAACTAATAAATTCCAAGGATAAATACCGAGCACTATTCCAGCAACTTACAGAGCAGCTTGGTGTTGCAATGACTGCAAAAAATATTGAATTATAAACAAAACTTGCTCTTATGTCTTGGATTAAAGAAATAGGGGGAGATAGCATTCATACCTGCAGTTGTAGATAATTCTGCCTAACTAACAGCATGAACTAACAGAATGTGCTTGAGTGGGTAAATGGAGAAAAATAAAATAAATGTTTCTCAAAATGAGCCTTCAGCAAGCTTATAGTCTCCAAGGGGGAGACAATCTCCAATAGGGAGGGAAACTCACTAACATATTACTCCTGGTCAGATACCGATATTTCGAAACCTGATTGTTTCTCCTCGTGACCGCGGAAAGTGGTAATTTGACTCCTTGCCTTTTCGGTTTTAAGAAGAATGCTATCCCAGAAAAGGCTGGTGTGCAATACCGTAATATGTTTGTTGAGTTTTCAAAAAAAACAACCAAACGTGCCACCTAAGAAGCAAAAGAAAATCATGAAAGAGCAAAACAAGCTACATTTTTCTTGTGAAAAGTAGAACATATAAAAAGATAACCTCTTAAGACACAGGTGCTGGAGGGCCAGTTCTTGGAATGAATCCGCAAGGGACTAAATTACAACAAACTAATAAATTCCAAGGATATATATATATATATATATATATATATATATATATATATATAATATATATATATATATATATATATATATATATATATATATATATATATAAAGAATTCTAAAGATGGGTTTGCTTTACTTAATATTAACTTTAATCTGGTACCTTCGCTTTCAAAAGAATCGAGCAGTTTCAGCTTCAGTTTAATCTAGGAGGTGTCGCTGCGTGCGGACTAGTCCATACACGCTACACCACATCCGCTAACTTTTGAGACCCACTGCGCATGATTTAAAGCTAATGGATACATGCATTAATGACTAAGATTAGAAAATTTCATATGAGGGTCTCGTGGCTACTACTTAGCTAATGTCTGGCTTACACATTAGCCCAACGCGCTGGTCAGATCTTCAGTGGTCATTGGTTGTCCCATTATAATCATTGTATATGTGTGTGGTGAGTGTACACATGTGTGTATGGGTGTGTGGGCATGGGCCCGTTGTGTGTGTGTGTGTGAGCGCGTGTAAGTGTATGATATGTGTGTATGCGTATGTGCGCGTGTGTGAGCGCATGCGCATTTGAGCGCTTGTGTGTGCGCGCACGTGTTCACGTGCGTGAGTGCGTGAGTGCGTGTGTGTGTGTGTGGTGTGTGTGTGTGTGTGTGTGTGTGTGTGTGTGTGTGTGTGTGTGTGTGTGTGTGTGTGAGTATGTGTGTGTACATATACGTTTGTATGTATGTGTGCCTTTGTATGTGAGTGTATACGGATGGGTGTGTGTATGCACGTGCGCGTTTGTATGTGTGCGTGAATGTGCACACGCGTGTGTGTGTTGTGCGCATGCACGCATGTGCATGTGTGTGCGCGTAGGAGCGAGCACATGCGTGCGCGTGTGTGTTTATGTGGGCGTGCGTGCACGCGTGTACGTGTGTGTTTTGTGTGTGTGTGTGTGTGTGTGGTGGGGTGGGAGATGAGATGGAGATGAGAGAGAGAGAGAGAGAGAGAGAGAGAGAGAGAGAGAGAGAGAGAGAGAGAGAGAGAGAGAGAGAGAGAGAGAGAGAGAGAGAGAGAGAGAGAATAAGGTGACCACGGGAACAAAATGACTTGCGCAAAGAATCGATCCATTTGCACGTGAGAATCTGTCTTGACTACAGCATGAGACCAGTTTGCATCGGCGGAATAGGGTCAGTGCGAATATTGCTGTACCCTGCGATTAAAAGGCCTGAGACAAGTATATGCTTGGTTAGTCTAGATTCAGCACAACAAAATGAGTGGAACTGTATTCCAGAAGTGCAGAGAATAGACGATAGCTCTTCTCGTCTATTAGGCGGACGATTTAGTTGTAAACGCCAACTCTAAGACTGTCCTTTGAAGACAAAATGTTCACAGTAAACATTTTGGCAGAAAGATGATCAGATTTTGTAAGTGACCACTGAAACAAAATGACTTGCATAAACACTAATTTCAAGTTAGATTACAAAATACAACAGCAGCACACGTCAACGATGATAAAACTAAAGTATCAAAGAAGCAATGTACACGTCAGGAGAAAGCCTCCGTAAGTGAGGGGGTTTGGGCATCACAGAAATACAATCAAAGCCAACTGACGTTTCTATGGTTTTGAACATGGGAGTGCAAAGAATCTTTTGCTTTCTCCTCCTAACAGCAGTCTCAGGCGTGATCGGTCAAATGTCTGTCTGTCTGTCTGTCTGTCTCGTCTCTTCCTCTCTCTCTCTCTCTCTCTCTCTCTCTCTCCTCTCCTCTCTCTCTCTCTCTCTTCTCTCTCTCTCTCTCTCTCTCTCTCTCTCTCTCTTCATTCCCGTGAGTCGAAGTAGATTGTGTCTTCCTCTCTCTTCATTCCAATGAGTCGAAGACGTGTGGTCTTCCTGATCATTAACAGTCTCCGTGTTCCTCGTTCCATCTGCATCCACTTCCTGTTCACACGAGCGGCGCTTTGAGGTTCTTCTGAGAGCGGATATGCGTCACGTACTGGTGCAGCCTGGGTTTCCCCGCTCCTAACCTTGGATTGGGGTAATTGAGGTATTGATGCATCCAGAGTTACTACGCTTCTAACCTTGGATCGAGGAAATTGAAGAGGATCAGATGTGTGAAGGCGACACTAATTTTCACATCCTTGGTTACTTCTTACATTCCCCTTCTTGTTGCGCTTTCTGAATCTACACAGCCTTGGCTTGAAGGTTGTAAAAGGAAGTGTGTGTGTGTGTGTGTGTGTGTGTGTGTGTGTGTGTGTGTGTGTGTGTGTGTGTGTGTGTGTGTGTGTGTGTGTGTGTGTGGTGTGTGAGAGCGCGCGCGCGCGCGCGCACGCTTGTGTGCGGTGTGCATGCGTGTGTGTGTGTGTGTGTGTGTGTGGTGTGTGTGTGTGTGTGTGTGTGTGTGGTGTGTGTGTGTGTGTGTGTGTGTGTGGTGTGTGTGTGTGTGCACGCCTGGGATATCAAAAGGAGGTAGAATGGCGGTCATGATGCAAGCATTTCTTGGTTTCTCTTTGAACAGCAGTTTAGTGCAGTTTTCAATGCAACGGCCTAAGACTGTCCTAGAATCGTATTGAAGATTATAACGGATGTTGTTTCCCAGAATATAAACTTGTCTAATGCGATTAGACAAAATTTCTTCGCATGAGTCGTTGGCGTGTTCCAATATGTATGTAAAAGATTTTACACAGATGCTCAAACCACAAGCGTTTGATGTAGAAAATCATTTAAACGGGGTAGCATAAAAAGGTTGCATGTTTGCCAGCATCGCAACATTTCAACTTTTCGATTGACTTTACTTCTTTTGTGTATCTTTGTATGTGTATATGTATGTATGAAAATGTCATGTCTCCCTCTGACTGTCCGTCCGTCCGTCCGTCTGTCTCGTTCTCTGTTTCTGTCTGTCTGTCCTGTCTGTCTGTCTGTCTGTCTGTCTGTCTTCTCTCTCTCTCTCTCTCTCTCTCTCTCTCTCTCTCTCTCTCTCTCGGAGTTGCTTCCCTTGTCTGGCAGTCAGCAAGAAGGGTTTTGAAAAGTGTCTGAACATTTTTGTTCGTTATTTCGACAAACTGCTCCAGAATGCCAGTGACAAGGCCCCCATCTGGCTTGGAAGGTATTTTGAACAGTGTCCTGCAGGACCTGTGTCTGTTGTCATTCCGTAAGGATGACAGCCCCTGTGACAGTCAGTACCATGGAGCAGAGAGTGCACGGATAATTCCCAAGATGACATCCCCAGTGACAGTCAGTACCATGGAGCAGAGAGTGCACGGGATAATTCCCAAGATGACATCCCCAGTGACAGTCAGTGCCATGGAGCAGAGAGTGCACGGGATAATTCCCAAGATGACATCCCCAGTGACAGTCAGTACCATGGAGCAGTGAGTGCACGGGATAATTCCCAAGATGACAGCCCCAGTGACAGTCAGTGCCATGGAGCAGAGAGTGCACGGGATAATTCCCAAGATGACAGCCCCAGTGACAGTCAGTGCCATGGAGCAGAGAGTGCACGGGACACACGGCTAGACGACCAGCTGTTGAACACTGTGAGTGACAGTGAGCCATCGTCGGTGACAGTGAAGCAGTGACCTGATTGCAAGACTGGACAGACGGTCAGACTGCCGCGGACGACGAGGAAGAGCATGAAAGTTACCTTGAATCGTGTCGTGGTGGAAAGTTTACACAGACTGTGACATCCACGGTGCGTAGTACGTCAGCTGATGTGAGTGGAAAAAAACACGACTTTTGTGCAAAAAGGTGACGGTATCAGACGGTACCTCACTCAGTGACACAAGTCAGTTTAGCGGTCTGCCAACTGACATTTTCAATGAAATAATGACATGTTTAAGTCACAAGTCAGTTTAGCGGTATGACAACTGACATCTGCAATGAAATAATGACATGTTTAAGTCAACAATCAGAAGAAATGAAAAGACTAAATCAGAGTTTCAAGCCATATTAAGACTGTCCTTGCTCATAACTAAACTGGTGCAGATGAAAATCTTCTGGACGCACACAGTGGCAGTGCTTTCTGGCAGTACGCGCTCATGTCTGCAGCCTTGGACATATCTGTAGTGTGCATTCAATACTGCGAAGAAAATTTACTGTATAATTACTTTTCAAATTTGTTGTAATTGTCCGGTTCCATTCACACTCCTCAACCCTCCCTACCCCGTTGTGAATGGCGGAATGCCTATCACAATAAATATTCGTATTCTCTCTCTCTCTCTCTCTCTCTCTCTCTCTCTCTCTCTCTCTCTCTCTCTCTCTCTCTCCTATGTATGCATGTATACGTCATGTTTATCTCACTGTCGTCACTATCTGTCGTTCTGCCTGTCTCTCTCTCTCTCTCTCTCTCTCTCTCTCTCTCTCTCTCTCTCCTCTCTCTCCTCTCTCTCTCTCTCTCTCTCTCTCTCTGTCTCTCTCAGTATCCATAGAATAAATATTCTGACAGACTGACAGACACACACATACATATGTGCTCACTCGCACACATGCACGCACGCGCGCATGCGCGCAAACACAAACGCGCGCGCTCAAAGAAAGAAGAGAGAAGAGAGAGAGAGAGAGAGAGAGAGAGAGAGAGAGAGAGAGAGAGAGAGAGAGAGAGAGAGAGCTATTGGAAGCGTCCTTTTCCATTTTCATTTTGAAACGGTCCTCTTTGATCGATTCCACACAGCCCTAGAAGTTAATCTCAGCTCAAACATTAGTTTCTAACCTGCTCATGAGGCATGACGGAATTCGAGCTACGTTTCTGCCTTATGTTCTCTGTGCCATCGCTTCCCGTGCCCCAGTCCCCCATGGTCCCTGTTAAAGAGGTATAAAATAAAACTGTTTTCTGAAGAATTACGGGCATTTGAAATCAATCTCTCTATGGTGATGCTCTTGAACATGTTGTTTTTGAGAGAGAGAGAGAGAGAGAGAGAGAGAGAGAGAAGAGAGAGAGAGAGAGAGAGAGGAGTGGTAGAGGGGTGAGAGAGAGAGAGATGAGAGGAGTGGTGTGAGAGAGAGAGAGAGAGAGAGAGAGAGAGAGAGAGAGAGAGAGAGAGAGAGAACGTGGAAAACTTCAGAAAATCATGATCGTATGCACGCTACACCAAACACGCTTCATTACTGTCCTTACCCAACGCGCGCGCACACACACACACACACACACACACACACACACACACACACACACACACACACACACACACGCACGCACGCACGCACGCACGCACGCACGCACGCACACACACACACACACACACACACACACACACACAACACACACACACACACACACACACACACCACACACACACCTTGAAGAAAGGCAAATCTGCCGAAATTGATAGCACAACAGCAGAGCTAATCCAGATTGAAAAGAATGTATTGGTAAGAGCCTTGACTCACATCTGCAACAAGATCCGGAAGACAAGGCTATGGCCCAAACCCTGTACGCAGTCAGTAATCATAACCCCCCCCCCCCCCCCCCCCCCCCAACAAGGCAACCTCCAGCAGTGCAGCAACTACCATCAGCCTTTTCAGTCACCCTAGCAAGGTACTGCTCAGATTCGTATTGATCAAGCTAAAACCACAGGCACAGCTGATAGTGGCAGAGAGCAGGCAGGGTTTAGGAGAGGCAGAAACACCACGGAACAGATTTTCAATCTCAGAATTCTTTGTGAAAAATATTTGCGGCACCAGCAAAAACTCTACCACGTGTTCATCGACTTCAAGAAGGCGATCGATAGGGTCCAGCACAAGGCAATATGGAGCACGACGAGGATAACATCAGTCCAAACACTGTATGGGTCACTGAGGAACTTCGCAACCAGGCAACGAGTGCAGTGTACTACAATGGGGCAATAGGAGACTGGTTCTGCAGAAGAAAAAAAAGAAAAAAACCCAGTAAGTGTCCATCAGGGATGTTTGCTGTCACCAACACTCTTCAACATCTTCTGAGAAAGAATAATGTCTGACGCCCTGGAGGAGCATGCGGGAACAGTCAGCACCCGGGGTCGATCAAGTACCAATCTCCCTTTGGCCGATGATATTGATGGTCTGGCTGGCGAAGAACAAGAGCTGACAGACCTGGTTGGCCGCCTGAACAAGACGTCCAAGGCATACGGCATGGAAGTAAATGCTGAGAAGACCAAAGTAACGACGAACATAATCAATGGCATCATCAAAGCCATTAAGACCAATGGACAGAGACATGAATCTGTCAAACAATCCAAGTACCTAGGAGCCATTGTTTCAGATAAGGGTTCAGAGCCAGAACCTGAACGAATCGTACAGACTACTGCAACACGTGCATGGCTAAAAACGCATTTGGAAAGACAAGAACATGAACATTGGCTCCAAAGACAGATTGATGCGCTCACTGGTCACTTCCGTCTCCCTTTATGCCTGCAAGACAGACTCTCACAGCACATCTCCAAAGAAAAATCAATGCAATGGAAATGAGAGTCTACAGAAGGGTCCTTGGCATCTCGTGCACAGACGTCACAAACGAAGTCAGAAGAATAATCACTTTAGCCATCGGACCCCATGACGACTGGCTGTCAACTGTCTAAACAGAAAGCTGAGGTGGTATGGCCACGTCTGCAGAAGCTCCAACCTTTCACAAAACAGTCCTCCAGGGCACAGCACAGGGCGGGCGAAGGAGAGGAAGACATAGGAAACCATGGAAGGACATCATCAGGCGCCCCAATGACCCCCTTGGGTAAGGGGGTAGGTGCAAATGTAGATGCAGGTGCAGACGAAACTTTCTCGTACGATTCGAAAAAAAAAAGACTTCAACTTTTAAAAGGAACTGTGGGGTCCTCCTCACTACGTTTTACCGGGAAAAAGACTTTCATTCTCTGAATATTGTTTAGTTTTTGTGCGTAGGGCCCTTTTTCCGAACATGGTATAGCTAAAAATGTACAGTAAAATGTCCTTATTGACTAACTGGGAGCTGGAAGCGAACCAGATTGTTCATCGTCCTCTCTCCCATCCATTTGCATTGGCTCTGAGAAACGCCTCTCAAAAGGGAAGTTACGGAAATCAAGGGAAAACATGAAGTGTTTCCTGTACCTCCAGGAAGCCTTCTTCCCCTTGACAAGTCTTGGGCAGATTAGAGACCTCTCCCCTCCCCCTCTTCCTCCCAACTTTTCACCCTATTTTGGAAACACTTCATTTGTGGGAAAGGAATGTCTGTATTGTTGTCTTCAGTGGAGAGCTCCCTGCGCGTCAGGAAGATGTTTTCCGCTAGATGATGGATAGCTTGTATTTTGCTTGGAAGCATTTTGAGTGTACCCTCTCTCTCTCCTCTCTCTCTCTCTCTCTCTCTTCTCTCTCTCTCTCTCTCTCTCTCTCTCTCTCTCTCTCTCTCTCTCTCCTCTCCAGTACAAAACTACAATGGAAACACCTCCAAGATATGTTGGCTTCCCAAATACCCCGCTCGGTGACATTATTCCGTGGCATGCTCCCAATTCCCTGTGAAGATGGGTGTGAGGATGATGTTTCCTTTATTCGAAATGCGTGTGGATTTAAACTTACGTTTTGTGTCCTGCTGCATGTTGCCTGGGAGGTTACTCGGTGAAATTTCTATTTGCGTTTTCTCCCAAGCTTCCCAGATTGCCTTACTCACACCCAAATACACACAAGCAAATAGCGTATGACATACTGTTGTGGTATTTTACATGCATTGAGTACGCTCTACTACATAAAATAGTAGACAAACGTACGATAAGAAAGTTTAATTAAACATGAAAATATGGTAACAAAAGAAGAGAGAAGAACTGACTGATACATTATAATGAAAAAGCACGCAGACTACAAAAGTAAAATAGCAAGGATCGAAAAGCAAAGCCACAAAATGATGACTAAAGTAGCTAATACTGGTGCGAAAGAAAACAAAATGTAAAACAAGCAAATAAAAATCCACGTATGTTGTTAAGAGCCCAGTCAGGCAGGGGATGACTTAATAAGAGCTGAAAACAAATTATACTTCATTCAAATGGGACACATAAAAAGGACGTGGAAGTGTGGATAGAGAGAGAGAGAGAGAGAGAGAGAGAGAGAGAGAGAGAGAGAGAGAGAGAGAGAGAGAGAGAAGAGAGAGAGAGTTTCAAAACGATCGAGTTTTCACGCTCGCCTCTCACAAAAGCAAGTATTCTTCAATTTGAACAACACATATAACAAACAGAATCCCTTCCCTTTTTCGTACAGCAATTCAGCCCTGCACCCCTCCCTCTTCCCATAACACACAGGAATCCAAACAGAATCTTTCAACGGATCCAGTGCAACACAACCTGGGCGGAGGCACTGGGTTAGAACTGTGTTGGGGAACAGCTGGAAGTCTGCCCGCAAAGCGATTCACAAATTGATCGCTGCAAGGTCTTCCACTCAGGAAATTGTGGGGAGCATTGGTATGGTCCGCCCAGTCGTCCCTGAGGGGGGAAAGGGTGAGGTGCTAACGGTGGCCTGTGTTTCACGATTCGGTTTGGCTGTTACTGTTGTCTGGTTTCGTTGAGCACCTAAAGTGAATTACATACAATGTAGTTTCACGGTGTTTGGGAACACTGCAATCGGCAGCCTCCCAGTTCAGGTGAAGTTACATGCTATTATTCCATGGTCAGCGCGAGCAGTAATGGAAAATCCTATAACGTCCCCAAATCACATCTTGTAAATACCGTTTCTTTATTTCATTCGAGTACTACATTTTTCAACTTCAAAGCAAAAACATTTTCACATGTTCCCCCCCAACATTGCCAAACGTCTTTTTGCCCAAGTGAAAAAATTTTAAAAAAATTGTAAAGAACATTTATTCTCCTACTGCAGGGCATGGCCTTCTGTGCTTTGCCTGCTCAGTCCTCTTTAAATCGTTTTAACACGATCTGTAAACTGGCTGTTTGAGCAGACTTATATTAATGCCCCCCAAATTTTGTGGTCTGCTTTTCTGTTCCCTCAAAAGTTTTTTCACTCTTGATCCATGATCAAAAATGTGTGGTGCTCTCTCTCTCTCTTCTTTCCTATCTCCCTCTCTCTCTCTTTTCTCTCTCTCTCTCCTCTCTCTCTCTCCTTCCCTTTTTTACGGGGGGGGAAAAAGGGGGGGTTTGGGGGGGGAAAAAGAAAGAGAGAAGGGGAGAGAGAGAGAGAGAGAGAGAGAAGGGGGGGGAGGGGGGGGCGGGGGGGGTTGGGTTATGGGGGTTGTTTGATTTTTTGGGGGGGGGGGGGGGGTTTTTAAAACTTGGGAAAAAAAAAAAAAAAAAGGGAAAAAGAAAAAAAGGGGGAAAAAAGGGGAAAAATTTTCAAAAAAAAAATGTTTTTTTCAAAAAAACGAAACGGGGTGCTAAATTAAAAGGGGAAAAAATTTTGGGGGGTTTTTCGTCAAAGCTAAAATGTTTTTGTTTTGTTTTTTTTACTATTTTCACCGCGGGTCTTTTTTCATCCTTCCGTTGGTTTTTTGGGCCCTGTAACAAGATTTTAAAAATAAATCCCGCCTCTTCAATTTCGTGTTCTTTTGTACTTCCTTTTTTCGCCCAAAAGCAAAATTTGCGCTCAGTCGAAGTGGGAGGGGGGACTGTTGTTGTCCCGCTTGAAAAAAGACCCAAAAACGCTCTTTTTTTTAAGTGCAATTTTTTATTTGTTTGCTTGTAAAAGTTTCTTGTTTTGTCTGGGGCCCAGTTTTTTTTGGTTTTGTCTGGTTTCCCTTTCCGCTTGCGCATCCCCCTTTGAAAGTCATTTCCCCAATTTGAGACGAATTTGGCAATGGTCAGCAGACGAATTTCAAAAAAGCTTATTTTCAAACAAAGCCTTTTTTCAAAAGACTTCTGGATCGACAAAAAACATGCAGGGCCTAAAAGAATAAAATTTGCTTCAAATCATATGTTAAGGCTAATATGTGAGTTTCGTACATCACAAAAAAAACTAGCTTCAATGTCTCTTGCATTTTTACCATTTTTTTTAATTTTTTACTCGTTGATAAGGTATATTTTTCACCCGTCAACCCAAAAAACAGCTGCAAAACTTAAAGAAAAAATACACAACCTTTTCACCTTGCTACTTTTGTGAGCATTTCAGACGTCTTGAACGTTTAAGTCGAATTCTCTCTCTCTCTCTCTCTCTCTCTCTCTCCTCTCTCTCTCTCTCTCTCTCTCTCTCTCTCTCCTTCATATTTTCTTCTCTTTCTTTGTACTACTTCTTCTTCTCTTGGGTTGCAAAGTAAAACCAAGTTCTTCTTCTTTTGCAGCTATAGCCATTCTCATCAGATTAGTCCACGACTACAGCAAACAGATAAGGTGTAAGTGTGTCTCCTTGGAGTACCCCTGCTGAGATTTTAAAGTATTCTGTGTCGCAATCAGGAGAAAGGACTTTAAACTCGAGTACCCTCGTATAACTTGCTAATGGCTCTCACTATCTGGTCAGGAATGCCGTATGCTTCTAGAATCTTCATCACGTTCCCCGCAATGTACACCTGTCAAAACGCTTTGCTGAAGTCTACAACACAATGGTTGCCTTGAGAAGTCGACGATATCCTGCTGACAGCTTGACAGATCTCGACTTTGCTGACAACTGCTATCCAGTGAAATATCACAAGCAAAGAGGCTACTGGAACAGGTTGAAGTTGAAGCAGCTTAACTTGGACTACACTGCAATGCTAAGAAAACGAAGTGATGATTACAACGGAAGTATGAAAACAATAAGAAATCTATTAGAGGGGGAGACACAGAGCAAGTCACCAATTTCAAGTATCTGGGCGGATGGGTGGAGAGTGGTCAGAAAGATATTTCTGTTCGAAAAGCCATTGCATGGTCTGCATGTAACAAGTGAAGATGATATGGACTTCTAACTTGAAAAAAGAACTAAGATTATAGTCTCTTTATATCACTGTCGAGTCTGTGTTTCTCCTACAATTCGGAAAACATGGACGTTACCAAAGCAGATGGAGAAGAGTCTTGATGGGAACGTATACCGCATGTTGAAGGATGCAGCATTAAATGACCTCTTGGAAGCAGCACATGACTAACGACGAGCTATAGGACACCTCCTCCCTTAAAGTTAGTGACAAGATAAGAAGCAGCGTAGGCTTTGCCTACCGTCACTGTAAGCGATACCAGAGGAGGTTGCTTCACAACTATACTATGGCAGCCAACCTGGGGGGGAAAAGAACAGGGGAAGGAAGACTACAGACGTCACCGATCTTCTGAAAAGGGACTACTGGCCTCGAAAGCATCGATGAGTTTCAAGCAGCTATGCTTGACAGAAGCAATGGAAGGAGTATAGCGTCACAGAGGCTCGATCGTGGACATCGGCCAAACCGAACTTGAACAGAAACACTTCTTCTTCTGCTGCTCTCTCTCTCTCTCTCACCGTCCTCTCTCTCTCTCTCTCTCTCTCACTCTCGTCTCTCTTCTCGCTCTCGTCTCGTCTCTCTCTCTCCTCTCTATCTTCTCTCTCTACTGATACAGAAAAGATATTCTTCATATAACAACTGATAAAAAAGAAGGCGAAATCTAAAGTTAACATGATAGAAAACCGGCAACGCTTTGCACAAGACCTCACAATAACACTGACGTAAGGCTAACAGATTAAATAGCCCGTGGAAATGTCTGTCTGGTGTCATGTTGCATACGTCGACAGTATAAGCCTAACTTATCATTGCTTGCATAAACCTGCAGCATGATAAGCTGGGGGAACATTGAGTAGTCTCACGCATCTCCAATATTCATACATTTCACTTTCTTCTTCTTTCTTTTCTTCATTCCCTGCTTCCCCTCCCCCCCCCCCCCCCCCCCCCCCTTGCTTCCTTATTTCCGGTCCTTCGCTGCATTATACAGGCAACCTACTTGAGATAGCCCAGGCGTTCCACGACAAGTGACAAAGCGTAAAAAAACCGCAAAATCTGCACAACCCTCTTCTCCAGACTTGCCGCCTCTGATATGCGAAATCAAGTCCTCTGGCGAAATTCAAGTGAGAAGACTCTCTCTCTCCTCTCTCTCTTCTCTCTCTCTCTCTCTCTCTCTTCTCTCTCTCTCTCTCTCTCCTCTCTCTCGCGACTATCAACCGCTGTCGTAGAAGCAAACTGAAATAAGAATTCTTCAGCGCTCACACTTTCTCTCATTTAAACATTATCATGTCTGTCTGCCTGCCTGTCCTATCTGTCTGTCTGTCCTGTCTGTCTCTACCTTCAACTGCTGTCGCTGAAGTTAATTGCGAAATAAGAATTTCCTCAGAGTTGACATTTTTTTCTCGCGTTTAAAACAATCTGTCTATCTGTCTGTCTCCTGTCTGTCTGTTTTCGGTCTGTCCCCGTACCAGCTCTCTGCCCTCTGTCTCTGTCCCGTACCGTCTGTCTGTCTGTCTGTCTTGCCGATCGAAGAAGTCGGAAAATGCTGTTTTCTATCAGTTACTAAAACAACAAATCAAGGGGCCCATAAATAGTGCACAAGAAGCAACTAGCATAATTGTACACAGGAGGTAATCAGCATAATTTTACCAGGAATAAACATGCAAATTGACAGCACAGCAAAGGTGTTTTCCCCATCTTCCACAGCTGTACTACATGAGCCAAATGGAAGTAACAGTCAACACCATGCCCCTAGCCCCCTATTTCTCTCCGTATCCAACGAGGCTCTGGTGACCTGCTGCACCACCACTACGATCGTTCTTCGCCACAAATGTGAGCTGTTATTGAATACAGATTATGAAGAGTAACTGCTGTAGTTTCCTAGTTTCATCGTTAGGGTTTGGTTTGTTTGCTTTTGGTTTTTTGAATGGTGTTTTTTTCTTTTTCATCTAATATCACCTAGAGAGGATAGTCGTTAAATTGAAACACAGCACACACACACATACCACACACACACCACACACGCGCCGCCGCGCGCGCGCACGCAACAGCACCACGCACGCACGCACGCACGCACGCACGTCTCGCCACGCACGCACGCACGCACACACACTCACACACCGACCACACCACCACACACACACACATACTTGAATGCGACAATTACGCACTCTAGTCCTTGTAGTCCTGAAGATCAGGGACACCTATCACAAAGGAGAGGTTTGTGACGGGTCGCATGATCGTTGAAGTCGTGCCTCAGTTGGAGATCTGTGGCTTCAGGGTCATAGCATGAAGGAAAAGAGCATTATCTTGCCAGATAAATAGGTTTAAACGCAGCCTGACGAGCTCGTTTTCAACAATGAATGGTAAAAGGCACTCTACGAAGTGACCACGTGCATATCACTAGAAAGAGTGGACACCGCGTATTTGATATACTTCATAAACAAGTTATCGATTCTGAATGGTTTTTACTTCATGGTAGTTGTTCAATGGGGAAAGTGTCCTCATCTTTGCCATGCGGATCATATTCGCAGTTGGAAGTGGATCCACACTGACTGTCTCCACCCATAGGCATAATCCATTAATGTAGCTTTTTCTTTCTTTCAGCATGAACCATATCATCTTCAATCCAAATGTGATAAAAGCTGTTTTTCTGAGCGACAGGTCTGAAAGGTTTTCTTGTCCAATATTTGCTGCTACTGTTTCCACCCCCAACTCACCATCGATTCTCAACTGCGAAGCTGACGGTTTGAGTTTGAACTATTTGTGGGACAGACAACCCTTACTGTCCACCAAGCCCTAAATAATACCCTGTGTCAGTTCAAGAAACGTTAAGGCTGTAGAAGCAGAGAGAGGCGTTTTTGCCCTTAACAATGTCATGACCTAGACACATGTGAACGTCAAGCAGTTCATCTGCCCCTACGGCCTTAAAGCTTTGATCGTCAATAGAAACGTCGGTCCTGTGAGTTGAAAAGCCATCAATGGCAGGCTGTTCACACATCGCTGCACGCTCTTTTTGGTTGACTTCAGTCGCTGTTTTCGAGTCTGTCCTGCTGGTGGTTGTCCAGTAAACAATGGGCAAAATCGTTCTCGTAAACAAACCTCACCGGCTTAGTGTTCATTCATGTGTGTTGTGTGTGTGTGTGTGTGTGTGATTTGTGTGTGTGTGTGTGTGTGTGCGTGCGTGCGTGCGTGCGTGCGCGTGCGTGCGTGCGTGCGTGCGTGCGTGCGTGCGTGTGTGTGTGTGTGTGTGTGTGTGTGTGTGTGTGTGTGTGTGGTGTGTGTGTGTGTGTGTGTGTGTGTTTGCGAGCACGCGTGCGTGCGTGCGTGCGTGTGTGCGTTCGTGTGTGTGTGTGTGTGTGTGTGTGTGTGTGTGTGTGTGTGTGTGTGTGTGTGTGTGTGTGTGTGTGTGGTGTTGTGCTCGTGATGTATAATTATGTAGCTTCTTTTATACACGCCATATTTGTTCTGCGTTTCTTTGTCCCTTGAAACTAACTTCACTTTTGATGTCCATGCATCCTACGTGTGTAATATTCTCTCTCTCTTTCTCCCCCCCCCTCTCTCTCTCTATCTCACTCTCTCTCTCTCTGTATGTGTGTGTGTGTGTGTGTGTGTGTGGTGTGTGTGTGTGTGTGTGTTGTGTGTGTGTGTACGGAGGAAGAGAATAATGCACCGTTCTAATCACAATGCGTCATTTGTTTCCGTTGTTCTCGGGTGATGTATGGCGCCATCTGTGATCAAAAGACCATGTCAGTCTGGAATACATGTTAAGATCTGTTTGCTCATGTCAGCTGCTGGTGTTTCTGTGTGCATCAGCTCGGGGTATATGGACAAGTTTTTGAGATTCCATTTTCTACATTTGCTTCCTTTTTTGTGTGTACCTTTAGGCTGCATACTGTGCCAGGTGAATGCGGACTACAAACAGCATTAAATCAGAATTATAGGCATGCAAGTGTGTCACTATAGGTGGAAACTTTATGTTCCTTATTTATAGTTTACTAATTCAATGGGAAAGAGACTTGTAGTCCTCAAGAGCAGAAGTGCCTTAAATGAATGTAAAATTACAATGTTCCTGGATACAACGAAATACCACCATACACATATAATACTGTTAACAACCAAAACTAACCGGGCGTAAGGAAATTGACTCTGATATGTGACAGGCTCACACGTGGAGAGGAAAAAAAGACAAAATCCCTGTCATTAATATTAATAGGGGGAGATAGAAAGAGTTAAAAAAAAACATTGGATGAATGACAGGATACAAAGAGTGAAGAAAGTAAGAGAGGTTGAAGGAAAAAAAGACAGACAGACAGACGAAAGAAAGGCAGATGGAAAAAAAGAAAAGAAGGAAGGGAAAAAAGGAAATAAAACAGAAAGAAAGTCAGACAGACAGACATAAAGACTTCTCTTGATAAAGTACATCCCAAACTTGTCCGAACCCCAATTCTATTACAATCGAGTAGAGTATTAAATTTTGGGTCGCTGTTCAGCGCGTTTACTCCAGATCTTTTTCTCCAGCACTACCGCTTAAAGTGACTCTCGACACTTCGCTTTATTGCTGTCCGTTGTCGGGCCCTGGTTTGAGGGGCTGGTTCTTTCATTAATAATTGCCTTGTCCAGCCCACACTTGTTTTTTCTTTACAGACAATCCTACAAAACACTGTCCCCTCCAGGCTGTGTAGACTTTGTTCGTTTTCGTTTTTCTTGTCTGAACACTTAAAAGTCTTTTTCTTTTTCGTCTTTTTCATTTCCTGGGGGAGGGAGGGGAGAAGAGGGGAGATTCCGTGTTTATCTATGTCAGAAAACAGATCAGGAGCCTGTTCACCATAACAGGTTAAGGTTGATGGGGTAATAATTTGTCAGGATGATGCCGAGGCCTGCCTCGTAAAGTTAGAAAAAGAGTTACAGATTGCCTGATGACGATTGGACGAGGCCAGGGGAAATGGTGGAGTAGGTGGACATGTCCATGGCGTCTTTAACGTGGCATGACATTGTCCTTGCCTGGTGTGCCTGTCACAGCTGTTAAAACGACACACAAATCTTTTTGCCTTTAAAGACTTATTAAATCATATTACCCTTTAAAGACTCAACAAATCATATTGCCTTTTTGACTCAACAAATCATATTGTCTTATGATTCAACAAATCATATTGCCTTAATAACTCAACAAATCATTTGCCTTAGTGATTCAACAAATCATATTGCCTTAATGACTCAACAAATCATATTGCCTTAATGACTCAAGAAACGGGGGAGGGTGGGAGAAGGGGATTTCCATTACATGATTAAAAAAAAAACCCAAAATAATAACATGCATAAAATAATCATGCATAAATACATAATGATGATGATGGACGACGACCGACGACGACGACGACGACGACGATGATGATGATGATGATGATGTTGATGATGATGATGATGATGGATGTTGATGACAACCCAGACCCACCCTCAGAGGGTAGGGAAAAACACAAACAAAAAGAAAACGTTGCTGATGACCCAGCGCTTTCAGGACGAGAGCCCGCCGTGTTCTGACAGTGACAGTAACAGTGAGGATAACACGGAAAGGAAAACGATGCAGACATTGGGGAGACAGACCTGGACACAAGCCATCATGAATGACTCAGTGCATGGGATTAGTTCATTCTTTTCCTTGAGGGGAAAATATCTCTCTCTCTCTCTCTCTCTCTCTCTCCTCCTCCTCCTCTCTCCTCTCTCCCTCTCTCTTTTATCCCTTCCCGTCTCTATCCCCCCCCCCTCTCTGTCTGTTGTCCGTCTCTCTCTCCGTCTCCATCTTGTCTCTTTGTCTCTCTCTCTCTCATCTCTTCTGTCTCTCCTCTTCTCTCTCTCTTTCTTCTCTCTCTCCAGTCTCCCTCTTCGCTCTCTCGGTCTCTCTCTCTCTCTCTCTCTCTCTCCTCTCTCTCTCTCGCTCTCTCTCTCTGTCTCTCTCTCTCTTTCTCTGTCAGTCTCCTTTTCTCCCTCTCTCAGTCTCTCTCTTTCTTTTTTGTTCCCTCTCCCGTTCCCCCCCCTCTCTCCGTCTCCCTCCCCTCTCTCTCTGTCTCTCTGTCTCAGTCTCTCTCTGAGCTGAAAGTCAAAGGACTGATTCTTGAACGGTTCCCAGGCAAAGCAGACAGAACTGGTGGGGACCTTGCATTGCCTTGGGGCCTCTCCTCCTTTTTCTCTCTCTCTTCTCACCTCCTCTCTTTTCTCTCTTTTCCTCTCTTGTCTGAAATGGGGGTGGGCGTGCGTGCGTGCGTGCGTGCAGTTGGATTGTTGTGGTTGCGGCCCCCTGCGTGCGGCGGGGGGCGGGGGGGCGGCGTGCTGGTTTTGTGTGTGTGTGGGTTTTGTGTGTTGTGTGTGGTGTGTTTTGTTGTGTGTGTTTTCTCTCTTTGTCCTCTTTTCTCTGTCTCTATCTCTCTCTGTCTGTCTCTCTGTCTGTCTCTCGTCTCTCCCCAAATTTTGTCTCTCTCTGTCCCCTCTCTGACTCTCCTTTCTGTCTGTCTGTCTGTCTCTCCCGGGGCCTCTCCCTCCCTGTCCTGTCTGTCTGTCTTTTGTCTGTCTGTCTGCCCTGTCTGCTGTCTGTCTGTCTCTCTTTCCTCTTTCTCTCACTTTTTCCCTTTTTCTCTCTCCCTCTCTCTCCCCCCTCTCTCTCCCCCTCTCTCTCTCCTCTTCCTCTCTCCCTTTCTCTCTTTTTTTCCTGGGGACTCTCTCTGTCTTTTTGTCTCTGCCCTTTTCTCTCCCCCCCCCCCCTCCTCCCCGATAGGCTTCAGTGCTTCTCAATTTTTGTTTTTAAAATCTCAAATCCATTCCTTTCCACGATTTGGAGACTGAAGAGTAAAATAAAGACACCAGAATGCTGAAAATCAGCATTTCAACACACACAAACACACACACACAACACACACACACACACACACACAACACATCACAAACATCCGCGCCGCGCACGCACGCACGCACGCACACACATACGCACGCACGCACGCCTCAACCACGCACCACGCCGCATGCACGCACCCGCCACCCACGCCCACCACCACACACACACACACACACACACACACACACACACACACACACACCACCACCACACACACACACAACAACACACAACACACACAAAACCACCCCCACCACACACACACACACACACCCCACCCCACACACCAAAACAACGCACAACACACACGCAACCCCAACACACACGCACAACACACACACCACACACACACACACACACACACACACACACACACACACACACACACACACCGGGGAAGTGACAACATCAATCACATGCTACATGCATAAAACACGTAATACATACATGCATACATAAAATTCATACATACATACATACATACATACAAATACATACATACATCATAAAAAAACAAAAAATAATATATGCATACTACATGCATCATGCGTACGTACATACACACATACATACACACATACGCACGTAGCACGTATTAGATGGGTGCAAGTCGCAGAAGAAGAAAGAGGAGAAGGAAGAGGAGACGAATGAGGGAAAAGAGAAAGAACAAGAGAAAGTAGGTGGGGAACAAAAGAATGGAATCCCAAAAATTTGAACAAAAAGACAGGGGAAACACCGGAGTAGGGGAAATAGTAGTAAATAGGAAAGGAGGAGGAGGAGGAGGAAAAAGGGGGAAAGGGGGAGGAGGAAGGGGGGAGGAGGAAAAGGGGGAGAGACAGTAATAGGAGTAGTAGTAAAAGTAGTAGAAGGTGTAGTAGTGGTAGTATAGTAATGGTTGTTGTTGTCGTTGTTATTGTTTTTGCTGTTTTTTATTGTTGTTGTTGTCATTATGCATTGTTGTTGTTGTTGTAGAGGTGATTGTGGTTGTGGTAGAAGAATAAGAAGGTCAAGCAAGGCCAGGGGAAAATGGAATGAAAAGAAACAAAAGAAAGAAAAAATCGAGAAGTAAGAGAGAAAGAAAAAGAGTAGAAACAAAAAAAAGGAAGAAGGAAGGAAGGAAGGAAGGAAAGAAGGAAAAAGAAAAAAAGAAAAAGAAAGAAAGAAAAGAAAGAAAGAAAGATAGAAAGGGAAAGAAAAAAGAAAGAAAGAAAGAAAGAACCAAAATCTGCTTCATCAAATAGTTCAATCGAACGTCGAATGGTGGATCACATCACCCCCCACCCCCACTCTGTCCTTCCTTGCCTCCTTCCTCTCCTCTCTTTCCTAACCCCCCCCCCCTCCCCCACCCCACCCCACTGATCTCTGTCTGTCTTTCGGGTCTGTCTCTCTTGTTTCTCTCTCCCTCTCTCTCTCTCTCTCTCTCCTCTCTCTCTCTCTCTCTCTCTCTGTTATTCTCCCTCCCTTCCTCCCTCCCATACTCTCTTCCTCTAGTTACATAATGCATTATTCTTCTAAACTGCTATGCATTCATTGTTGTGTGCGGGTTGATATGCAGTTCTGTGCAATGTTTTCTTTCATATATTTAGATACATTTCCCTTGCTTGAGGGCTGATTGAAAAAAAAGCCGCTTGTCTGTGCTCATTCCTTTCCTTCAATAAACAACATTCGTTCTCTCTCTCTCTCTCTCTCTCTCTCTCTCTCTCTCTCTCTCCTCTCTCTCTCTCTCTCTCTCTCTCTCTCTCTCTCTCTCTCTCTCTCTCTCTCTCGCTCGCTCGCTCTAAGAACGATTAAATACTAGAGATTCATTTAGCATCCCTTGCTTGCTATTAATGAAGTGGTTCCTTAATTTCAAAACTTAAAAATAAAAAAGCAATGGGTCCAGATAACTTAAATGCTTCTATACTCAAGCTTGCTCTACCTTACATTGTTGATACCCTTACGTATGTTTGTAATTTGTGTATTGATCAGAATGTATTCCCATGTGGTTTAAAGGCAGCAAAAGTCATTCCCATACCCAAATCAAGAGATCTCACCGATTTTAACAATTTTAGACCAATATCTCTTTTATCCGTTGTATCGAAACCTCTTGAGATGCATATTCATAAACACCTAACTCAACATATGGAACATCACAAACTGTTCCACCCATTTCAGTCAGGCTTTCGTCGAAATCACTCATGCACACGGCCTTAACACCCTCTGTGATACATGGCTATCAGCCATCAACGAAAGAAAACTCACTGGAACTGTTTTCCTCGATTTTAAGAAAGCGTTTTGATCTTGTAGACCACAAATATTATTAAACAAAATGACTGCATATGTTCAAAATCCGGCAGTAGTCACCTTCTTTCAGTCATAATCTTGAAAACAGGACCCAGTGTGTTTACTTAAACGGTACTTATTCCTCTGATGGAATAGTGAGCTGTGGCGTTCCAAAAGGGCTCTGCCCTTGGACCTCTTCTCTTCTTATTTTTATAAATGACGTACCGATGCACATATCTCACAATGATGTCATCTGTGATCTGTTTCGCTGACGATAGTTCTCTTCACTGTAGTGATACAAACATCATATCTGTACAAATATCGTTACAACAAAGTATAACTGATGTCTCAGAACGCTGCAACCAAAACCGAATGGTCCTTAATCCGCACAAAAAAAAAATGTATGGTCCTAGCATCGAGACAGAAACATCAACGACAGCATCTTATGTTGAGCCTAAAAATGAGTGAAACCTTGATCGAGCAGGTTAACGAACACCGTGTCTTAGGCGTGATCATTGATGAAACTTTAAATGGCAATCACATATAAATCATGTTTGCAAACAGTTGGGTCGCAATTTGTTTTTACTCAATAAACTCGGTTATTATGTTGAACCACACATCCGGAAATTATTTTTTGAAGCCCATTGCCTTTCTCACATCAACTATGCGTCCACTGTCTGGAGTGGTGCCGGTAAAATCACATAAAAAAGATCAACTCATGCATAGACGGGGACTTAAACTGATTCTTCCCGACAAGTCTCTAACAACCACGGGCAAATTCCCCAAACTAATGATGTTACCACTGCAGAGCCAACTGACATATACTAAGCAGTACTAATGTTTAAAGTCCATGCAAACATGGCGCCAACATATCTTGCTGAGTTTATCCAAATGGCAACAACATGATATGATTCAAATAATTACATTTTACCACGTGTCCGCATTGATTTGTTCAAATCTAGTTTCGCATTTTTTGGCCCATCTGTGTGGAAACTCTCTTCCTCCGTCTGCCAAAACATGTCCAATCACTGCCGTCCTTCAAATCAGCAATACATAAACATTTACTTGAACAATAAATCTAACCTTTTGATCATAGTCTCAACGCCCTACTTTTATGCTTGCCTCTATATTAGCTAATGAAAATGTGTGTGTGTGTGTGTGTGTGGGGGGGGGGGGGGGGGGTGGCGCGTGCGTGCGTGTATGTGTGGGCGTGTGCATGCATGCACGCGCGCGCGTACGTGTCTGATTGTGTTTGTGTAATTTTGTAATGGAATTTGTTTTTAATTCTATAATTATTATCTTATTACTATTGTTATTGTTAATATATAATGTTTCTATATTCTTCATTGTTTCTGTCATTATTAATATGTGCAGTCTGTTAGTTGAATGTTGTAGAATAGCAAGGACAGATTGGAAGAATAGGCACTGCCTAAAAATCTCTATCCTTGGGTAATAAAGTTTTTGAGTCTTGAGTCTCCTGTCTCCCCCCCCCCCTCTCTCTCTCCTCTCTCTCTCTCTCTCCTCTTCTCTCTCTCTCCTCTCCTCTCTCTCTCTCTCTCTCTCCTCTCTGCCGGTTTCTCATATAACACAAGTCTTTTCAGCTATCTGTATTTGGTTCCCTGTTGTCTGGCTGATTGCCCTATTCACCCGCTGAGGCCATGGAATCGTCTGGTGCACAGGCCGAAATACGTCACCGGGGTTAAGCATTTTGGGTAACTCCAACCGTACTCTTGTTTGGTGCTCATGTCCAACAGATCTCACGGTGGCTCCATGTATATCTACATCGCTAGTGGAATCATGTGTGTTTGAGTGTGCACACATGAATGTCTTGGTGACCGGTCGCTCTCTCTCTCTCTCTCTCTCTCTCTCTCTCCTCTCTCTCTCTCTGTATGTGTATGGTTGTGTGCGCGATGGGTGTGTGTGTGGGTGGTGTGTGTGTGTGTGTGTGTGTGTGTGTGTGTGTGTGTGTGTGTGGGCGTGCATGTGTGTGTATGTGTATGTCTGAGCGTGCGTGCGTGCGTGCGTGCGTCTGTGTTGTGTGTGTGTGTGTGTGTGTGTGTGTGTGTGTGTGTGTGTGTGTGTGTGTGTGTGTGTGATGTGTATGTGTGTGTGTGTGACTGTGTCTGTGTGCGTGTGCGTGCGTGTATGTGTGTGTGTGGATGACAAACGATCACCTCACCTTGATGAATGCCAACTTACCGGGGACCCAAACGAGAACAATGTTGTAACCATATTTTGCAGAGATGGAAGCCTAAAATACGTTTCAGAAGTTCACAATGGTTGACGTTATGACCAGCAATGATCTCCAAAGCAGAAAGGCCAAAGATCATGAGAAAGTCCTCATGTCCGGACAAAATTGACCATTCTGAGGGAAAGAACCAATCCTGTGCGCTTAGCAGTGTCAACGGAGCTTTCAATGAGAATGTATTGTGAAAGGTCTTGGGCGGAAAAAGTTGAGCAATAAGCAGCAGAAACGAGTTCGGTTGCAGACCTTGAAACCCTTAGTAAATATTCTTTGAACGTATGAAAATTCCAGACCAAGACTAGTGGAAAACTGTCATGATATATGAGAGCTTACAGAAGGGAGTGTGATCAAAACAGACAGGTTTAAAAAGGCCCATGGTGGGTTAGCTAGGAATTGTCAAAGATCACAAACAACTCCATGCTCTCAATATCATCGTTTTACAAATGGGGAGAAATGCTGTCCTCTAGAAGGTAGGACAGAGCTGTGATGTTCGAATTTCTTTTGGAAGTAAGGGTGAAAAACAACCATAAGCAGAGGTTTTTGATTAAGAAAAAAGGTTGTGCTGAACAATTAAGTAGTGGGGGAAAACAAGTGCAGGTTAACAATTCTTCCATCATTATAATAATGATTTGGCAAAGATTTGGAGAAAAATAAAATAAAATAAATTTAAAAAAAAAAGGGGGGGGGGGTTTAAAGAAGACGAAAACGGGAAAATGTGTACTGTAAATAGGAAAACTCTTCACTAGCTGCATAAGGGAACCATCGCAATTCCTCTCAAAGGGCAGATCTTTATGTATCGCCTGCTCCTAGGCCTTTCGTCCGCTGGATCGGACTCATCAGGGAGACACGCCTGTATGTGTCTGTTCTCTTGGCGTCAAATAGAGACACACTACAGTCCATAATTTTGTGGTGTTCTCATCACCAAGGGTTCAAAAAAGAATCCAACAGCACCCCCAAAGCAGCCAGCGAAAGGTAGTAGAATAAAACAAAATGACAGTGTGGAGTGGAAAAAAGTTGCTGAAAAACTAACAACATGATGCAAACAGTATAAAATGTAGGGGACAATCTTTGAGCCTATGCTTGAGGATCCATTTAAGGATGCAAGGGAGATCAAAAGTTATGGAACAGTTTGAGTGGTCAGCTCTGCTGTTCAATAACCCAAGCATAAGAAAAAAGGTTAGACATAGTGTGTGTGTGTGTGTGTGTGTGTGTGTGTGTGTGTGTGTGTGTGTGTGTGTGTGTGTGTGTGTGTGTGTGTGTGTGTGTGTGCGTGCGTGAAACAAGCTTAGTAATTGAGAAAAAAAGTTTATCTATCTATCTATGTGTGTCTCTGTCTGCCTGTCTATGTATGTATCTATCTGTCTATCTATCTGTATGTCTGTCTGTCTATCTATCAGTCTCAATCACTATCAATCTATCCACCAGTCTATCTATCCACAAAATTATATGTGTGTATATATATATATATATTATATATATATATATATAATATATATTATAATATATATATATATATATATATATAACAAACTAATAAATTCCAAGGATAAGTACCGCACCGTTCCAGCAACTTACAGAGCAGCTTGGTGTTGCAATGACTGCAAGAAATATTGAATTATAAACAAAGCTTGCTCTTATGTCTTTGATTGATACATATATCTGTGTGTGTGTGTGTGTGTGTGTGTGTGTGTGTGTGTGTGTGTGTGTGTGTGTGTGTGTGTGTATGTATATATATAAATGTGTGTGTGTGTGTGTGTGTGTGGTGTGTGTGTGTGTGTGTGTGTGTGTGTGTGTGTGTGTGTGTGTGTGTGTGTGTGTGTGTGTGTGTGTGGTTTGTGTGTTGTGTGTGTGTGTGTGTGTGTGTGTTGGATTTGAGAATGACGTTGAAGGCGATGTGAATCACTCAAAAATATAGGAGGAGAAAGTAGAAACGAGAGAAGGAAAGAGGTAAGGAATTAAAATCATTTCAGGGCAGAGTAAGCAGCATCAACTTTGAAGTCTAGTATTTCACCATAACCCCCAGCCCACCCTGTCCTCTGTTCATACAGGCTGTTGTTTCTCCTAGCTTTGAGCTGATAGCTAGTGGAAGTTCTTACATGACGGGGACGAACATGTATTCAGAAATCTCATTGTTCGGAAGCACCATTCTCTTGTTGAAGTTTGCCATGGGTCATAAAATTATTATGTCTGTAGTATTCTGTGTGTGTGCTTAAAAAAAGAATATTGAGCGAAACATGCGGCCCTGCATGAGCTCGTACTTGTTTCCGTTTTGAATTTAGAATGTGTATTTGTTTGTCAGTAATATAAACATCATCAATGGCTATTTCAAAACAGGAGAAACAAAATGAAATCTCTCTCTCTCTCTCTCTCTCTCTCCTCTCTCTCTCTCTCTCTCTCTCTCTCTCTCTCTCTCACACACACATACACACTCTCTCTCTGTTTCTCTCTCTCGCACTGTCTCTGCTCCTCCCCCTCTCTCTATCCCCCCCTTCTCTCTCTCTCTCTCTCTCTCTCTCTCTCTCTCTCTCTCTCTCTCTCTCTCTCTATGAAGTACAACAGAACGAAAACACCGGATCATCCAACACCAAAATACATCCGTAACCTTCGCCCCCCCCCCCCCCCCCCCCCCCCCCCCCCCCCCCGCTCACCCCTGAAAACGATGACTCTTCTTTCTATGGCGGCAGACGTGTAGGAGATCACCTCAATCCCCGCTTCCCTTGGAGATGCACAATGTATGGCATCATTACTTCCTGATCAGCATCCTCTGCCCTCCAGCCAGACTGCAGTGCTTGGCTGATGTCTGACTCTTTTATCTTCTGACAGGGATGAGCTATCATGTGTTTTCCATTAACTACTTCTTGGAGCGTCGGTGGAAAGGGGGGTTGGAATTAGTTGTATTGAATATCGGCCCATAGCTGTCTTCTTGCTATCGAGTTATGATGTTTACATCTTGAGGGACTTCATGTTGTTTTGAATTTCTCCACAAAATGTCCTGTCTTTGTTATCTGTGGTTAGATGCATCAGTGAGAGAGAGAGAGAGAGAGAGAGAGAGAGAGAGAGAGAGAGAGAGAGAGAGGAAGAGAGAGAGAGAGAGAGAGAGATGCATACAGACTGACAGACAGACAGATACAAAGACCGGGGTTGGAAGGGTGGATGGGTACGGAAGGGTTGAATGGAACGGGAAGGGAAGGGGAGGGGAGAGAGGGGAGCGGACTCATGATCTAGCTCATCATTTCGGCGTGTCTAGACCTATGAACTGCCATGCTACCATGTCTCATACATCTGTCGTGAAATTTCATCCAACAGCTTATATTTATGACCCTCACATTTGCAGTTTCCAACATCTAGCTTCCAAATTCTGACTTCTAGATAAAATGTATTCAAACATCGTTTATATTACACCAGGAACACTTTTTTCTGCTATATTGCTTCGTGTGTGTGTGTGTGTGTGTGTGTGTGTGTGTGTGTGTGTGTGTGTGTGTGTGTGTGTGTATGTGTGTGTGTGTGTGTGTGTGTGTGTGTGTGTGTGTGTGTGTGTGTGTGTGTGTGTGTGTGTGTGTCAGTGTGTGTGTGTGTGTGTGTCTGTGTCTGTGTCTATGTGTGTGTGTGTGTGTGAGCGAGCGCGCATGCGTGCGTGCGTCCGTGAGTCTGTGTGTCTGTGCGTGCGTGTGTATGCATGCGTGTGTATGTATGCATTACTGTGTGTGTGTGTGTCAGTGTGTTGTGTGTGTGTCTGTGTCTGTGTGTGTGGCTGTGTGTGTCCGGCGTGTGCGTGTGCGCGCATCTGTGTGTGTGTGTGTGTGTGTGTGTGTGGTGTGTGTGGTGTGTGTGTGTGTGTGTGTGTGTGTGTGTGTGTGTGTTGTGTGTGTGTGTGTGTGTGTGTGTGTGTGTGTGTGTGTGTGTGTGTGTGTGGCGCGTGGCTCCAGAACTTCGAAGACATTGTCAAGAATTTGGGCAGAAGGCAAAACCAACACAGAAATTCAGATGCAGGTGGAAGACCTTGACAAAAAAGATTGATATTGTAATATACACGACGGTTCTGTCACTAAAGGTAAGTCAGGCTGGGGATACACAGTGAAGCAAAATGGCGAAGTTTTAAGAAGACAATGGCTCGCACAGTTTAACAACTTCAAGTCTAACAATGGAGGTAGAAGCAGTGACACAAACACTCCAGTGGCGTTCATCCACAGGCCAGTTTAAAACTCAACAAGCCATGATACTGACCGACTCCATGAACCTACTTCAGAAAGTGAAAAGTGGAATGGGAAGCCCTGCTTGGAATGAACTAATGCACAGCCTTCCATTGGAGAGACTCACATGAATGTACTGCCCTAGACATGCTGGAGTTAAAGGAAACGAGAGAGCAGAAACACTGGCTGGCAAGGCAGCGATAAGAACTGGATGACAGCTTGGGTGACCTGATGTAATAAGACATCTGAGGAATCACTTATGCAAAACAAGAGCAAAGCCACTATACCATAGACCATCTTTCAGATCTGAACATCAAGAGAGGAAGTGACCGCACGTCCAGACTTAATAAGGGAAGAGGAAGAAACATCACCAACCAAACAAACATAGGAATAATCTCAAGGCCAGCACTGCGAAGACTCCTAGAGATTGGGGCAAACCCACACTGGGCCTTTCCGATAACAGACACAAATGATCAAAGACATGTCAACTAAGATAAGACTGAATCTCTCAAGGCCCCCAGCGTATACTGTAGACGTCTGTGCGCCGGTGTGTGTTAATCCGTGGGGTGATGCAGGCGTGTTATTAATTATATATATATATATATATATATATATATATATATATATATATATATATATATATATATATATATATATATATATATATATATATATATATACAAGAAACTAATAAATTCCAAGGATAAGTACCGAGCACCGTTCCAGCAACTTACAGAGCAGCTTGTGTGTTGCAATGACTGCAAGAAATATTGAATTATAAACAAAGCTTGCTCTTATGTCTTAGATTGAAGAAATAGGGGGAGATACGCATTCATATCTGCAGTGGTAGATGATTCTGCCTAACTAACAGTATGTGCTTGAGTGGGTGAATGGGGAAAAAATAAAATAAATGCTTCTCAAATGAGCCTTCAGCAAGCTTATATTCTCCAAGGGGGAGACATCCTCCAATAGGGAGGGAAACTCACTAACATATAACTCCTGGTCATATATCGATATTTCGAAACTTGGTGGTTTCTCCTCAGTGACCGCGGAAAGTGGTAATTTGACTCCTCTGCCTTTTCATTTGAGAAGCATTTATTTTATTTTTCCCCATTCACCCACTCAAGCACATACTGTTAGTTAGGCAGAATCATCTACCACTGCAGATATGAATGCGTATCTCCCCCTATTTCTTCAATCTAAGACATAAGAGCAAGCTTTGTTTATAATTCAATATTTCTTGCAGTCATTGCAACACCAAGCTGCTCTGTAAGTTGCTGGAACGGTGCTCGGTACTTATCCTTGGAATTTATTAGTTTCTTGTATTTTAGTCCTTTGCGGATTCATTCCAAGAACTGGCCCTCAGCACTTGTGTCTTAGAGGATATCTTTTTATATTTTCTACTTTTCACAAGAAAATGTAGCTTGTTTTGCTCTTTCATGATTTTCTTTTGCTTCTTAGATGGCACCTTTGGTTGGTTTTTTGAAACCTCAACAAACATACTACGGTATTGCACACCAGCCTTTTCTGGGATTGCATTCTTCTTAAAACTGAAAAGGCAGAGGAGTCAAATTACCACTTTCCGCGGTCACTGAGGAGAAACCACCAAGTTTCGAATATCGGTATATGACCAGGAGTTATATGTTAGTGAGTTTCCCTCCCTATTGGAGGATGTCTCCCCCTTGGAGAATATAAGCTTGCTGAAGGCTCATTTGAGAAGCATTTATTTTATTTTTCCCCATTCACCCACTCAAGCACATACTGTTAGTTAGGCAGAATCATCTACCACTGCAGATATGAATGCGTATCTCCCCCTATTTCTTCAATCTAAGACATAAGAGCAAGCTTTGTTTATAATTCAATTATATATATATATATATATATAATATATATATATATATATATATATATATATATATATCCGCGGTCACTGAGGCGAAACAATCAGGTTTCGAAATACCGGTATCTGACCAGGAGTTATATGTTAGTGAGTTTCCTCTCCATTGAAGATTGTCTCCCCATTGGAGACTATAAGCTATACTGTTAGTTAGGCAGAATTAACTACGACTGCAGCTATGAATGCTTATCTCCCCCTATTTCTTCAATCTAAGACATAAGAGCAAACTTTGTTTATAATTGAATATTCCTTGCTGTCATTGCAACACCAAGCTGCTCTGTAAGTTGCTGGAAGAGTGCTCGGTTACTTATCCTTGGAATTTATTAGTCTATTATATATATATATATCTTATACTGTTTGAATAATGCTTTTAGTTTTTCAGCAACTTTTTTCGTCTTCACACTTTTGTTTTGTTCCATTTTACTACCCTTCGCTGGCTGCTTTGAGGGTGCTGTTGGATTCTTTTTTGAACCCTTGGTGGTGAGAACACCACAGAATTATGGACTGTGGTGTGTCTCTATTTGACACCAAGAGCACAGACACAATCAGCCGTGTCTCCCTGATGAGTCCGATCCAGCGGATGAAAGGCCTAGGAGCAGGCAATACAAATAAATGTGCCTTCAGGGGGGATTACGATGGTTCCCTCAGGCAGCTAGTGAATGGGATTCTCATATTTATAATATATTTCCCCACATTTTCTCCATCTTCATTTTTTTTTTTTTTTTTTTAAGTTCAAATCTTTGCCAAGTCATTACATAACGACTGAAGAATGTTGACCTGCACTTGTTTTCTCCCACTACTTAATTGTTCAGCATTATATATATATATATATATATATATATATATATATATATATATATATATATATGTGCGTGTGTGTTGTACGCGCGCACACATACACACACGTGCGCACGTACATTCGCTCGCTCCTACGCATACACATATGTACATGTGTGTATGTGCACATCCATACCCACACATGTGCGCACATACACGCATACACATGAACGCGCACGTGCATATACATGCGTACACGCCATAACACACACACACACACACAAATGCGCTCGCGCACACCCATTGACAGGCCCATACACACACATGTGTACATTTACTACACGAACATACAATGATAAAAAAGGCACAACCAATGTTAGGTAGGCACTCAAGGTCTGACCAGCGCGTTGGGCTAATGAGTAGGTCAGACATCTGCTAAGTCGTATCCACGACACCCTCTTCGTCAGTTCTCTCATCTTAGTAATTAATTCATTTATCCATGAGCTTAAAATCATGCACTGTGTGGTCTCCAAACTTAGCGGATGTGGTGTAGCGTATATAGCTAGTCCGCACGCAGTGACGCTTCCTTGTTGACACTGAAACTGAAACTGAAAATCTGTGTGTGTGTGTGTGTGTGTGTGTGTGTGTGTGTGTGTGTGTGTGCGTGCGTGCGTGTGTGCGTGCGTGCGTGCGCGCGGGCGTGTGTTCTTTTCGAGATTCTTCTTCTTCTTCTTCTCTCCCTCCTAATCGTAAAGAGGGAATGTGTAATTGGCTTGGCCATAATTATTCAAAAAAACGAATTCTCCCTCTCCTCCCCCTCCCCCTTCTTCCGCTCTTCTTCCCTTCCTCCTCCTCCTTCTTCTTCATCTACATCTTCTTTCTTCATTTTTTTTCTTTCTTCTTGTTTTCCCCGTTTCTTGTCTTTCATTTCCACTACCATACTTTCTTCACCCCCCACTCATCCTATTCTCATCCTATTCTTTATCCGGCTTCTTCTTCTTCTTCTTTCTCTCTCTCTCTCTCTCTCTCTCTCTCTCTCTCTTCTCTCTCTCTCTCTCTCTCTCTCTCTCTCTCTCTTCTCTCTCTCTCTCTCTCTCTCTCTTGCCCATTGCACGATGCCCCTCCATTCATCTATTTCTACAATTGAGCGTGGCTGTTTGCGTGGTCGCATTTGGAGAGTGTACTTGTTCTCCGTGCCTGTGCATGCCGGGTTCCAGAGCTCCACCTCCTCCAACTGCTTGTTCTTCTGTTCTTCCTCCTCCTCCGCTTCCTCTTCCTTCTCCTCCATCTGTGTCCACATGCTCAAAAGCACACGTTTATGTGTTTCTCTACTTAAATGGGTTTTTTGGTGTGTTTTTTTTTTTTTACGTGAGTGGTAAACTCCTTGGGAGCAAATGTCTATTTTTTTCTATCTGATCTATCTGATCTGTCTGTGTGTTGTGTGTGTGTGTGTGTGTGTGTGTGTGTGTGTGTGTGTGTGTGTGTGTGTGTGTGTGTGTGTGTCTGTCTACACATTTATCCATCCGTCCATTTATGTGTCTGTGTGTGCGCTTGTGTATGTGTGTGTGTGTGTGTGTGTGTGTGTGTGTGTTGTGTGTGTGTGTGTGTGTGTGTGTGTGTGTGTGTGTGTGTGTGTGTGTGTGCGTGCGTGCGTGCGCGGGAGCGCGCGCGCGCGGTGTGTGTGTGTGTGTGTGCGTGTGTGGTGCGTGCGTGCGTGCGTGCGTGCGTGCGTGCTGCGTGCTTGTGTTTGCATGTGCATGTGTCTGTGCATGTGCGCACACGCTAGCGCGCAGCCTACTAAATTGTAGAAATCTCTGTCTGTCTGTCTGTCTGTCTGTCTCTTCTCTCTCTCTCTCTTCTCTCTCCTCTCTCATCTCTCTCTCTCTCTCTTGTGAGTGTGTGTGTGTGTGTGTGTGTGTGTGTGTGTGTGTGTGTGTGTGTGTGTGTGTGTGTGTGTGTGTCGTTTGTTTTCTCTGAATTTTTTTTTATACTGCTTCTTCTTCATCTTGCGATTTTTTTGATTGATGAATATTATATGTATATAATCACGAGACAGTAGAATCATTATCGAGAAGAAGAAATAGAAGGGGTGGAGAATTCTGACTCAAGGAAAATTATAATTAGAAAGTTTGAAAGAAAATTCGTGTGTCTGATTGCTCATATATCACCTAGGCACTCGTCCATTCCGAACTCTCTCTCTCTCTCTCTCTCTCTCTCCTCTCTTCTCTCTCTCTCTCTCTCTCTCTTCTCTCTCTCTCTCCCCACAAATCACAAATACAGTAAAATAAAAAACAAATAGTTAATTTACTTCTCAGTCATTACGTTTGCAGAGAAATACCTCCGTCAGAACACCAGGATATTGACCCTATTCAACATTATTCCGTAAAGAGTGCCTGAGTTATCTGCGTCGGCCTTTTATTTCTAAACAGCGACAACTGGTTGTCAACCGTAACATAAATATAACTTCGAACAGCAGGAAACGACGCTGCCTTCAGTTCACGAATAGAGATGGCGTCATCGAACGATTCATCCCAAAGCAAAAGCAGTCGACGGAAAGAAAATGGGGGGTGGGGGTGGGTGTAAGGCGGGAGTTGGAGTTGGGCGTAGGGGTGGAAGGCGGGGGTTGGGGTTGGGGAGTGGAAGCATCTTCGAATGTTTCCAGCTATTCTGCATATAGACGGTGACATGTTGTCTCCTTCATCACATCACATATGCATATTCAATCGCTTTGTTCATTGGTTAGCCAGTCAGTCAGACAATCAGTGAGTACATGACTGAATAAATGGATGAATGCGTTCATAAGCTGGTAAGTTAGTCAACGGGCAGGATTACACTCAGGGATAGATAGACGTGGTTTCCTCTGAGTGCATATACGCAGGTTTTCCTTTGATATATGGGAACAATAGTGTGACGTTGAATGTGTTGGTAGGCCCTTTGAGGAATAGACAGGTTTTCCTTTGAGATATGGGCAAAAACGGGATTTCCTTTGAGGTATGGACAGTAGCAGGTATTCCTTTGAGGTATGGACAGTAGTAGGTATTCCTTTGAGGTATGGACAGTAGCAGGTATTGCTTTGTGGTATGGACAATAGCAGGTATTTCTTTGAAGAAAAATAAACTCGAATTTCTCTTGAAATGTAAGGAATGTTTTCTATTTGAAAAATAGGGTTGATATTACCTTCAGGAAATGTTAGGAAGATACATAAAGACAAGTGCCAGATAACAAAATTAGAAAAGTCAAATCAAAAGAAGAACGGCCTGATTTTTCAAATTGTTCAAATCTGTTTATGAAGTTAGAGAGAGAGAGAGAGAGAGAGAGAGAGAGAGAGAGAGAGAGAGAGAGAGAGAGAGAGAGAAGAGACTGAGAGAGAGAGAGGAGAGAGAACTGAGAGAGAGAGAGATTGAGAGAGAGAGAGAAAGAGAGGGAGATTCAGAGAGAAAGAGAGAGACAGACAGAGAGACAGACAGACAGACTGACTGACAGATAGATAGACAGACGGACAGACAGATTGGGGGTGAACGAGGAGGGAAGGGTAGGTGTGGTGGCGGTGGGGCTTGGGGATCATAACAGTTTCCTGAAGACAGAGCAGAGCAGAGTGGGGATTGAGGGGGGAGGGGGGAAGGGGTAAGTGAGGGGTTGGAAAGAGGGAAGGGAGGTTACTAAGAATCGAACCAGCAGACAGTTACTGATCGGATAATCTTCGTCATTAATTGAATAGTCCAATTTTAAAGCGAGTGCCAATTCAGTGAGTGAGTGTGTGTGTGTGTGTGTTTTGTGTGTGTGTGTGTGTGTGTGTGTGGTGCGTGCGTGCGTGCGTGCGTGCGTGCGTGCGTGCGTGCGTGCGTGCGTGCGTGCGTGCGTGCGTGCGTGCGTGCGTGCGTGGTGGTGGGGGTGTGTGTGTGTGTGTGTGTGTGAAAGAGAGAAGACAGACAGACAGTTGGACAGACAGAGACAGAGACAAGTAAAGACAGAGAGACACAGAGAAAGAGAGAGATACAGAGAGACAGACAGACAATGACAATGACAATGACAAAGAATTTATTGGCAATAGCTCTTTTGGCTCTAATGCCAAGGAAGCGCAATCATAAATCAAAATGCAAAATACATCTGGCGACAACCGAAGATCAATGCAAAATCAAACAGCATTGTAAAAACATCCATTAGTACTGGGTCGTAATCTTCGACCAACCGACCTATGGGTCATCAATTAGTGACAGTTATTTTCTTTTCCTTTCAGCGCAACAATAACACATAATAGATACCTAGCAGAGTTACATTTTCATGATAAATAATCTGATGACCAGCAATCTAAATTTTTCTTCCTAATATTATTTGCTTTCGCAATGAACGCAGCAAGTGATCTAATAATGTCTTCATTTTCTGATGTCAGTATTTGTCTTATGTTATATCTTTGCGCGTTGTATTTAGTAAACAGACTACTTGTGTTTCGTAATTCATCATATTCACAACAATCGAATAAGAAATGCATCTCATCTTCGAAACCATTCGAACATAACGGGCATACGAACTCATGATCGAATCTGAAGTAAACCACCTTTTATATGAACATAAACCTAAGGTTCTTGTTCTAAATCTGACAAGTGAGTCCCTATGCCATTATTAGTTATTACACCAAGATATTTTTCAGGATATAATGAATCTTTAAAGGAATGATACCAGCTGTATTTATCATTTCCAACCACAGTGGAGTGCCAATTTTGCTTAAAACAATCAATCAGTCGCTGCTTGAATTCAGACAAAAACATTTTCTCACTACCTACCCCTTGTGCAATCCAAACAATGCCAAATCCATTTTCTGTTAAAACCTTTTTTAACATCCGACACCCAATTGTACACTCCTATTTCCATTTGTCTGAAAGGCATTTCATATGCCTGTCTGACATATACGATTTAGTGGAAGTCTAGTTATTTTTAGCCAGTATCTCACACATTTGATATAATTTCTAATAAATAAAGGATATCGGCCTGAACTCTCCGTAACACATTTATTTGATGAGTGTAAAGATATGTTTAGAAATCTTTTTATTGCAAATGTGTGAATGTTCTCCATTTGTTTATTTTCATTAAGTCCCCAAACTTCAGCACCGTACGATAACATGGGTTCTATTTGTGAATCAAACATTTTCCAAATAAATTAGAATCAATCAATTTAATCTTCTCATGGTGCGGAGAATTTCAACAACCCCTTTTCTACCCCTTCTAGCGATTTCTGTCCAGCCAGACATCAAGCTTAATCTGGTTGTAAAAACAATGCCTAAATATTTATATTTATTTGTTACCTTTATCTCCTCATTTCCATACCACCATATTTCATTTGCAGAGAGATATCCTCCCTTACGGAATACTATAATATTAGTTTTGTCTAGATTTACAACCAACTGCATTCTATCAGCTTCAAAATTAAGTACATTGATTTGATTTTGCAACCCTATAACAGTGTCTGACAGCAATATCACATCATCGCAAATAACATCAGAAACATTTCAATTCCTCCAGGGATTAGTTGAATGCCATGTCTTCCACGTTTTGATAACTCCACAGCAAGTTCATTGATGAAAAATGAAAATAGTAGGGGGCTTAGCACACAACCTTGTTTGACACCACTTGGACAATTGAAATATTGTGATAATAGGCATTTATCACGTACACAGGCTATAACGGTATTATAGATTCCTTTCAGCGCATTATACAATTTTCCATCCACACCAGATTTCCTCAGGCACTCCCATAATAGGTTTCTGTTAACCGAGTCAAAGGCCTTCCGGAAGTCAACAAAAGACACGTATAATTTCGAATTTCTGGTGAGATATTTTTGAACTAAACAATACAAGGTGAAAATATGGTCAATGGTGCTATATCCACTTCTAAAACCCGCCTGCTCTTCAATAATATGTTCTTCTCTTTCCGCCCATTTAGTAAGTCTTGAATTCAAAATTACTGGTATAGATCTTGCCTAATACACTGGACAGACTTACGCCTCGATAATTATCTGGGTTATTGATGTCACCTTTTTATGCAATGGTATCATGAGGATTTCGACCACTGAGTTGGAAATGTCCCAGACTCCAAAAGTTTGTTTAAAAGAGGCACCAGAAACTCAATAACTAAATTATTTGCATTTTTTAGCATTTCATTTACAATTCCGTCTGGGCCAGCACTTTTACCGCGTTTTAATCTTTAATGCTTTCTTCTATTTCGCTTTTTGTGATTGGGTCATTAAACAGGGGTTCTTGTATATTTTCATTATTCGGGTCAGTATGACTATCCTCTTCGTAAATATTATCTTGAGAATTAAAAACACCGTAACAATGATCATGCCATTGTTTTATTGATATTTCATTATATACTAGTGACTTTCTGTTAATCGTTCTAAGAGTTGACCAAAACGTTTTCGGGTCTCTAACTAAATCTTTTAATTTTTCAAGTCTGGAACGATCAAAATATTCCCTTTTCCTCTCTTTAGCTTGCTATATTCTTTCCGTGCATTTACATACATTTGCCTTCGATTGTTAACGTCAGTCTTAGAACGCTGGTAATTTCTCAGAAGGCCCTTAACTCGTCTTTTCATTACTTCACATTCCCTATCAAACCAGTCATCTTTCTGCTTTTTCTTCTTCCCCACTGTACGCACCATACATGCAGCAGCACCATACATCGCACCGTAAACACATCTAGACATTCATCAACATCAACATCCAATCCATCGTTCGCTTGCTTCATGTATTCCTTAAACATGTCAGATTCCAATTCATCCCTGTAAGTCTGAGCATTCTCATCATTCCATACAATCTTCTCTTCTCCACCCTCATTCATTTTCCTTTCTTTCTCTTCCGTCATTCCTTTCTTCCATCTCAATTCAACCGGTAGGTGCCAAGAGTGTAGATTATCACTAACAACAAATCAACATCAAATTGCAATTCTTCAGACACAATGAAATAATCAATTACACTACTACCGTGTGGTGATACATATGTAAAATAGCCGCGTGGATCACCCTCACAAAATCCATTCAATATGACTAAATCAAACATGAAACAAAAATCTAAAAGCGTTTGACAAAAATCATTCACATTTCCATCTTTGAATGTCTTACATACATCTCTTCATTTTCTCTGTCATCCAGTGGATTTAAATGACTTGTCAGGTTTTCAATGGTAGGCTGCTCACATCCCGTTCTGGCGTTCAAATCACCACATAAAATTATGTTAACATTTCCATTCTGGACTAGATGCTGCAATTTTTCTTCTAAAATAAGAATACAATTTTTCACATCAGTGTAGTTATAAAAAGGACTACCTTCAGCGGGAATATAACTTGCAATCAATAATACATCTTTATCCATATCAAATATACTTTTCTCAATTTTCAAAACAACCAAGTTGTCACATGTACGTTCAATTCGTTTAACCAAGTGAGAATAATAGTTTTTAACAAGTAATAAAACTCCACCCGAGTTTCTACTAAATAATGACAGCTTTTTTGCTGGAAAGCTAAATTTTACATAATCATGAAAAATGTAACTGAAGTCAAAAGCCTGATTAGCAAAGGTTTCAGTTAGACACACAAATCAAATGAACACACATAATTTACAAAAGATGCATCATTTAATTTACTGCACAGGTTTTCAACATTATAATTCAGGAACGATAACTGCGTCGGCTGATCAAGCCTGTCCTATTTATTGGAGGTTGACCCAGAACGCAAATAACGCCTGTTGCCACTCATTGACAAGAAACTCGACAACCCACTTTGCTGTGTCCCTCTACCCGCACTGCCCCCAGTTTCACGTGTTGCAGGCCGCCCACTCTGACCCTCTCCCTTCCCTTGCACAGTCCCTCTCTCCCGCGCGAAGGTGTTTTTACCCCACCTCTACCACCCTTTCCCCCACGAACGTCACTGCTCCGCTTTGAACTGGTTGGCTTGAGAGGGGTGTGTCTCGGGGATTCCCTGCGGTGATCCACTGGTGTGTTGACCCGGTGACCTTGACCTGACTGCCGATCAGCTGTTGCGTTGCTGCTGCTCTCCGCCATCGGCACCGGGCTGTCTGCTGTTCCGCCTGATGATGGAGGTGACGAAGTGTCCACATCGTGATCAGCCCTCACTGCTGCGGCGTACGACCTCGGTGCTCGTCACGGTCCGATCTTCATCACACCTCTGTCAAAGTAAGCTGACATCCCATCACGTTTGGCCTGTGCCACATTGCAGCTCGCCGTCTGGTCAAGTCGTTGGCCACCCGCACACCTTGGCCTTCAAGCTGACTCCGGAATTCTTTATTCTTCAGGATCTCCAACTTGTCCCTCCAACAACGCACTTTGACGATCATGGGTTTGGGGTCACCCTGTCCGATTCTATGTGCTCTGATGATGTCGTCTTCACTCCACTGCTTTGGGCCCTCTACACTGTTCAGTGCTGACACCACAGCTGACGCACACTGGTCGTAGTTTTCAGAGAGACAGACAGACAGAGAGAAGACAGAGAGAGAGAGAGAGAGAGAGAGAGAGGAGAGAGAGAGAGAGCAAAACAGACAGATGGACGGACAGGCAGGCAGCAGGCAGGCAGGCAGGGAGGGCAGGCAGATTTACAAAACACACAGAGACAGAGACAGAGAGAAGGGGATGAAAGGAGGGTGGGAAGGAGAGAGAGAGAGAGAGAGAGAGAGAGAGAGAGAGAGAGAGAGAGAAAGAGAGAGAGATAAAGAGAGAGAGAGAGAGAGAGAGAGAGAGAGAGAGAGAGAGAGAGAGAGAGAGAGAGTGGGCGGCGGGGGGGGGGGGGGGGGGGGGTGTTCAGGCTGCTAGCACAGACACCAACATATGCATGGGAGAAGCAGAATGAAGTCGGAACCTAACTGTTGCTATCAGCAGGCAAAAAGCACAGATGGTCAGGAAACGTCCAGGTTCCTTTAAACGTCGGAGGTTCGCTATTTCCCGCATACTATTTCAATGCCTTTACACCTTCACCCCTGCCTCCTGTCCCCTCCCTTTCCTCCAGGCCTTCCTACAATTTCCCCTCCATCCTCCATCCCGCAGAGAACTTTCTCCAGTGACCTCTTTCTTCCACTGAATTCTTCCCAGTCCACAAACACAGAACTCTATGCTGTTTTGTTTTTTTGTCCGTTGGCCAGTGTTGCTTGAAAGAGGTTGTAATAAACTGATATATTGTAGTCAGTTCATGGGTGTTGCGAAGCTTCAATTCTTTATCTTTCGACATTTTTAATGCTTCGTTCAAATGGTCTGAAACAAAGGGAATGCGTGCTCATAGGAGAGAGAAAACAACATTCGGGCACATAAAAAACACACACCAAAGAATGCACCACAGGAACAGAGGAATCAAGAAGAAGAAGAAGAAGAAGAAGAAGAAGAAGAAGAAGAAGGAGGAGGAGGAGGAGGAGGAGGAGGAGGAGGAGGAGGATGAAGAAGAAGAAGAAAAAAGAAGAAGAAGAAGAAGAAGAACTAAAAGAACAACAACATTAACAACAACAACAACAATAACAACAAAAGAGAAGAAGAAGAAGAAGAAGAAGAAGAAGAAGAAGAAGAAGAAGAAGAAGAAGAACAACAACAACAACAACAACGAACGACGACGACGACGACGACAACCAAACAACCACAACAACAGCAAAACCCCGCGCGCGCAATTCTCTCTCTCTCTCTCCTCTCTCTCTCTCCTCTCTCTCTCTCTCTCTCTCTCTCTCTCTCTCTCTCTCCGTCTGTCCGTCTGTCTGTCTGTCCGTCTGTCCGTTTGTCCGTCTGTCTGTCCGTCTGTCTGTCTGTCTCTCTGTCAGTCCGTTCGTCCGTCTATCTGTCTGTATCTCTCCTCCCTCTCTCTCTCTCCCTCTCTGTCCGTCTGTCTGTCTGTCTGTCTGTCTGTCTGTCTCCTCTCTTCTCTCTCTCCTCTCCCCTCTCTCTCTCTCTCTCTCTCCTCCCTCTCTCTCACTCCCTCTCTCTCTCGCTTCTCTACCTTTTACTTTGATTTGGTACTGGCGTATGTCTCGTCTGTAAGACATTAAGTTAGATTATTTTGACTGCAGATGGAATGCTGTAGTGCAATTTCCTTTTTGACCCCTTTCTTTCTTTCGCATGTATGCATGTGTGTGCCATATTTTGTGTCTGCCCTTTGCAAGAAAACTGTTAATCCCCCCCCCCCCCCCCCCCCCCCGGGCATGAAGGCCAGTTAGGCTATTGTCAATAAAACTGTCAATTGTCTCTCTCTCTCTCTCTGTCTCTCTGTCCTCTCCTCTCCTCTCTCTCTCCTCTCTCTCTCTCTCTCTCTCTCGCTCTCTCCCCCCCCCCCTTACTCCCCCACATCTTCGTTGTTTTTCAACTGATTCTTTGTCTCCTTAAAGAAAAAAGATATACGTAAAGATGCGAGAGGGACCCAGCGAAGTACTGTCCTCAGCTGCCGAACAAACCAGCTGGTAGCAATCCTGCACCACCCCTGGAAGCCTGTGCTGCGTTCACATGTGGGCAGGCACGTCCTGAGCATTGCATTAAGACGTCAAGGGACATAACTGCTGCCTGGCAGATGCTATTGTGTAATGGCCACTGGATGTGACACGACAGAACCTGCACAGAAGCGTCCCCATGGGTATACCAGCCCTTGTTTTATGACAGAATAGCCCACCGTCAAGCACCTGCCGTGTTCCTCCTGCAGCCTCGCTCGTTGCTGTTCAGCTGACAGGTGAAGACAGCACAACTCCGGACATGGCCAAGCTTTCGCCATATGAGGTATTACGCGCTCTCTCAAGAGGATCCCGGGTTACAGTTTTTCTTGCTATCAACAGGATTTTTCTTATGGTCAGTGTCTCTGTCAGTTTGTGTGTCTGTGTGTAGATGTGTCTGCTTGTCTGTCTGTCTGTCTGCTTGTCTGTGTGTCTGTCTGTCACTCTCTCTCTCTTCCTCCACCCCTCCAACTCTCTGTGTCTCCCTCCGCTCCCGCTTCCCCTGCAAGTGTTTCCTTGTTTTCAACTTCTTCTTGTCATTATATCAAAGATAAAAAGAATTCTAACAAAAAAAGTAAAAAAAAGGGCTTCATCACTAGGACAACGCTGCATCAAAGGACGTCAGATGACCTAGAAAATTAAGAGGCGTACATTTACAATTAAAAAAAATGGATTCTTGTACATGAGCACTGTTACATGATTTTAGCGCGCGCGCGCGCGTACATACCTCTGTGTGTGTGTGTGTGTGTGTGTGTGTGTGTGTGTTGTGTGTGTGTGTGTGTGTGTGTGTGTGTGTGTATACCACTACGTAACCTTTTCTCTGAATCTAAGATCCTTTCCTATGGTTGTTTTCAACCCTATATCCTAAAGGGAATTGGAACGTCACAGCTCTGTCTCGCCCTTTGGAATACGGTTTTTCTCCCCGTTTGAAACACGATGACACTGAGCGTGGAGTTGTTTGTGATCTCACACAATCCCCTGCTAACCAACCATGGACCTCTTTGAACCGATCTGCTTTGATCTCCCTTCTTTCCGTAAGGACTTCCCAAACTTTCTGATATACATGATCTTTTCTCCTCAGTTTTGTTCTAGAATTTCCATTCGTTCAAACGATGTGTGCTAAGGGTTTCAAGGTCTACAGCAGGAATTGTTTCTGCTGCTCATTACTCAACTTCATCCGCCCAAGACCATTCAAGACACATTCTTGTTGAAAGCTTCGTTGACACTGCTAAGCGCACAGCCTTGGTTCTTTCCCTCAGAATGGTCTGTCCGTCCCGACATGAGGACTTTCTCATGATCTCTGACCTTTCTGCTTTGGAGACCATTGCTGGCCATAACTTCCAAACTCGTGAAGTCCTGAATTAAAAAAAAACAAAAAACAAAAAAACTTTTCGACTGTCCGGAATCTAATGGTCACAGCATTTTGTTGTCGTTGGGGTTCCCGCTAAAGTTGATATTCAACACAGTGATGTGACAGGTAATCATCTTCATCCACACACCCGTACGCGCACACACACACACACGCATGCACGCACACACACACACACACACACACACACACACACACACACACACACACACACACACGTGTGCGCGCACGCACGCACGCACGCACGCACGCACGCACGCACGCACACACACACACACACACATATAAACATACGCGCGCGCACGCATACA
>CM031608.1:52154615-52167115 GCA_018398815.1 Conus ventricosus
AGGTAAACAAAACATAGCAACATATGTGCAGCTGTTCGAATCTGTGGAATAGGGCCATGGAGATTTTATGGTTGCCGGAACCGGAACCGCTGAAACATGACCTTTGACCTGACTTGTTCGCCCTTTCTTGGAAAACCTTGAACCATTGCCGTATGTCACGGATATCTTAGACAGCAACAACTAGTAGTCTCCTATATTGAAATTGTCTTTGTTCAAAATAGTGTAATTATGAACTGTAAGAGACGCCATTGTCAAATTTGCTTTAAGATACATAAAATAAAACATAATACTAAAAGTGTGATATTTGTGAATTGATGAAATTGCAGCGCTTGGGTCGATACCTATTTTATTGTATAACAAAGAGTGAAAGAATAGGTAAAAATAATTACATAACCAGAAGTATCTATCTTTCATGCTTCTTTATTTGTGCAAGGGTGGGTGTGCATCTAGATGTGAAGCATGTTGACTGATAAGGATGAAAAAAATAGCATAGCAATAGTGGTGATAGTAGTAGTAGTAGTAGTAGAGGTAGCAGCAGCAGCAGCAGCAGACAGCAGCAGCAACAACAACAGCAAAAACAACCAGCACCCCCCCCCCCCCCCCACACACACACACACACACACGCACACACACACACACACACAAGCGCGCGCGAGCACACAAAAAAGGAACACATTGAATCGACTTACTTATATTTAGCATTTGGTGAGAACTTAAAAAAAATGGTGAGCTTTTCCTCAGAGACTTTAAAAAGTGTGACGTGTTCCTACAGTCACTCACCAGGTTCCACGTCTCCAGCGAATGCAGTCAGGAAAGTAAACCCTGTTGCGCGCTATTTTTTGTCACGGAGTATTTGTAGCACCCTCTCCCCGCTTTCCTCCTCCCCTAGTTCCCCTATCGCCCCTCCGCCTCCCACATTCTGTTCAGGAACATTTTATACTTTCTTTTGAAATCAGACTGAACATTTTGAGGAATTAAATGCATGTTGTTGGTTTTTTGTCTCCTTCGTTTTAGTCCCACCTCTATTTTAGTCACGTCACGTATTTGTTGATTTATTTGCTTACTTGGTGAAGCTTACCTACATTTGGTTATAATGAACGTGTTTGCTCGCGTACTTGTGTGTTGGCTGATTAGTAAATAATCTCTCTCTCTCTCTCCTCTCTCTCTCTCCCCCTCTCTCCTCTCTCTCTCTTTTTTTATTTTCCTTTTCAAATATCACGTTACGCATGAACTGTCAACACCGTCAATTCCCCACACAAAAGTGGGAAAGGGGATGGAAGGGTTTTTTTCTGTGAGAAAGGAACATTCCCTTTAACTGATTTTGCTGGTCGAAACGCATTACTTTGAATTGTTTTGATTCAGTTCGTTACTCCCCAGCCTCGGCACCTGCATGGAGCCACTCTGCTTTCAAACTGGATACTGTTGTGTCATATCGTCACCATGTGTTGTCGAAGCGCGTTTTTGTTCTGGTTGTTATTGAATGAGCATACGATTAGCTGTGTTTGTCGTTGCTCTGTGTACGTGCGCGCTAGACTGTCCACATCACCACGAATCTAAAAAAAAATGTGCTTAGCATAGACACAGAAACAAAGGGGGAAAAAAGCAAAAATCCCATTCTAATACAAGGCGTCATCAGGCTTTTTTTTCATTTGTTCGTTTGTTTCAAGCAAATGTAAGATCAAACAATCAAACAAAATGAGACATACAGTGTCACAGAGCAAGGTTCCTTTAGGTACGATAACTGGATGGAAAGAGGTAGCGGAAATAATCAAACGGCCACTCGAACAACAACAACAACAACACCAGCAACAACAATGTTTAAAAATTGTGTTGTTTTCTCCTAAGAAAGTCAGGTCCACAATGTAACACGAGTATGTCTTTGGGCAACACACACCTGTACATGAAAAAAAGACAAAAAGAAAATCGAAACAAACAAGCGGAATAAAATCATTAATCACAAACCCCAAACAAAACAAAGTAAAACAGAATCAACAACAACGAAAAAAAAAAATCCCTGAAAGAAAAATGCGGATAATTAACAACCTGGCAAAAGAAAGTCAGATGCAGTTAGCAATCGCCCAGGGGTAAATGCCAATTACGATTTGCACCAGAGTAGATACGAACTGGTTACAGAACGGCAGAACTCTTTTACACACACACACACACACACACACACACACACACACACACACACACACACACACACACACACACATCACGCACACCACACACACACACACACACACACACACACACACACACACACACACACACACACACACACACACACACATGCACGCACGTGCGCACGCACGTACACACGTACACACGTACACACACACACACACACACACACACACACACACACACACACACACACACACACACACACACACACACACACACACACATGCGCGCGCACGCGCGCGCGAACACAACACACACACACACACACACACACACACACACACACACACACACACACACACACACACACACACACACACACACACACACACACACACAGACGCGCGCACGTTCGCACTTTCGCGCATGCATTTCATCGGCTGATTTGTTTGAAATCGTTGGTGTAACTGGCAATTGTCGCAACAAATCACACAAAACACAATAATGAAGGAAAGTTCTTTCAGAGAGAGAGAGAGAGAGAGAGAGAGAGAGAGAGAGAGAGAGAGAGAGAGAGAGAGAGAGAACTCAGAACTCAGAACTCAGAATATTAATTTATATTTGACAGGCCACAGGCCCATATCAAAGTGAGTGAATAAGGTCAAAATATATCGGTACAAGTCACTCTTAACGAAAACTCAGCTGAATGGTGTTCAGAGTTAACAAAGAAGACATTCATGAAGCAACTGCAATATTAATTACTCCGTTCCTAACAGCCATTGCTCTTTAAATGAAATTACCAACACTCATAATAGTAGTCTCAATAGAACAGGCTAGCGACATGGACATTTTGAATAGAGAAGGGTGTTTGTAATATTTAGCTGGAATCAACTCAAGGCGCAACTTCTCGTACAAAGGACAAACCAGTAGAAAATGAAGCTCAGTTTCCGGTACTTTCTTACAGTGTGGACAGAAAATGTCATGGTTTCTATTGCAATCATTATATCGTAAAAAGTGGCATCGTAAAGGGGACATTCCTAACCGAAACCTTGAAAGTAACCTGCGGATGTTAGCATGTTTAATTACACAGAGGTAGGGACTTCGAACAAGAGACTGGTTATATGACCGATAAACATCGTAAAACTCATGCGATTCAATAGCTGAATGCCAGTCTTGGGTGTAACAATCACTTAAACGTTTCATAAATTCTACAATAAAAGCTTTCACATTACCAACACTTTACATTTCCCATACAATTCCAAACCCGAATCTACAAAGAACATAGCAAACATTAGTCGTCCAGGTAATATAATTTTGATTCTGCAGATGTAGCAACATATCATAGGCTTTCTTCGGGAGTCTGTTATTATCCATACAAGCAACACGAAGCCAAAATCTGATGCATTTTGCATAAGTATTAACATAAAGAGGGTATCTTCCAGATTTGCAGTACACTAAGTGCCTAGGAGCTTTTGGACTTACACCAAGAAATCTTTTAATAGCAGCTAAGTGCGCCCTTTCAATTTGTTCCTGGTTAGATGACAGTCCCCAAATCTCTGCTCCATAAGTTAAGAGAGAGAGAGAGAGAGAGAGAGAGAGAGAGAGAGAGAGAGAGAGAGAGAGAGAGAGAGAGAGAGAGAGAGAGAGAGATGCAATGTTAATTCGTGTGTCTTTGGGGCAACTGGCATTTGTCCTAGTGCAAATCTCAATTGTCATTGCAAGTTAACATTAAACACGGCGCAGTGGCTAATTCTTTGTTACAAGGGTGTAAATCACAATCGGCATTTACCCCGGGGTGGTGGTTGATCGTACCGGATTCTCATTTTTACCTTCACACACACACACACCACACACACACACACACACACCAACACCCAGCACACACACACACACACACACACACACACACCACACACACACAGCACGCACACACCCCACGCACGCACGCACGCACGCACGCACGCACGCACGCACGCACGCACGCACGCACGCACCACACACACCACACACACACACACACACACACACACACACACACACACGAAACGTCGTGAGATAACAACTTGCTTGTTTGTCTTGTCATTTGAAAGAATGTCTTTATATATATATAAATATATATATATATATATATATATATATAATATATATATATAATATATATATATATATATATATATATATATATATGCATATAGTGTTCAACACACACACACACACACACACACACACACACACACACACACACACACACACACACACACACACACTGATTGATTTGCTCTCTATATAAGTATAAAAGGTTTAAAGGGAAAGAAAGCATTGAGTGTAGTTCATAACAATAATTACACACACAGAGAGAGAGAGAGAGAGAGAGAGAGAGGAGAGAGAGAGAGAGAGAGAGAGAGAGAGAGAGAGAGAGAGAGAGAGAGAGAGACAGAGACAGAGAGAGTGAGAGAGAGAGCACACAAAAAAGGAGAGTGGTCAATTAAAAGAATGTGACGCGAAGAGAAAGAAAGACAAAGCGAGAAAAACAGTGACAACGCAAGAAAACAAGTTTGTCAATATATCTTCGCCTGTCTGTTGTTTTTTTGTCTCTATAAACACAATCACAGCAACAAGTCAAATTAAGATAAAGCAACTTAAAACAAAAAACATCTGAGCGTCGGAAATCGAACAACCATCTCTCTCCAGCCAAAGAGAAACGGAACAGTTGGCCGAGATGATGTCAGGAGATCTTTGCAGTGCCTCTGCAACCCCCCATACATTATCGGCACCAAATCAATCTGGTGAGGAAACGGGCCGATAGGTTAAAATAACGGATTTCATTAGCAGGCACCAACCGCAAGGGAGATTACTCACTTCGGCCAGTAACGAAGTTCAACACGTTCCTCTTAGTGCGTATAAATAAGTAAATAAAAAAAACACACAGAGACAATGGTGACAAACAAACAAACAAACAAAACAGAGGTCAAACGACTTAGACTGTTATTCAGCTTTTGTCATGTGGAACATATGCCTGGCCTTCGACAAAAATAAGCAACACAAACGTTTTTAAAATTTAGAAAGAGAGGGTGTTAGTTACCGCCAATGACATTGACAAACAAAGAACATGACAAGACACTGGAACAAACGTTTTTTGTTTTGCTTTGTTTTCACCGTCAGAGGTCAAAGAGAAGATTTTTTTTTTTACGTATGTGCCTCTTTTTTTTCTGCTAGCATCAAAAAGAAAATCTTCTCCACATACGTGCCTCCGTTTCCATTTTAATTTTTTACCACTAGGAGTCAAAAAGAAAATATTTTCTCCTTTTTTTCTTTCGCTGACCTTAAACAGTAATGCTCTACAACTGGAAGCTGGAATGTGCTGTATTCTTGCTCTCGTGTTTACTGCTAATTTTCTGCAGTTTTTGTGTGAGGAATATGAATGTCACAAACTGTGGAAAGTGTAAAATCAATCCCTATTTTTTCTTAAATGGAAGAGCGGAGATACGAAGCTCCACAAAGTTTGCCAATATCATGTTCACCGTTCTCCTCTTTCTTTTTTTACCTGTATTTGTTTGTTTGTTTGTGTCCTTGTTTGTCTTTGTCTCTTTTCCCACTTTCGACACAACTCTTCCGTAACTCTGAGAAGAGAGAGAGAGAGAGAGAGAGAGAGAGAGAGAGAGAGAGAGAGAGAGAGAGAGAGAGAGAGAGAGAGAGAGAGAGAGATATTATTGTTTTTATTCTCAAAAACGTAATGTCGTTGGTAAAAACTGAACCACACAAAATTCGCGCGATCTATAGAAATGGGAACAGCAGTTACAACGACAAGAGTAAAAAAAAAAGTAAAAACATCGGGGAAAAAGAGACTGTCGTTATACTTGAGATTCCACGACTATGGGGAGCCAGTTTGGTCAGCTTCTGATAGAATGCACATAGATGTTTAGATAGATAGCCGAACGACAGACGGACAGACACACACACACACGCACATGTGCATATAGATAAATAAACAAATAATATATAGGTATATATTATATATATATATCTATATATATATATATCTATATATAATATAATATATATATATATATATATATATATATATATATATATATATATACAGAGAGAGAGGAGAGAGAGAGAGAGAGAGAGAGAGAGAGAGAGAGAGAGAGAGAGAGAGAGAGAGAGAGAGAGGGGGGGGGGGAATTAATAAAATTATTGACAACTGAATGGTGGAAGAGCATGACAGCGCGGCAGAGAAATGAATGAAGAAACAAATCGTAAGATGAACAGACAAAAAGTGAACCAATATGAAATGGAAGAACATCGCCACATGACTGGGTGGAGAAGAATCTGAACATCGACGTTCACGGAGCTAGGCTACCTCCCCTTTTACCGTTAATCCCCTCCCCCTCTCCATCCCCTACCTCCTTTATCTACCCCCCCCCCCCCTACCCCTATTTTTTTTTCTCCTGATTTTGAATTCCTGTCCTCCGCCTCGGCCATTTCCGCCCTCACCATCCCCACCATTCAACCCGACCCCGAACCAAAGTGAAAAAAACGCTAAATTCACCCCTCCCCCTTTCCCTACCCCATTTTCCGCTTCCCTAAGCATCATAGTTTCTCCTTCCATCCCACCCCTCTCCCGCTACCACCCACCCCTCCCGCATCTCCCACCTTACACACACACACACACACACACACACACACACACACACACACACACACACACACACACACACACACACACACACACACACACACAAAATTCAAAACTTATGCAAACATTATTAACAGCAAAACGTTACCAAAGAAGCAACGTGTAGTATTAAGCAAAACAACATCACACTCCCATCGAGCCTCTAGCCCCTCCCTCCCCCTCCCCTCGCATCGCTTCTCCCAGCATACACTCACATACACACACGCACACACACACACACACACACACAAACACACACACAACACACACACACACACACACACACACACACACACACACACACACACACACACACACACACACACACGTACATACATACAACCCACCCCCTCCACTCCACCCCACGCACATATACACACACAAAACACCATCTCATCAAACCACCGGCCACGCAACTTCCGTCAAAACTGTCCTCTACTATTTATATACATAAACACAAGACGACAATCGAGCAGTCAGTGCTGATGACGCCACCATCATGACGCCGGCAGCCTGATGACGCAAAGTGGGAGGTGGAGGTGACGTAAGAGGAGCAGGAAGCCCCATAGCAGCGCGGCAGGGAGGCAAGGGGTAAGCCAGCACAGTCCGCAATGTCTGTAGAGAAGTCCGGCTGATCCGGACTTGCCGTTTGAAGATTTGGAAGGGAGTCGGTCTGTACCTTGACAGAGAAGAAGAAGGAGATGATGATGATGATGGGTGATGATGATGATGAAAGATGATGATGATGATGATGATGATGATGATGGATGATGATGATGTTGAGACGATGATGATGATGAGGAGGAGGAGGAGGAGGAGGAGGAGGAGAGGAGGAGGAGGAGGAGGAGGAGGAGGAGGAGGGGAGGGGGAGGAGGAGAAGGAGGAGTAGCAGGAAGAAGAAGAAGAAGAAGAAGAAGAAGAAGAAGAAGAAGAGAAGAAGAAGAAGAAGAAAGGAGAGGCAGGAAAGAAGGAGAAGAAGGAGGAGGAGAAGAAGAAGAAGAAGAAGAAAGAAGAAGAAGAGAAAAAGAAGAAAAAAGGAGAGGCAGGAAAAGAAGGAGAAGAAGGAGGAGGAGAAGAAGAAGAAGAAGAAGAAGAAGAAGAAGAAGAAGAAGAAGAAAAAAGAAGAAGAAGAAGAAGAAGAAGAAGAAGGAGAGGCAGGAAAAGAAGGAGAAGAAGGAGTAGGAGAAGAAGAAGAAGAAGAAGAAGAAGAAGAAGAAAGAAGAAAAGAAGAAGAAGAAGAAGAAGAAGAAGAAGGAGAGGCAGGAAAAGAAGGAGAAGAAGGAGGAGGAGAAGAAGCAGAAGAAAAGAAGAAGAAGAAGAAGAAGAAGAAAAAGAAGAAGAAGAAGAAGGAGAGGCAGGAAAAGAAGGAGAAGAAGGAGGAGGAAAGAAGAAGAAGAAGAAGAAGAAAGAAGAAGAAGAAGAAGAAGAAGAAGAAAGAAGAAAGAAGAAGAAAGGAAGAAGAAGAAAGAAGAAGAAGAAGAAGAAAAGAGAGGCAGGAAAGAAAGGAAGAAGAAGAAGAGAGAAGAAGAGGAGAAGAGAAGAGAAGAAGGAGGAGAGGAGGAGAGTGGCAGGAAAAGAAGGAGAAGAAGAAGAAAGAAGAAGAAGAAGAAGAAGAGAAGAAGAAGAAGAAGAAGAAGAAGAAGAAGAAAGAAGAAGAAGAAGAAGAAGGCAGAAAAGAAGGAGGAGAGGAGAAGTGAGTCGAAAGGGAAGAAGAAGAAGAAGAAGAAGAAGAAGAAAAGAAGAAGAAGAAGAAAGAGAGAAGAAGAAGGAAGAGAAGGAGAAGAAGAGAGAAGAAGAAGAAGAGAAAAGAAGCAGAGGCAGAAAAAGAAAGAGAGGAGGGAGAAGAAGAAGAGGAAGAGAAGAAGAAGAAAAAGAAGACGAAGAAGAAGAAAGGAGAGGGAAAGAGGAGGAAGAGGAGGAGGAGGAGGAGAGAGGAAGGAGGAGGAGAGGAGAGAGGAGGAGGAGGACGGAGGAGTTGTGTCGAAAGTCGAAAAGGGAAGAAGAAGACGAAGAAAGACGAAGAGAAGAGAAGAAGAAGAAGAGAAGAAGAAGAAGAAGAAGAAGAAGCCGAAGACAGAGACGAAGACGGACGAGACGAGAGACGACGACGATGACGACGACGACGACGACGACGACGACGACGAAGAAGAAAAGAAGAAGAAGAAGAAGAAGAAGAAGAAGAAGAAGAAGAAGAAGAAGAAGAAGAAGAAGAGAAGAAGAAGAAGAAGAAGAGAAGAAGACGAAGAAGAAGAAGAAGAAAGAAGAAGAAGAAGAAGAAGGAGAGGGCAGGAAAAGAAGGAGGAGGAGGAGCGAAGAGAGGAGGGAGAAGAAGAAGAAGAAGAAAAGAAGAAAGAGAAGGACGAGGAGGAGGAGGAGGAGGAGGAGGAGGAGGGAGGAGGAGGAGGAGACGAAGGAGGAGAGGGGGGGGGGGGGGGGGGAAAAAGGGAAGAGAGAAGGGGGCGGGTTGGGGCCCGGCCCCCCCTTTTTGCCCACCCTTGGGTCCGCCAATCCCAAAACGATTTGCAAAATTTCCCCCCCTCCGGCCGCCCTTCCTGCTTTTGGGTCCGGGGTCGGGGGAAAAAACCCGCCGCCCCGCCGGGGCCGGGGGGGGGGGGGGGAAAAAAAAAAAGGGGGGGGGGGGGGGGGGGGGGGGGGGGGGGGGGCGGGGGGGGAGGGGGGAGGGGGGGGGGGGGGGGGAAAAAGGGGGGGGGGGGGGGGGGGGGGGGGGGGGGGGGGGGGGGGGGGGGGGGGGGGAAAAGGGGGAAAAAAAAAAAAGGAGGGGGGGGGGGGGGGGGGGGGGAAAAGCCCCACCCCCCGGCCCCCCCCCCCGGGGGGTCCGCCCCCCCCCGGGGGGAAAAAAAAAAAGGGGGGGGGGGGGGGGGGGGGGGGGGAAAAAAAAAAAAAAAAAAAAAAAAAAAAAAAAAAAACCCCCCCCCCCCCCCCCCCCCCCGGGGGGGGGGGGGGGGAAGGGGGGGGGGGGGGGGGGGGGGGCCCCCGGGGGGGGGAAAAGGGGTTTGGGGGGGGGGGGGGGGGGGGGTTTTTTTTGGGGTTTTTGGGGTGGGGTTTTCCCCCGGGCCCCCCCCCTTTTTTGGGGGGGCCCCCAAAATTTGGGGGGGCCCGGGCCCCCCCCCCCCCCTTTTCCCCTCCCCGCGCCCCCCCCTTTCCCCCCCCTTTTTCCCCCCCCCCCAAAAAAAAAAAAACCCCCCCCCCCCCCCCCCCCCCCCCCCCGGGGGGGGGCCCCTCCCCGGGAAATTTTTTTGAAAAAAGGGGCCCATTTTTCTTTTCCCCAAAAAAAAATTTTTTAACTTTTATTTTTTTTTTTTTTCTTTTTTTAATTTTTTTTTTCCCCCCTTTAATTTTTTTTGGTTTTTTCTGCCCCCTTTTTATTTACCCAAAAAAAAAAAACCAAAACAAAAAAAAAAAAAACAAAAAAAATTTTATTGAAAAAATTTTTTTTTTTTTTGGGGGGGGTAATTTGGCCCGTTTTTCAATAAAAAAGGGTTTTAAAAAAGGGTTTTCCCTTTAAATAAATTAAAGGGGGGGGGGGGGGGGAGGGGGGGGGGGGGGGGGGGGGGTTTGGGGGAAATTTTGGGGGGGGGGGGGGGGGGGGAAAAAAGGGAAAAATGAAAAAGGTTTTTAAATTGGCCCAGGGCCCCTTTTTCCCCTTCGCCCCCAAACCCCAAAAAAGTGGCTCGCCCCCCCAAAAACATCTACGTTTCTGCTTTTTTTTTCTCTCCTCCCTCTTTCTCTCTCCCCTTTTGTCTCTCTCTCTTCACCCCGTCCTCCCCCCCCCTCCCACCACCACACACACAACACACCACACACACCACAACACCACACACACCAACACCAAACACACACACACACCCCCTAAACTGCATCGTTTATCCCCTTCATTTTTTTTTTCCCTTCCGGTGTTGTATAGTCAGGTAATGTCTACGAAATAGGTCAGTCATGAGTATCAAAAAGAAGTAACTTTACTTCATTTTGAAGCTGATAATTGGGAAATATTTCTGTGTTTTGCTGGAAGTTTTTTCCCTTCTTTCAGCCACAGAGGAGAAACTTGTTTTGAATAATCTAAATTGCTTTGGGAAATAATGAATCTGAGCGAATCATGATGGTGATGTAAATGTACTATTGATTTTAAATATATCTGGGCATGCGTCATGAAACAATTTTGTGCATAAGAATCAGAGTGTTGAATGTTATACTGAGTGAAGAGGCAGTATTCTATTGTACCTAAATACATAACGCATAGAAGGATCGGATTGCTTCTGACAGCTGATCATTTAATGGTCGTTTTTGCAATGAACAAGTGGTTTTAAAGTAGATGGCGCACATTTACCCCAGAGTATAGAGCAGTAGTCTAATCGAGCCTGAAAAAAAGCAAAATAATACATTTTTCGTGAATGTTCGTTGAGAAAGTGTTTTATCTGTGACAGCTGGAACACACAACACGAGACTTGTTTGATTAGGTTAGGATATGATCGTGCCAGGAAAGATTTTAAATCGATGACGATGCCTAATAATTTGTGCTTTGCAACTTGTTTTTTGTTTTATCTTTGTACATTATTTTTTAATTTGCTTCTTTATGACTTGTCTTTTTGACGTGCACATATTAACATAGATTCGGTTTTATGAGGATGAACAAGCATGTCATTTGAATCACACCAGTCTTCCGATTTCATGCTTGCATTTAAATGATAATTAATTTCATCGATGCTATGATAGAGTATTGTAAAGATGTATCTCAGCGAACAAATCACACACTGCATTTTGAATTGATAAAGGGAGATCATTTATTTAGAGGGAGAACAACAGGGGCCTAAGATTGATCCTGTGGCACGCCTCTTGGCAACGTTCTTAGAAAAATAACACCTCGTGAAAAAACAGATTGCGTAACGGTTCAACAAAAAAGATCTAAAAAATGATTCCGTATTGTTGTCGGACGCCGTAAACATTAAGCTTTTTTAGCAGTATATTGTGATTAATTAAATCAAAAGCCTTTGTTAAATCAATAAACATACACCACTGCTTTCCTGTTGTTGATATCTTTTAGCCACAAAATTTGTGACCCAAACACAAAGCCGTTTCACATAAATGTAGTTTCCTAATCCTGATGATTGATATAAAAACAGTTTATTTTTTCCCCAATAAAAGATGATAGATGGTGGGATATGACTTTCTAATGGTTTTGAGACGGACGTTTAGCAGCGAAATTGGTCTGTGTTATTTGGATCATCTAAATTCCCTTTTTTGTGCAGAGGGATAATTTTTGCATGTTTAAATGCTTTCTGGAAAGTAATGTTTAGATAAACTTAGATTAAAGAGGTATGTAAGAGAATCTACAATATATGGTACAGATAGTTTTAATATCTTGGATAATTCCATCAAAGCTGTATGAACTTTTATTTTTCAAAGTTGATAGATATAAAACACTTCATTACAGATATTAGGGGAAAAGAAAACTTTTGCGTGTATATTTTTTGATCACAAAATTTCTGTAAATTCGAGTATTAAAAATGCTAGTTTTATCTTTCCCTATGTTTAGCTTGTTACCAATATTGGCAAAATGATCATTTTGTGTTTCTACTGGAATGGAAAAATTCCTGTCTTGATGAACACGGTCCCGTAAGTTTTTTAATAGCTTTCCAAATAGAGGCTCCGTTGTTTTTTTTTGGGACGAAATTTCTGAAAG
>CM031608.1:52169615-52187115 GCA_018398815.1 Conus ventricosus
ACTTACCTCTCTTACTGTTGGAAGGATCAGCTGCAAAACAGAAAGAAGAAGAGTCAGCAATTGACACAACAGATATCAACCGCCACCACCCTTCCTCCTCCCCGCCCCCCAATCATTGCCACAACATCACATAAAAGCATCAACAGCAGCGATCATAATATTAAGCGAGGATCACTATTAACGAACATCCCCTTCATCCGCCTTGTCTTCCGCTACTCCCCTCCGCCCATCCCCGCCTCCTGCCCCGCCGTTGATTGCTTCTGTCCTCCTCCATCCCTCCTTTCATTCGTGTAAGCTCTTTTATTCTAACATCTGTTTTACCCCCCCCCCCCTCCCCTCCCTCTTCTCCCTCCTGCCTACAGTCATCTCTGCCACTCATTTGTCGTCCGCCTTTCAGAAGAAATAACGTTACGTGTCTCCAAAGACTGGCTGCTTTCTTGGGGGTGAAGATTGGTGGAGAGGGTGAGTGTGGGGCGGGCTGGGCGGGGTAAAACATTCTTTATGTAGTGCGTGGATCAGAGAGATAAATGCAACTGCGTTTTTTCTGCCCCATCTTCTGTGCCATCGCAGTGGTACTGCACCCACGCCGCTCATTCCGAACCCACGTCGACAGCACGCTCGCCTGGCCCGCTGCAACCACGGCACCAGCAATCCACAGGCAGCATTCCATGTCAAGTCGTCAGGAGGCGACCCACCGGAGGAGACACTGCACTGCTGCCAGGTAACTTCGGTGGTGTTCAGTTGTGCCTGTTCTGATCCAACATACACGGGACACCAACTACTAAGCCCCCTACTGATAACAAAAATTGCTTTGTCACAGAGCTGGCGCGAGTGAGCTCTCCCTCCAGAGGCCTCCACCACATCCACGCAACGACAGCCCCAATTAAATTCATAATACTGGTGACCCCGACGGAATCAAACCAAGGCCACATAATTATATGGACAGGACATCGACACTGAGGTCACTATGAGAGCAGGGCATGAAGGACCATATAATTTGAGACCTTTTTAATGCTGATTGATGAGGATGATGAAGATGATGCTACAGATTTCCATTCTGGCATGAAATTGCATGACAGGGCTGTACTACTCTACGCTTCCTTTCATAATCCAGGCCCGAGGGATCCAGACACCTGCAGCGTTGGTCAGGAAATCTGAGCAACACTCTCAGAGACGCATCCATTTAGCAGATAGAATCAGCTGTGCGGTCCAATTGAGCGCGTAGCAAACTCAGCTCTGGGTAGGAGCCGGCAGGTGCAGAAAAATTTACATGGTTCTGATGGTCGAACCCACGCCCTCCTAGTCGTTATTTCCGTTGTTTCTAGTTACATCACAGCAGGATAATTTGAAAAACTCTTGAGATACATGTTAAATGAAGAGAAATCCTGAACGTTGGAATCAAACCACTCTTGACTCGTTCGTCGATTCAGGTAACAGTGCTCCGGGGAATAAATGCGCCGTTGAGCTGTTCCAACAAGTGAACATCCATCCGTTTTCATCCACCTTTCAGACGAGATAATGTAACATGTCTCCAAAGACTGGTTGCTTTCTTAGAGGTGAGGGTTGGTGGAGTGGGGGGTGGGTGGGGATGGCGGAGTAAACCATTCTTTTCATAGGATTGAACAAGAAAGATGAATGGAACGGCTTAACCTGAAGGCAAACTGCACCAGAGAGCTGGGCAGACTGGCTCTGTGTTTTAAGTCTCCAGCCACAGCTGTGAGCTACTTACACCTGATGACAGTGACCTTGGTGGTGTCGATGATCTGCTGGAGGACCTGCACGTGTAGATGCCGGAGTCGTCCAGGGAGGCGTTCTCTATGATCAAGTCCGTCACGTACATCTGGGTGGACTGCACCTCGTACCTGCAACCACGACGGTCATCGGCAAGCCTTTGTTTGAGCCTCTTTAATCGTCTTTAATCGTCGTCTCTCGTCATCATCATCATCTCGTCGCATCATCATCATCATCATCATCATCATCATCATCATCATCATCATCATCATCATCATCATCATCACTGTTGGTAGTAGCAGTAGTAGCAGCAGCAGCACAGCAATAGTAGTAGTAGTAGTAGTAGTAGTAGTAGTAGTAGTAGTAGTAGTAGTAGTAGTAGTAGTAGTAAGTAGTAAGTAGTAGTAATAGTAGTAGTAGTAGTCTGTTATCCAGTGGCAAAGCGCCTGGCTCAGACGCAATCCCAGCTGAAGTCTACAAAGAGGGTGGTGCGGTTCCGGTGAAGAAACTTCATCAGCTCCTTCAGATCATATGGCAGCACGAGACAATTCCTCAAGACCTTAAAGATGCCTCCATCGTTCATCTCTACAAACGAAAAGGAAACCGCAGGTCTGCGATAACTACTATTCCCTGCTACCCAACGCAAAGATCCTGGCTAGAGTTCTTCTCAACCGGCTCACCACACATCTTGAGCAAGGTCTCCTACCTGAGAGTCAGTGTGGCTTCCGGAAAGAACGCGGGACCATCGAAATGGTGTTTGCTGCCAGACAGTTTCACGAAAAGTGTCAGGAACAGAATGTAGACCTGTACTCCACCTATGTTGATCTGACCAAAGCCTTTGACACTGTCAGTAGGGAGCGGCTTTGGAGAATTATGGCAAAGTACAGATGCCCCAGAAAGTTCATTGCCATCGTACGCCAACTTCACGACGGCATGCTGGCCAGAGTCCAAGACAACGGTGAGGCATCTGAACCGTTCCCAGTCTCAAACGGAGTGAAGCAGGGTTGTGTTCTTGCTCCCACCCTGTTCAGCCACATGTTCTCGACTATGTTAACTGACGCATTCAGTGACGCGGAGACAGGCATCGTCATCAAGTACCGCACAGATGGATCAGTCTTCAATTTCAGGAGACTTCAAGCGAAAATCAAGGTCTCGACGGACACTGTCAATGACTTCCTCTTCGCGGACGACTATGCCCTCAACGCTGTCTCAGAAGCCACAATGCAACACAGTGTTGACAAGTTCTCTGCTGCTTGCAACAACTTCGACTTGACAATCAGTACGAAAACGACTGAAGTGATGCACCAGCCAGCCCTGGGAAAGCCATACGTTGAGCCAGTCATCACCATCACTGGACAGCAACTGAATGCGGTGGACAAGTTTACCTACATAGGCAGCAATCTGTCCAGAAACGTTGTCATCGACGACGATGAGGTGAATGCCCGGCTCGCCAAAGTTAGTGCCGATACACTGCTTGCTCTATGGCTGTGAAACATGGACGGTTTACCAGCGTCACGCCAGGAAACTGAACCATTTCCACACCACCTGCCTCAGAAGACTCATGGGCATGGAGTGGCAAGACAATATTCCGGACACTGAAGTGCTCACTTGTGTTGGCCAGCCTAGCATCTTCACCACCCTGATGCAGTCACAGCTTCGCTGGGCAGGTCACCTAGTTCGCATGCCAGACCATCGGCCGCAAAGGTGCAGAAACCTGTGAAAGTAACAGAATTGCTGCGGCTGAACAGCGCAGGATGATCAGGAAGACCAGTGTCAACAGATCTCCAGCCGATGCCACCATCCCCTGTCCGTACTGTGATAGGTCTTTCCGGGCGCAAATCTGCCTGACCAGCCATCTCCACCCCAGGATGACTAGATGGTCTTCGTCGTCTCGACGGACAACGAGAGAGTTAGTAGTAGTAGGAGTAATAGTAATAGTAGTAGTAAGTAGTAGTAGTAGTAGTAGTAGTAGTAGTAGTAGTATAGTAGTAGTAGTATGTAGTAGTAGTATAGCAGCAGCAGCAGTCTCAGATGACATGGCGGTGGGGGGGGGGGGGGGGTAATTCTCCCCCGGACAGTGCAAGCTAGAGACTAGCCTGACACTCCACTGAGATCACAAGAACGACAGAATATAAATTAAAACGGTCAGATGCAATGCTCTCTTCGTCCCCCAGTCCCCAAAATCACCCACACCCAGCCCACGTCTCACCTAGTAACGATGTAGTAAGGGTAGGTGTCGGCCTTCACCTTGCGGCCGTTCTTGTACCAGTGAAGGTCGAACTTGGATTGGTTCAGGGTGGACATGTTACACTCCAGCCGTATCAGCTGGCCAGTGGGAACGATCAACTGACTGTTGAAGGTGGGCTCGTCTGCACCAGAGGAGAAACATAGGCAATGTAAAACTGAACATGGGAAATAGTGATAATAGTTGTATAAAGAAGAAGAGGAAGAAGAAGAAGAAGAAGGAGAAAAAAAGCAGGAGGAGGGGAGGAGGAGGAGGAGTAATGTTGATAATGATGATGATGATAAAGGGTGCTGCTGCTGCTGCTGCTGCTGCTGCTGCTGCTGTGATGATGATGATAAATATAAATAGCAAGGAGAAGAAGAAGAAGAAGAAGAAGAAGAAGAAGATGATGATGATGATGATGAAGACGATGAATATAAAAAGCAAGAAGAAGGAGGAGGAGAAGGAGGAGGAGGAGGACGAGGAGGAGGAGGAGGAGGACAAGGAGGAGGTGGAGGAGGAGCAAGGGGAGGATAAGGAAGAAGAGGAACAGAGAAAGGAGGAGGAAGAGAAGGACTGGAACAATCACGAGGAAGATTTGTACAGCACTACCTTCAATTTTGTGTTTATTTTTTCCCATTTCTTATTGAGTCTGGCTGTTTGGTTTTCGTTCTCTCTCTCTCTCTCTCTCTCTCTCTCTCTTCTCTCTCTCTCTCTCTCTCTCTCTCTCTCTCCTCTCTCTCTCTCTCTCTCTCTCTCTCTCTCTCTCTCTCTTATTTAATTCCTGTTGGCTATGTCATTCTGTTTTTTCGTTGCTGATATTTTGTTATTGTGTTTATTTCTCCCTTTTCTTTTAATCATTCTTCCTGTCTCCTTTTCCCATCCACCCACTCACTCCCCACCTTTCTTAACATCGTTTCTTTATTTCTTTATGCTCCGTTTCTTCATAATTGCCTTTATACATGTCTCTTTGCTGTTGTCGTTTCTGTGTCTTCTTTCAACTGATGTGATTTTTTTTTCTGTATCAGCTAGTGTGTGTTGTGTGTGTGTGTGTGTGTGTGGTGTGTGTGTGTGTGTGTGTGTGTGTGTGTGTGTGTGTGTGTGTGTGTGTGTGTGTGTGTGTGTGTGTGTGTGTGTGAATTCCGTAAACGTTTGGTATGATTACCACCATCAAGTAACCAGTTTACGCATCAAAACAAACAAAACAACAAAACTCGTTCTTCTCCTTATTCCTTGTAGAGGCTGAAGACGATAGAATGTCGAAGAAAAATGTGTATAATGACGTGCTGATTGGAGATGTCGTCATAGTTTACGTAAGTAATCGGTGCCAATCCTTGCAAAGTAAAGGAGACTCCTTCCCACCCCTACCCTCCTACCCCCTCCTCCATACCCTTCCCCAGAGGAAGAAAAGAACATTCTCACTCTGCTTCATATTGATGTCAGCTGCTTTCTTCTTTAAGCTAAGTCATCACAAATTCACACCACTTCGAAAATGGGAGTGTCAGCTGGCACAAACTAAACTACAAACAATTTAAAAAAGGAATTCAAGCTATATCCGCCAGTTCATTTGAAAAGATAAGTGATTGCTCGTTCTTCGTTTTCATGCCCTGAAACACGCGTCGTGTCATGTCTTATAATGTCCCTGTTAATTGGCGGTTTAAACACGCGTCGTGTCATGTCTTATAATGTCCCTGTTAATTGGCGGTTTAAACACGCGTCGTTTCATGTCTTATAATGTCCCTGTTAATTGGCGGTTTAAACACGCGTCGTGTCATGTCTTATAATGTCCCTGTTAATTGGCGGTTTAAACACGCGTCGTGTCATGTCTTATAATGTCCCTGTTAATTGGCGGTTTAAACACGCGTCGTGTCATGTCTTATAATGTCCCTGTTAATTGGCGGTTTAAACACGCGTCGTGTCATGTCTTATAATGTCCCTGTTAATTGGCGGTTTAAACACGCGTCGTGTCATGTCTTATAAATAATGTCCCTGTTAACTAGCGGTTTAAACACGCATCGTGTCATGTCTTATAATGCCCCTGTTAACTGGCGGTTTAAACACGCGTCGTGTCATATCTTATAATGTCCCTGTTAACTGGCGGTTTAAACACGCGTCGATGTCATGTCTTATAATGTCCCTGTTAACTGGCGGTTTTAAACACGCGTCGTGTCATATCTTATAATGTCCCTGTTAACTGGCGGTTTAAACACGCGTCGTGTCATGTCTTATAATGCCCCTGTTAACTGGCGGTTTAAACACGCGTCGTGTCATATCTTATAATGTCCCTGTTAACTGGCGGTTTAAACACGCGTCGTGTCATGTCTTATAATGTCCCTGTTAACTGGCGGTTTAAACGCGCATCGTGTCATGTCTTATAATGTCCCTGTTAACTGGCGGTTTAAACACGCATCGTGTCATGTCTTATAATGTCCCTGTTAACTGGCGGTTTAAACACGCGTCGTGTCATGTCTTATAATGTCCCTGTTAACTGGCGGTTTAAACGCGCGGTATTCTATATGCCTGTAATGGCGTTAAACGCGCGTCGTGTCATGTCTTATAATGTCCCTGTTAACTGGCGGTTTAAACGCGCGTCGTGTCATATCTTATAATGTCCCTGTTAACTGGCGGTTTAAACGCGCGTCGTGTCATGTCTTATAATGTCCCTGTTAACTGGCGGTTTAAACACGCGTCGTGTCATGTCTTATAATGTCCCTGTTAACTGGCGGTTTCGCTTTAAATTTCTTTTAAAAAATTGTTTCGATTTCCGCCTGCAGTCACCTCACTTTGAAACTGACCTATGACCGTCAAGGTCACCGTTCTGACGTGTTTGTCCTGTGACGTCACTTGACACTCGTAGTCCCCGGCCTGGTCCAGGCGAGCCTGGCGGAAAATGAGGTCCCAGCTGGTGACTCCTTTGCCCTTCCTCAGGTGCTCCAGGACCAGGTTGGAGTCCTGGACCCACGTGACCCTGCCGATGGTCAGGAACGTGTCATCCGACAGCCGTCGCCATGCCACCTGTACACAGAATGAGCAGGACGACGGTCAGGGTAGTACAGACGGGGAGAAGAAAGATAAGGAGGAGAAGGAGGAGGAGGGGAGAAGGGAAAGGAGGAGTAGGAGGAGAAGGAGGAGGTGGAGAACAAGGTGCAGAAGCAGAAGGAAGAGAAGGAGGAGAAGAAGGGGGAGGAGGAGAAGGAGTAGAAGGAAAAGGAGGAGGAGAAGAAGAAAGAGGGGGAGGAGGAGGAGAAGGAGGAGGAGAAGGAGGAGGAGGACAAGGTGAAGAAGCAGGAGGAAGAGGAGGAGGAAAAGCGGAAGGAGGAGGAGGAGGAGGAGGAGGAGGAGGAGGAGGAGGAGGACGAGGACGAGGACGAGGAAGAGGGGAAGGGGGAGGAAGAGGTGTAATAGGAGAAAGAATTGGGGTGAGGGTGGGGACGAAACTACAAATAGTAACTGCAGCATTTGAAGGTTAGAGAGGGAAGTAAGTGCATTATGAGAAGGAGGATGTGACAGAGATAGAGACAGTGAACAAAAACAGACAGACAGACAGACAGAAAATCAGACAGAGGTGGACAGATCGATAGACAAGCACAAAAAATACACCGGAGAACAAACATACACAGACAACAGCGGAGGAAGAGAAATAACCCACTCTGACCAGAAAGTAGAAGCATCACATACACACACACACACACACACACACACACACACACACACACACACACACACACACACACACACAACACTACGCACGCACGCACGCACGCACCACGCACGCACGCACGCACGCACGCACGCACGCACGCACGCACGCACACACACACACACACACACACACACACACACATACAGACACACAGAGAGAACGCTAGACGGTGAAGAAAGCAAATCCGGCAGACAAAGGGTGACAGCCACCACAACAGACATCATAGGACTGACGACATCAGCAGAGGAACGCCCCGTAGTCTGTTCCTGCCAATCGAAAGGGAGTTAACAGAATCGGTCAAACCACACAGCCCGTATCATGTTTATAGATAAAACAGACAGAGGTGGAAAAAAGATTAAATTTAAACAATCCATGTATAATTCAGCTTTTGGGGGTTTAAATCCACTTCATCTTCAACGACAACATGATAAATGTTGTCTTAAGGGCCTGGAAGTTAAAAAAAAAGAAATCTTTTGGAAGTATGTTCAGCCATGACGTTTGACCCGATGCACTAAAGATAGTAACACCCTCTGATTGATTGAAAGCGCCATCGACATTCTAAGTCTTCCAGTAAAACTTCTTCTTCTTCTTCTTCTTCTTCTTTATGCACTCAGACAGGAACCCCAGAGGCACTGACGAAGGCTGCTGTATGGCGGAGGCTCTCCAGAGATCCATAGAGCTTCTCCCTTGTCGATGTGTCGGCAGGCCAGGTCTCTGCGCTCAGATTTTGGTGTGTTGGACAATCCTGCAGTAAATGTTCGGGTAGAACAAAAAGCCAACATGATATGTACATGGGAGACTACTCGCCTTTTGAAAATTATTAAAAGGAGCCTTTTTTTCCATTCAGATGACAATTACAATGTGTTAACTACAATGAAAAACGGCACGTGTAGCTCATGTTGTCTATTCATCCACCTACAGAAGTTACAGCAGGGGTGACTGATATATGCCCATCGATCCAATTACATACACAACAACAGAAAGCAAAAATGTAACAGACAACGTACGTCGTTTGCAGCATTTACGGATTAAAAATGTGAAAAAACAAACTGATAGAGCACCGATGTCTTTCTAAAACGACGACAAAGAATTGAACGCCACGCGTGCATGCACGTTCCCTAGCCAACTTGGAAAAGACGCCTGATCGAAAAAGTTAGCCGGTTGTTTAGGGAAAAGCGTAGGCAGGGAGGATATTCTTAAGCAATGGACAGAGCAGAAATCATTAAAGACAGTAGTCTTTTTGCAGAAACAAATGTCTGGAATCATCCTTTGCTTCTGGAATCTCAAGCTGTTGAACAAAATAGCACACCGTGTGTCTTTAACACATAAGCAAAAAGGTTTAAAAAAGAAACACTTGCCCATTTTTGCTTCATTTGCTTGGAGACCAGGCAACAAGACAAGATACAGGCCAGCAGTACGAAAGAAACCCTGGCTGTTCTTACTTCATTTACTGAGAGACGAGGAAGCTATGCATGATGTAGACCAGCAGCCGGGGTCAGCTTTGTGTATATGTCGCCATGTCTACATGCCACAATGTTTTTGTGTCACCGAGTCTCTGTGTCACCTTTTTGTTCCAGCGAGGGCTCTGTATGTCACCGCGTCTGTATGTCACCATGGCCATGCGTTAGGGTTAAGAGTTAGTGTTTGGTAAGGTTTAGAATTTTGGGTTGGTTACTTTAAGAGAAAGAATTAAGGGTTTGGTAAGCGTAAGGATTAAGAGTTGGTTACTTTTTAGAGTAAAAATTAGGGTTAGACATATCGACACTATGACATAGGGACATGCTGTATCATACAGATACAATGACATACAAACATGCTTCCCGGGCAGTTCACATATAAAGCATTCGTGGATGAGACTGGTCATGCAGTAATTCTGTGTGTTTCAGTGAGAGTTCCGTAAATCATAACACCAGCCCAGACATTAGGACTGTAACGTTTCATTCTAATATATCCCTTTCCTTTGTATGGCACTCGGTGAGTATTGGAATTGAGAAGATGTCTTCACTATTGATGGTTATCCTACTTGGTCAGGATTATGACTGCAGGAGCACATATTACAAAGTCATGACTGTTTAATTTGTATACGTTGAAAACAAATTGCTAGTTTCTACTTCAGTTTCAAAACTCCATTTAAAGATGTTAAGATTTAGTACTCCTGAGGGTGTGTCAGCCAGTCAGTGTGTGTGTGTGTGTGTGTGTGTGTGTGTGTGTGTGTGTGTGTGTGTGTGTGTGGTGTGTGTGTGCGTGCGTGCGTGCGTGCGTGCGTGCGGTGCGTGCGTGCGTGCGTGCGTGCGTGCGTGCGCGCGCGTTTCCATAAGAAATAAGTAGTGCCAAATACGGTTGCAACATGATTCTTTTTGAAGATGGCAGCAATAGATTGCTATTTTAAAAGGCTGATGAGTATTTTCAGTTCATTTGTTTATGCATTATATTTCATGTTCATGTTATATTTACCAGTGGTTTGAAATCAAATGTTGGACGACTATTTTACTGTTTTTGTGTTCTCTGCTCTCTTTGGAGGATGGTATATTAACCAGTCACAAATGGTGCATTTTGACAACGAAACCTTAGATAACAGGGCTCCTTTACGCAGTTTACTTTGTCAGCTGAAAACTCATTGCCATCTGATTATCCCTGGGCTGCTTCCTGCTGGACCAAAGTCTCTCTTCCCATAAATCATTTATAACAACAAAAGATGTATTACTTCTTTGTAAAGTCAGGGAACACTTTTTCCCCACAGGAAAGCGGGAAAGGGGGAGCAAGAGGCAAGATCCGAACATTTTCCACTAACTGGTACTGTTCGTGGCACAGCTTAATCTTATTCTTCTTAAGGATGCCAATACTTTTCTTTTAATTGTTATCTATTTATCTTTTTGTAGACAGTTGGCTTCGTCTTGTTTCTTCTATGTGGTGATAGCTATCAGAAGGTGCTGTGTGGTTGGAAACCAAAACGGAAACTGCAGAAAAAGAAAACACAACTTGTGGACTCTTCACAACAGTCAGACAATCAGACAGACACAGGTTAGTACCAACACCCTTCATTCTAACTACACATCAACAGGAGTCTGTTCCATTTCTGTGCCCATGGTGACCTAGACAGGCAGGTCGCAGTCAACATCAGGACCAAGCTATCACCACCATCACTGGAACCCTGGGCAGACCAGCGAACAATGTCATCAGGTGGCGTGGAGGAGGCGATGGGCAGACATGAAGAAGCACCTTCCTACCACCATCTCTCACATTCTCTCTCTCCTCTCTCTCTCTCTCTCTCTCCTCTCCTCTCTCTCTCTCTCTTCTCTCTCTCTCTCTCTCTCTCTCTCCTCTCTCTCTTCCCGCTCACTGATTTGTTACCTCACCTCTGTTTAGTTCATCTCCATCCCCTCCTCTCTCTCTTTCTCTCTGCCTCTGTCTTTGTCCGTCCGTCCTGTCTGTCTGTCTGTCTGTCTGTCTGTCTGTCTGTCTGTCTGTCTCCCTGTCGTCTGTCTGTCTGTCTGTCTCTCTCTCTGTATGTATAAAAATGTGTTTATTCTAAAAAGTTTCTCAATGTCATAACAGATAAATGGCACTGAATAAATTACGCAAAATTCGGGTTGAGAACTTTAGGTTTTAATGCGAACAAAAGATGGTTTGAATGTGAAACATCCACAGAATCTCCTGCATATTGACGAAGAAGAACACTTTCTGGAAGATGAAAAATAGAAGCCAATAGAAACAGAAGAACACTTTCTGTTCCACTGTACTGCATATAATGATGTGCGGACAAATTGTTCATTTTGCCAGATGTAGCGAAAAGACAAAATGTCGCTGTCGTGTTATTATCAGATGATGAACTTCTAATTAAATCAGTTGCGAAATTCATTGCGGAAACATTGAAAATTAGACAGATGAAGGATAGTGAAATTTAAGATATATGCATTATAAAAGATACATGAATGAATAATATCATTCATCGCATGTGAGAAGAGATAGATAAGATACAATGTCATCATTTGATTAGTGGATTGGTCGAGTCAGTCTTACGATTTTTTTTACCTTACTGCATTACTCCTGTGCGTGAGGACATAAGGAAATGTTACGAATTTATTTGTTTTTGTTAACCTTTGATTTGATACATATAGGAATCAATGTGTACTATTTGTTTGCAGGAAAGGCAAGAGGGAAATGTTATTGTTCTGTTCCACCACCCACCCCCCCTTGTCAAAAGACCTCTTTGGTAATGGCAATAAAATATCAAAATGTCCAAAGTGTCTCTGTATGTGTGTATGTGCATGAGAGAGAGAGAGAGAGAGAGGAGAGGAGAGAGAGAGAGAAGAGAGAGAGAGAGAGAGAGAGAGCAGAGAGAGAGAGAGAGAGAGAATGACGGTTTGGCCTATTTTGGTTTCTTTAGTAATTGAAACTCTCTCTCTCTCTCTCTCCACTCCTCTCTCTCATCTCCTCCATCTCTCTCTCTCTCTCGTTCTCTCTCCTCACTCTCCTCTCTCTCCTACCAGGAATGCCAAGCTGTCAATCATTTCTGCCCTTTGCCCTAACCCTCTCCCTGCTGGTTTTCAGACCAGTAATCAGCGACTTGTGATGGGATCGACTCCTGACCCACGAATCAGCCACCATCGCATCTAACGACTGTTGGCCAACGATTGTTGTAACTCTCAAAGTAGAACCTCCCATTTCTCAAATCATGAATATTATGAGAGATCTACTGTCTGGAAGGATACTGGTGACTCTGAGGTTATCTCTTTCCATTCTCTGGAAGAAATCAGGAATTCGTTTGATTGCTATGCACACACCGCTCGTTTACTAGAGATCGTTAAAAGTGTCACACCCACTCCTCACTGGATTGTGCCAGACAAGGTCCTAAACAGTACCTGACGTATTAAACAATAAATACAAAGAAAAACCTTAATGATTGTAACAACTTGAAAGATTTATGGAATGGTGAAAACACTCATCAACGATCCAAAATGTGGAACAGTGGCAATTATCCCTCAATAACCCATATTTACAAAATCATCTCAAACATAATCTGATGAATTGATCTAACTGAAATACTGAAGAATCCTCTCCGTGACGTGGTCTTATTAGATTTGCAAACGTTCCTTGGTTATTTGACCTCATGAAAACATCGTAAACATCTTTTGGCCACCCGATCTCATTGAAGTATTGCACACACCCAGTAGTGACCGAATCTCATTGATGTATTGCACACACCCATTAGTGACCGAATCTCATTGAAGTATTGCACACACCCAGTAGTGACCGAATCTCATTGAAGTATTGCATACACCCAGTAGTGACCGAATCTCATGAAAGCGTAGCAAACCTCTTTTACTGACTCGATCTCATTTCAGTCTTGCAAACATCCCTCAGCAAGTTGAGTTCATTAAGATATTGCAGGCGTCCTAGAATCGTTGGAATTTTTTTTAAGTCCTGGAAACGTCTCACCTGACGTATGTTAAAGCACTCTAAACATATCTCAAAGATGTCAGTTCTTTGGTGTACCAATAACACTTCTTCTTCTCCCTAATGACACGTCATTCAGATACACAACAAACATCTCTCGAGGACTCGATATCATCAAAATAGAATACTGAACATTTCGCGACAACTCAAAGTCATTAAACCAACGCAAACCCCTCTTAGTGGCTCAATTCATCAAAGCACCGCAAACATCTTTTACTAACGTGCATAATTCCATCGTCTCTCGACCTCACAAGTCAGGGAAAAACACACACGCACGCAAAGCGTACACACACACACACACACACACACACACACACACACACACACACACACACACACACACACACACACACACACACACACACACACACAAGAAGTCCATTCACATCATATCACATTACACACACACACCACACGCACGCACGCACGCACGCACGCACGCACGCACGCACGCACGCACGCACGCACGCACGCACGCACGCACGCACGCACGCACGCACCACCACCACACACACACACACACACACACACACACACACACACACACCTGTGGCGAATTGACGCATTGGATGAGGATGAGTTGCATAAGTCCTCGTAATAATGAACGCAAGTGATGAAATACATAAACCAAAAGCAAATAAGCAACCCCTACCCCCTTCTGTATCCTCCATCTGAGAAAAAAGGAAAGAACAGGAAAAGAAACATCTTAAATTACATAGATGTCATTTTTATTCCCTACCGAATTCGGAACATTTGCAAGAAACAGACGTTTAAGAGTGATCATTAAATTTGCACACTGGGTTGAATGGAGAAGATCAACTGCTTCTATATCTGAAACCAGATTTTCCTTTCTTGTTTGAAACAATTTGCACTCTTAAGACACTGGGATCATGAACAGAAAGTGGAGGAGCGGGAGATCTGCATGACGTGAAGTGATGAAAAAGCAGATGCACTTTTGTCTTTTCCTTTTCTGCTTTTTGTTCAGCAGGATGTCCTGAGGGCAGCTGCCCATTCACAGACCAGCTGGAGAGGAAACAAACTGTTGTGTCCAGTTCAGCGTAATTAGACCCACTTTAATTCGCTGCATGACATACTCTGTACTTTTGTTTTTCCCTCTGCGAGAGGCAACCTGCCTTGTTCCTCAGTGTTCTCTTTTTCGCTCAGTCTTGGAAAAACATGTCTGTAAGAGCGTCAGGAGGATGTACCCCCCCCCCCCCCCTCTCTCTCTGTGCATGATCACGTTATACTTTTTTCACCTATTATGAACAAGTGATATTGTCTTTGCATATTTCATAACTTTTGTCATACTTTTGTCAACACACACACAGAGACACACAGACAGACAGGTAGACACACACACACACACACACACAGACACACACACACGCACGCACAGACACACGAATATACGAAGAACTTAAAAGCTAAGGGGCCCAAGGTGTAGCGCGGGCCACATGCCTCAATAACATGCAATACTGTTCTCCCCCCACAGGGCAAGAACCACCAGTTGGTAACTCCACGAGGAAGTCATCAGTCATCGGTCCATAAGTGTCTGGGAAGTGTCCACTAGCAGATATTTCTAAGCAGACCTGACAAACTGATATCAACCACATCGATGGAAAGGCACACGTGCGTGTGAAGTGGGAAAAAAAAGGTTAGGTCTCAAAACTGAGTTTTCATTATCAAAAAGTGGAAGAAGATTCGTGCGCCGCCGTTTGGATAAAGAAAAAAATACTCATATATATTATATGAACATAAAGGCATGAGAACACACACACACACACACACACTACACACACACACACACACACACTACGCACACACACACACACACACACACACACACTTACGCACACACACACACTTAAGCGCACGTGCACACACACACACACACACACACACACACACACACACACACACAACACATACACACAACACACAACACACACACAACACATCATATATATATTATTAATAAAGATATATATATATATAATATATATATATATATATATATATGTATATATATATTCATATATCAATATTTAGAGAGAGAGACAACTGAAAACAAGTGATGTAAACAATGTTCAATATTTCGAGCGACTGCTCTTTTTCAAGGATGACTGCTTGTTTAGTTCATGTCAAAAGTGTTGTGACATCATTGTGGAGATGCTGAAATATTTCCGTCCTGACAGAGATGTAAGCACCAAGTGATACAGAGTCTGAAACAGCATCCTGACTATCTCTCATGATGGTAGTCGTGCCAGAGGGAACATCTGAGTAAGCTTAGTTATCAAACACAAGGGAACTCAGCACGTGTATCTAATAGTCAGTCATGTGTGTTCAGGCCTTGTGGATGTTTTGTTTGTAGCTTACGAATCCAGAATCTTTCTCTCAGACCTCTATGAATGTCACTGTCTATGTACTGTTTTTCAATTGGCATACAACGCATGTCTTGAAGTGTGTGGTTGTGCATGTTGAAATGATGCGTGACGTGGGTGCTTGTATTGTTCTGGATGAGTGACCTATATAAGTAGAAGCGTTGTTTGAGAGAGTGGCGTGTTTGTACTGAGCTCCCTTGCATTTGGTACAGTAGAGCAGGTACACGATGTTTCTTGTGCTGAAGGACATCTCATGGCGAATGGTGAATGTCTCGCCACTAACGTCACTGGTGAATTGACATGACTCTACTACATGATGTACCGGAAAACGCTGTGTCGTCTGTTGGGAACAGACGACACAGCGTTTTCCGGTACATCGGTGGCTTCCCGGTGTAACAGCCCGTTCTTATCCCCCTCTGGAATTTACCCCGGGGTAAGTCTGGGCTAGCCTGCTTTTACCCCCGGGGGTCATTCTAGGACTAATTAGAACTTACCCCCTCTAGTTGGAACTTATCCTCCCGTGGGTAAGTTTGGGCTAGCCTGGATTTACCTCCCCCCCTCCTCCCCAAAGGGTCAATCAAGGACTATTTGGAATCTTCCTCCACCCCACCCCACCCTTCAAACAAGAGAGGGTTATTCAGGGTTTTCCTCTGCCTTTTCCCAACACGCACACACGCCTTTAAAAGAAAATTTGGGTTAGCCTGCATATTTACACCCCCTCTCCCATTTCCTATATACAGTCAGTTGGGTTTAGACAAAATGTAGTTCTAGACTCTTCTCAATAGATGGACCTCCTACTCCCCCCTCCCCCCCCCCCCCCCCCACACACACACACACTGGCTCACTAACAGATACGTATTAACATTTCTCGCGCTAGCTTACACGCGTGGGTGAATATTCGGGTGTGCGAGTACGCCCGTGCATGCGTGAGAAGAAAGACGGCTATATGCCAATGTGACCAAGTGCCAATGTGCCCAAGTGCCAATGTGACCAAGCGTAGTTGTGACAAAATGTCGTTGTGACCACGTGTCGTTGTGACCAAGTGCCGTTGTTGCTTCATCCCGTTTTGCCTCCTTAACTATTTTACAGCTAATTAGAGTCTCTTGAGTACCTGTGTACCTTAGCTTGTACAATGCAGATGACTAGTGGTCAATGCCACTGACCACTGGTCATTATGACGTAAATCGGAGATTTAAACTATTTCACAGCTGATTATAGTCTCCTGAGCGCCTGTGTACCTTGTACAATGCAGAAGACTGGTGGTCAGTGCCACTGACCACTGGACACTATGACGTAAATCAGATATTTCGACTATTTTACAGTCATGAGTGTTTGTATACCTTGTGCAATGCAGACAACCAGTGGTCAGTGTCACTGACCATTGATCACTTTAATGTAAATCGGTGAAGGCCAATGATCCAAACCCAGAAAAACGAAAGATGTCACCAAACAAGTGTGCAAATTTGGACAATTCAAAGTTGCCGCAAAAAAGAGATTTTGCAGTGTCTCCTGCGCACAAGAACGAACAATGCTTTTCACACCCGTGGACTGTCAGTGGCAAAACCAAAGAGCAAACAGTCTCAAGTGTGGCAGGATCTATAGGAAACATCCTGCTGTTGTTCCTGTGAATGTTCCTCTTGGTGCTGAACCCGACAATGTCGTTTCTGTTCCTGGAGACGGTAATTGGTTTTTTTTTTCAGATCCGTGAGCTACATTGTTCTAGGAACTGAAAAAAAAAAAAAAACAAACACAAAGCGATGAGGCAAATTATTTGTGACTTCATTGAAGAGAATGACGACGGATTTGTCGAGGTCTCCAATCGGAAAGATTACGTCAATCACGAAAACATGAGGAGTTGAAATTTTTGCGGCCGCTACAATTCTGAATACAGACATATTTCTTTTTACTGTTCAGGCCAAGGGTTTCCAACCTCTGTGGCTGAAATACTCTCCACTGAAACTTTCCTCTCTTCCAGAAACTGACAAAGCCATCTACATATCCAAT
>CM031608.1:52192115-52202115 GCA_018398815.1 Conus ventricosus
GTGCGTTGGTGGTGTGTTTTGTGTGTGTGTGGTGTGTGTGTGTGTGTGTGTTGTGTGTGTGTGTGTGTTTTGTGTGTGTGTGTGTGGGGTGCGTGAACGCCTGTGTAGCAAGTTGTCCATTTCACAGAAACAAAACGTAATGTCCAGGCCAGGCAATCTGCTTTGAAAAAAACACTCGGATTGACCAACAAAAGTGATCAGAAGTAGAACCAATACTTTTTTTTGCTACACTTTCAGTTGAGCCAGAACAACGGCATTTGAGGGATGGAATGACCCTCCCCTCCCCTCATCCCCTTGTTCCAGTCCAAAATCAGCTGCATTTCAGTTTCTGCAATTCAGCTAAGGTGCAGTGTACTATCAACGATGTGGACATACTCAACAACAGGTCCCAGACCAAAACGATGTGAACATACTCCACACAACAAGTCTTCAGACCAAAACGATGTGGACATACTCCACACAACAAGTCTTCAGACCAAAACAATGTGAACATACTCCACACAACAAGTCTTTAGACCAAAACGATGTGAACATACTCCACACAAGTCTTCAGACCAAAACGATGTGGACATACTCCACACAACAAGTCTTCAGACCAAAACGATGTGGACATACTCCACACAACAAGTCTTCAGACCAAAACGATGTGGAATACTCCACACAACAGGTCCCCAGACCAAAACGATGTGGACATACTCCACACAACAAGTCTTCAGACCAAAACGATGTGGACATACTCCACACAACAAGTCTTCAGACCAAAACGATGTGGACATACTCCACACAACAAGTCTTCAGACCAAAACGATGTGGACATACCCCACACAACAGGTCCCCAGACCAAAACGATGTGGACATACTCCACACAACAAGTCTTCAGACCAAAACGATGTGGACATACTCCACACAACAGGTCCCCAGACCAAAAAGATGTGGACATACTCCCACAACAAGTCTTCAGACCAAAACGATGTGGACATACTCCACACAACAAGTCTTCAGATCAAAACGATGTGGACATACTCCACACAACAAGTCTTCAGACCAAAACGATGTGGACATACTCCACACAACAAGTCTTCAGACCAAACCGATGTGGACATACTCCACACAACAGGTCCCAGACCAAAACGATGTGGACATACTCCACACAACAAGTCTTCAGACCAAAACGATGTGGACATACTCCACACAACAAGTCTTCAGACCAAAACGATGTGGACATACTCCACACAACAAGTCTTCAGACCAAAACGATGTGGACATACTCCACACAACAAGTCTTCAGACCAAAACGATGTGGACATACTCCACACAACAAGTCTTCAGACCAAAACGATGTGGACATACCCACACAAACAGGTCCCAGACCAAAACGATGTGGACATACTCCACACAACAAGTCTTCAGACCAAAACGATGTGGACATACTCCACACAACAGGTCCCCAGACCAAAAGATGTGGACATACTCCCACACAACAAGTCTTCAGACCAAAACGATGTGGACATACTCCACACAACAAGTCTTCAGACCAAAACGATGTGGACATACTCCACACAACAAGTCTTCAGACCAAAACCGATGTGGACATACTCCACACAACAGGTCCCCAGACCAAAACGATGTGGACATACTCCACACAACAAGTCTTCAGACCAAAACGATGTGGACATACTCCACACAACAGGTCCCAGACCAAAACGATGTGGACATACTCCACACAACAAGTCTTCAGACCAAAACGATGTGGACATACTCCACACAACAAGTCTTCAGACCAAAACGATGTGGACATACTCCACACAACAAGACTTCAGACCAAAACGATGTGGACATACTCCACACAACAGGTCCCCAGACCAAAACGATGTGGACATACTCCACACAACAAGTCTTCAGACCAAAACGATGTGGACATACTCCACACAACAAGTCTTCAGACCAAAACGATGTGGACATACTCCACATAACAAGACTTCAGACCAAAACGATGTGGACATACTCCACACAACAGGTCCCCAGACAAAACGATGTGGACATACTCCACACAACAAGTCTTCAGACCAAAACGATGTGGACATACTCCACACAACAAGTCCCCAGACCAAAACGATGTGGACATACTCCACACAACAAGTCTTCAGACCAAAACGATGTGGACATACTCCACACAACAGGTCCCCAGACCAAAACGATGTGAACATACTCCACACAACAAGTCTTCAGACCAAAACGATGTGGACATACTCCACACAACAGGTCCCCAGACCAAAACGATGTGGACATACTCCACACAACAAGTCTTCAGACCAACACGATGTGGACATACTCCACACAACAAGTCTTCAGACCAAAACGATGTGGACATACTCCACACAACAAGTCTTCAGACCAAATCGATGTGGACATATTCCACACAACAGGTCCCCAGACCAAAACGATGTGGACATACTCCACACAACAAGTCTTCAGACCAAAACGATGTGGACATACTCCACACAACAAGTCTTCAGACCAAAACGATGTGGACATACTCCACACAACAGGTCCCCAGACCAAAACGATGTGGACATACTCCACACAACAGTCTTCAGACCAAAACGATGTGGACATACTCCACACAACAAGTCTTCAGACCAAAACGATGTGGACATACTCCACACAACAAGTCTTCAGACCAAAACGATGTGGACATACTCCACACAACAAGTCTTCAGACCAAAACGATGTGGACATACTCCACACAACAAGTCTTCAGACCAAAACGATGTGGACATACTTCACACAACAAGTCTTCAGACCAAAACGATGTGGACATACTCCACACAACAAGTCTTCAGACCAAAACGATGTGGACATACTCCACACAACAAGTCTTCAGACCAAACACGATGTGGACATACTCCACACAACAAGTCTTCAGACCAAAACGATGTGGACATACTCCACACAACAGGTCCCAGACCAAAACGATGTGAACATACTCCACACAACAAGTCTTCAGACCAAAACGATGTGGACATACTCCACACAACAAGTCTTCAGACCAAAACGATGTGGACATACTCCACACAACAAGTCTTCAGACCAAAACGATGTGGACATACTTCACACAACAGGTCCCCAGACCAAAACGATGTGGACATACTCCACACAACAAGTCTTCAGACCAAAACGATGTGGACATACTCCACACAACAAGTCTTCAGACCAAAACGATGAGGACATACTCCACACAACAAGTCTTCAGACCAAAGCGATGTGGACATACTCCACACAACAGTCTTCAGACCAAAACGTGTGGACATACTCCACACAACAAGTCTTCAGACCAAAACGATGTGGACATACTCCACACAACAAGTCTTCAGACCAAAACGATGTGGACATACTCCACACAACAAGTCTTCAGACCAAAACGATGTGGACATACTCCACACAACAGGTCCCCAGACCAAAACGATGTGGACATACTCCACACAACAGGTCCCCAAACCAAAACGATGTGGACATACTCCACACAACAAGTCTTCAGACAAAAACTGACGGAGTCTCAAGACACTTGATTTAAACTGATCTGTCTTCTTCACCACCCATCACCCCTCACCCACTTCTTGTCAACATGCAATGTCAAAAATTCTATCAACAGCACTACGCACACATCCCCATCCACCCCTCTTCAATGGGAAATTGAAAATCACATAGGAGGAAAAGACTGATCCTCCGTCAATCACAGAATGGAAAAAGGAGGGGACAAGTGTGAGAGGGAATGGAGATGCATAGAGAGGAACAAGAGTAGGGGGTGGGACTGTGGAGGGAGATGACAGGGTAGAGGGAAGAAAGGACACTTCGGCGGTGTAGGATATAGGAAGAAAGGGCTTGTGACCGGGGAAGGAGGTGGGAGGAGGAGGGAGCGGTTGTCTAACTTTGTTCTCGGCTGGTCACAGAGAGACGTCTCTCTATCTCTGTGTGATTCAGAAGCTGAAAATCACGTCAAGTGGGCACGACTAGTTTTCTACTTCCCGTTTGCTTTTTCTTGCCGCGGCACGTGGCGATGTTTGTAGGGGATCTACACCAGTCTGGCTGACGTTCAGTGGCAATGCAAAACGAATATAGTACGACCATCCCTCCCCCTCCCTCCCCCAACGCACCCAAATCATCTGCCCCCTTTCCTCCCCTTTCTGGCTGACGTTTAGTGGCAATGCAAAATATATATGGCACGCCCTTCACCTCTCCCCCGCGCACCCCCCCCCCCTCATCCTCTGCCCCCATTCCTCCTTCCTCCTAATTACAGCTAAAAAGGTATCGCATAAATAAACAAAACCACAGTGAACACTTGTGCACAGTTACCCATCCTACTTGATACTACTTTTTTCAGTGTGTACACATGCCGAATCTTCAAGTTTTCGTTGAGGGAAAATGGTAGGCATAGAAACTTGCTGTGGGCTGCAACATTCGCTGCTGTTTAATCGGATGATCCTCTGTTTCATATCATTTCGCACGTCAACATGACATTTTGTGTGCAGACTTGATAGTGGTTGAACTCTCTCTCTCTCTCTCTCTCTCTCTCTCTCTCTCTCTCTCCTCTCTCTCTCTCTCTCTCTCTCTCTCTCTCTCTCTCTCTCTCTGCACACATGCTAAAGGTGAGACACACACGCTGAAGATCCGGTATCGCATGTTTTTTTATCGGGAAGGGGGGAGGGGGGGGGGGGGGGGAGTAGGGGGTCATGGAAACACACACACAAAATCCTTAGCGCTCATCAGGATAGTTGGGGAGGAAATAGCACCGCCAAGCATCGCTCTTTAGCAACTGAAATGCGTTATGGACACTGCTAGAGACCCACGGACGCGCATATTACAAGTCATGATGCACACCATACCCTTGAAAAACATGCTTCCAGTGTCGGTCGATCCTTTGACATGAAAAGGGGCAGTCAGTTGAGTAGACCCTATAAAGTTCTGTGGTGGGCATGACCACAGCAGATTTCAGCTTATTACACGACACGAGCCCGCAAATAAACCATTCATGGGACTTCCTTAGTCAAGTTGCAATCCGAAGAGATGTAGTTATGTCTTGACAAAGCCGTGCACAGTGTATCTCATAGAGATGCAGTTTATTTCTTGACAAAGCCAAACATAGATTTAGCTGCGCAAAGTATATCTCATAGAGACGCAGTTTATTTCTTGATAAAGCCAAACATAGATTTAGCTGCGCAAAGTATATCTCATAGAGACGCAGTTTATTTCTTGATAAAGCCAAACATAGATTTAGCTGCGCAAAGTATATCTCATAGAGACGCAGTTTATGTCTTGACTAAGCCAAACAGATTTAGCTGCGCACAGTATATCTCACAGAGACGCAGTTTATGTCTTGACTAAGCCAAACAGATTTAGCTGCGCACAGTATATCTCATAGAGACGCAGTTTATGTCTTGACTAAGCCAAACAGATTTAGCTGCGCACAGTATATCTCACAGAGATGCAGTTTTCTTTCTGACTAAACCAAACAAATGTAGCTGTGCACACTAAATTTCACAGAGACGCAGTTTATTTCTTGACAAATCAAAACAGATCTAGCTGTACACAGTGAATCTCATGCCAGGTATCCTTAGAACTAAACACGGCAAGCCAAGAGATGAGTCTTATTCATTGGCAAAACTGTGACGCTGGAGACATGGCTGAAACGTAACGAGACGATTCAGATGCTCTTTGAAAAATTAAGTAGGGTAACTCTTGCTCCCATGGTGAAATAATACACGCCCTTACCACAAACGGATATTGCCTACGACACCGAATCGCCTAGCAGAAATACAACACAGAGCACACAGAGCATAGAAAGAGACATCCTTAAAGCCAAGGCGGAAGGATCAAGTGACTGTTTTAGAAATGTAGTCAGAAATGTGGTCTGACTCCTACTTCAACATTGTTGTTCAGGTGTCTGTGGTAGCACCTTTGCTGAATACGAGAATGAAAATAAGTATTTCTTAGGTCTCAATTTCCTGATGGCTGTGGCGGTTGAAATGAGCAGAACAATACGTGAAGTGAAAACTGGGGAGGGTAGTGGGGGGAGGGGGAGTGCTGACTTTGCCTTCAGATCAGGCAAACTTCTTGGCCGTACTTTGTAGAAAACAGCGGTGCTCATTTGTATTCAGGAAGACACACGTGCAGTTTACTTGCAAACCAGCATCACCACGAATAATCCTTTGAGACTCAACCCGCAGTCTCTAACCTTCAGCTGTCCTCCGAGACTTGCACTGATTCAAGGTCTTGTGGAGGGGACTCACTTATCAGGCTTCCTATATCGTTTGACCAGTATCAGAGGTCATTGGTATTCGCAGTTGGAGAACGCGCGTGATAGAATCTGATTTCATTATGTGTCCCTCGTCCTCTTTAGCCCCAGGAAGAGGAGGGAAGGTGGGGAGGAAAGGAAGTACAAGAAGCAGTGGATGGGGTAAGCACAGCAAGTGGAGTAGGAACATTGAGAGGGAGGTATGTTAACAGACACTGCCACACAAAATGTAGAACAGCAACCGAAACAAAGAGTGGAGCAACGCAGATTGTATGTGCAATACTAAACAGAAAAATGAGTTTTTCTCAGACGTTGCAAGTCTCGGACAAAGGGATACTATCTTGATACCTGAAGCACCGGGAATGCTTAGACAGATGTTGGTATATCATACAAGGTGCCTACGACGAATTACTCCATCACTAGAACAAGGTTTATTCAATATCAAATTGGCAGTTTTCTTGGGTTATACAGGGAACACAAACTTCAGTCCATTTTCTATTGAGTTGTACAAAAACCGTGACTGTGGGTCTCTTCATAACAGAATCATGCACTTCTGTACTTTAGCGCTTCTTGTGATCAGCCAGTTTGAAAAATGAAGCGAGAGTTCAGAAAATTGGCTGAATATAAACCTGACATGACCCTGTAGCTATTAAACCGCGTTTCTAAAAGATTAAGAGGTCAAAATAAACTTAAGCTGATGTGTATTTCAGAGAATGAAACATGGCAAAAACGTAACATTGAGAGAATTTAGTTCAACAGCTGGTATAAGCATGTTATACTCCTTATCGCCTTAATTGATCACAAATGAGTATATTAGCCAGCACGTCAGTACGTAGGCAGGCAGAAGACCTCTGCTTGGAGTTATTCAATCGTTGTATGCTTTCTGGTAGAGATGTGTATTTCGCCCTAATTTCCAGTTCTAAGACCATCCTAGAGAATGCAGTGGAAGGTGGACGTCCCAGACACAGGCAAAGGAAATGTGGATACATATGCTATAAACAATAAACAAGAAGGATAACTCTTGGTCCCGTGATGAAGAAAATACACGCCCATAACTCCAAAGGAATGCTGATTACGAAACCAAATAGCCTAGCAGAAATGACAACACAGAGCACACAGAACAACCGAGGAGACATCCCCGAAAAAGAATGTTGAAAGTTTGCCGGTTCAATGTCATAAGCAGCATTCGCTTTGAGTCATGGACGTGTATATATTTTATCATGGTAGCAAGAGTTACCCTACAAGTTTATTGCTTATTGTTTACTGTTTCCTGCCTCATTTGAGATTTCCTTTCATACCAATCAAACCGAGGTTAGGTGTATTTGTTACTTACTGTTCGTTTGTGTGCTTGTTTGACTATATTCAAGATGAAAAAGCCTGTGCTAGTCTTAAGTAAAAGTTAATATGTGTTTGTTCATTTCTCCAGTTGTTGCTGTATAGATGTGTCAGGTACAGGGTATCTGGGCAAGCTCGGAACCTTCTTTTTCGGGGATATCTCCTTGTTTGGTCTGTGTGCTCTGTGCTGTCGTTTCTGCTAGGCGATTCGGTGTCGTAAGCAGCATTCGTTTAAAGTTATGGGCGTGTATTTATTTCATCATGGGAGCAAGAGCTCCCCTACGTGTTTATAGTGTACTGTTTCCTCCCTCACTTAAGATTTGCCTGGATATGCAGGTAAAGGACAAGACCAGTTACACTCCCTCTATCCTGTTGCCCATAACTGAAGGAAACGGCAGTGGAAATCCTGACTGCCGGAACATCCGTAACGGCCCTTTAGCCACTTGATGTTCTGTGAGAAGAACAGTTATGCACTAGGCAGAATCTGAGGTCTGTCGAAGAGCCTACCTTCATGATTTTCCTACCATAGCGGTCTACAACACTCGGCTGTTCATCAACGACCTTTCTCGTCTAGATTTCACGACTCACCTTTAGAGCTAGCAACACTTTATCACCTCCCTACTCGTCGTGATTTTTTTATAGTCAGTATCGCTGATGCTGCAGGAACATAAAACCGGGAACAGTGATTTCTTATCTGCTTGCTATGTTTTTTGTTTGTTTGTTTGTTCGTTGATGATAAGCAGTGACTGGAAGTTGTGACGTCAACATAAAAATTAAGTATTATAACGTCAACGTAAAATGAGATAATAACATGAAAAACCAAGAGGAGCAGGGAGAAAAACGGTCAGGCCTTGTATCCTGCCTAAAACTGCATTATTTTTCATATATTTCTTAAAAATTTGTTTATTCGTCGCTGTCTCCATCGAGTGATGTGGAGAGGCTGACCACTAGGTCAGTAGTGTGTCGTAACTTGTGCTCCGTGGGATTTCAGTGCAACTACATTTTTTTTTAATTCGTCGCTGTCTCCATCAAATGATGTGGAGAGGCTGACCACCAAGTCAGTTGTGCGTCGTAGTTTGTTTTGCTGTATGAGACCTCGCTTCAGCTGTGTTCGTTGGTGGTTCGATATGGTTTACTTTGCCTTCTGAATCTACGGTAACATCAACTAAGATGTTGTGTTCGTCAGTAGTTCGTCGTTGTTGCAGGTACTGTCAATCTTCAATTCAACTGTGTTCGTCGGTAGTTCGTCTTCTACTGTTGACAGGTACTGTCGATCTTCAATTCAACTGTGTTCGTCGTTGTTTGATATGGTTTACTGTGCCTTGTGAATCTACGCTTCAACTGTGTTCGTCGGTGGTTCGTCGTTGTTTACTGTGCATTGTGGATCTGTACTTGATCTGTGTTCATGAGCGGCTCTGTTTGCCGTGTGGGGACCCTGGTTCTATCTTCTTCTTTTTAGTGCTATAGACTTGGGCTTGGTGCAGCCAAGTATGTTGACTGTGTCTGTGGGGTCACTACTGACAGTGCCAGCGAGGTCTGTGATAATACGATTGTATTAAAGAAAAAAAAATATATATTGAAAAAATATTTGTTTATATTCATAATATATATATATATATATATATATATATATATATATATATATATATATTAAGGTAAAAAAGAAAACCCAACGCTAAAAATGGCACTGCACCCAGCAGCCGAGAGAGTCCGGACGATAAAACCATTACTGGATCAATATAAAATCAAGAAGTCGTCCACTCAAGTGTCTTCCCTTCTTTTATTTTTCAAATTTTCGCCTTTTTCAAGGCTTCATCAGGAATCTCTGCATTATCAGAAAAACACACACAGAAACACCATCAGAATCCCAAAGGTAAAGATAAAATCACGTTACCTACTTGTATCTATGTCTACACACACACACACACACACACACACACACACACACACACACAACACCCACCAAGGATACATATACATACATATATATACATATATATATATAACATATACATACACACACATATACGTACACACACATACATACGCATCCATACACACATATACACACATATAATTAATGCATTTCCAAAATTCTAACCATTGTAGAGGTAGTGAAACCCCATTCCTATCCGCTTTACTTAATTTAAAATATGATATCATAAAACATTATTACCAACTTAAAATACATGGGAAGTGAGGGGCTCAAAAGGAAATGTAATATGCGGAAAGAATGTAATAATGGATAGGTTAAGCAAATAAGAGTGAGGACGAGGCAGAAGAAGAAGAGACAATGAGAGAGTGAGTGGGAGTAAGACAGAGGAAAAGGGGGACAGACAGAGAGTGAGCAAAAGAGGAAAGAAGGGGGGGGGG
>CM031608.1:52207115-52209615 GCA_018398815.1 Conus ventricosus
AACAGACTGGTTTATCGGGTCATCTATACCATTTCATTAAATGCTTTTTGAGTAAAAGAAGTATACAAGTTAGAGTAGGGAATTCATATTCAACTTTTAGATCTCTTCACATGGGCTTGCCACAAGGTTCCATAATTACACCTCTGTTGTTTAATATCTTGATGAACGATTTGCCATCACATTTGTCAAAACATGTAGTATTAGTACAATATGCAGATGATATCTGTATATGGATGAATGTTATTATGAAAAGAAATACATCTAAAAGGGCATTAAACTATATCAAGAAGCTATATCAAAGGGAACTTGATAAAATAAACAATCATATGGTCACAAATGGTCTTGCATTATCTTCAGAAAAGACTCATATGATGCTTTTCAATAATGGTAGTAATCCTGCTGAGCTACCTATGTTTAAAATTGAAAACGAAACAATTCAGTACAAGGATTCGGTAAAATTTTTGGGTTTGTTTCTTACAACAAAACTAACGTGGAACGCTCATATTAACCATATTGTGACTAAAGCAAGAAAATGCTTAAATTTTTTAAAAGTAATAAGTAAATAATACTGGGGACAAGACAGCAAAATTTTGAAACATCTTAGCACAACATTAATTCGATCAAAATTATCCTATGGACAAGAAATATTTTTTAGTGCTCCAAATTATTTACTTAAGAAACTTCAAAGTATCGACTGCAAAGGTGTATGGCTTGCTCTTGGTGTACCCTTTCACGCATCAACCTTCGGAACTTATAAAGAAATTGGAGAATTGCCTTTGGATGAATATCGAAATCTTGCATGTGCAAAGTACGTTCTTAGGACCTCAACACCTGACAACTTTGTCTCGGAAGAAGTACAAATAAAATCAGAAATAAATTATCCTAAACGGGCCAGACAGATATCTTCATTAAAGCCAATTGGCTCATATGTATCTGACTTACTTAAAGAGTCGGAAATACATCCACAGTGTATTGATGCACAGCAAGTAGTTTCTCCTTACCCTAACTGGGAGATGAATAAACCACATTTTGATATCAATTACACTGATGTGAAGAAGAATGAGAATTCAAATATTATGCAAAGTGAAGTCCGATTTTACCTAGAGAATAAATACCCAAATCATTTAAAGGTATACACAGATGGCTCACTCTTAGATGATCACCGTGCTGGTTCAGGTTTTGTTATACCAGCTTAAAAAAAAGAAAAGTCATACTTCATTGGTAAAAATCGATCAATATTTACCGCCGAACTCGTTGCTATACTTATGGCTCTTACTTACATAGTTGATCTTCCGTTGAACATTTTTCAAATTTTATTCTGCGTCGATTCTCAGTCCGTACTGCATGCTTTACGTTCATTTGATTACAAGAAAAAATCCCAAATTATCAAAGAAATCAATCAAATGATTAACATTTTAAGTTTAAAGGGAACCAATATCACCTTTTGCTGGGTTCCTTCACACGTTGGATTATATTCAAACAATTGTGCTGATAGAGCCGCAAAAAAAGGTGCAAGTCAAGACAGGGAATCAATAGAAATAAACATCCCATTATCCGTTACAGAAGGGTATCATTTACTAGAGCAAGCATCGTGGAACAAAGTTTCAAAATCTCTCCATAGGAAAGAGAAATTCTCTGGTCTCTTACTGAATTCGGTTAGTTTAACAAACAAAATAGCTGTGAATTATAGCAACAGTTTCAAATTTAGACACATTACTTCGCTCTCTTATAGGATAAAGCTTAATGCCTTCAAAACAAATTCAGCAAGAATGTTAAATGTCTGTGCGGTGAACAAATTTCAAACCAACACATTCTTCTGGAATGCCAGAGATTGAGACCTATTTTACCGGCTATTTCTGAAAGTTCTCTTGACAGTATTCTTGAGAATTTTAGTTTGTTGTTTGATTTTGCGAAGTGTTTACTACGCAGTCCTATGGGACATTTGTTATAGTTTGTGTTATGATTCAAAATAGTTATTTAAAATTGGCTTTCCCCTACCTTTTTTCTTCTTTTTTTTATTGCAAAGATTGTAAAGATGCTTTTTTTGTTTTTTGTTTTTTGTTTTTGTTTTTGTATATGATTGCAAGATGACCCATCCACCTCCTCCTCATGCTCCCCCTCTCCAAATCCTTTCCCTTCGTCTAATATCACTTAATGTGGAAAGACGTTAAATTGAAGACAACAACAAAACAACAACAACAACACACACACACACACACACACACACACACACACACACACACACACACACCACACACACACACATAAATACACACACACACACGCGCTCGCACGCGCGCGCGATCACGCACGCACACACACGCACACACCTCAGCCCCTTCCTTTCCAGCTCCCTCCCCCGCTCCTCAATGTTCATTCTCTATTTTCTCTTACAACGAAATAAACAATCAAACGGGCGCATAAATATGAGATAGAAAGAGAGAGAGAAGAGAGAGAGAGAGAGAGAGAGAGAGAGAGAGAGAGAGAGAGAGAGAGAGAG
>CM031608.1:52214615-52219615 GCA_018398815.1 Conus ventricosus
AAGTTTCGAAATATCGGTATATGACCAGGAGTTATATGTTTAGTGAGTTTCCCTCCCCATTGGAGGGTGTCTCCCCCTTGGAGACTATAAGCTTGCTGAAGGTTCATTGTGAGAAGCATTTATTTTTTTGTTTCCCCATTCACCAACTCAAGCGCATACTGTTAGTTAGGCAGAATCATCTACCACTGCAGATGTGAATGCTTGTCTCCCCCTATTTCTTCAATCTAAGACATAAGGGCAAGCTTTGTTTATAATTCAATATTTCTTGCAGTCATTGCAACACTAAGCTGCTCTGTAAGTTGCTGGAACGGTGCTCGGTACTTATCCTTGGAATTTATTAGTTTGTTGTATTTTAGTCCCTTGCGGATTCATTCCAAGAACTGGCCCTCAGCACTTGTGTCTTAAGAGGATATCTTTTTATATTTCTACTTTTCACAAGAAAATGTAGCTTGTTTTGCTCTTTCATGATTTTCTTTTGCTTCTTAGGTGGCACCTTTGGTTGGTTTTTTTGAAAACTCAACAAACGTACTACGGTATTGCACACCAGCCTTTTCTGGGATTGCGTTCTTCTTAAAACTGAAAAGGCAGAGGAGTCAAATTACCACTTTCCACGGTCACTGAGGAGAAACCACCAAGTTTCGAAATATCGGTATATGACCAGGAGTTATATGTTAGTGAGTTTCCCTCCCTATTGGAGGGTGTCTCCCCCTTGGAGACTATAAACTTGCTGAAGGTTCATTGTGAGAAGCATTTATTTTATTTGTTTCCCCATTCACCCACTCAAGCGCATACTGTTAGTTAGGCAGAATCATCTACCACTGCAGATGTGAATGCTTGTCTCCCCCTATTTCTTCAATCTAAGACATAAGGGCAAGCTTTGTTTATAATTCAATATATATATATATATATATATATATATATATATATATTATATATATTATATATATATATATATATTATATGTTAAATAAGGTTTAAAAGGAGTAATCTACAAATTTGTTTCGAGCGCGTTGCGCTGTCATCAGGATGACATCCTGATGACAGCGCAACGCGCTCGAAACAAATTTGTAGATTACTCCTTTTAAAACCTTATTTTAACAAATGTTGCTCCCCAAGGGGTTGAGCACTCTAAAAATCGTTTTGGGTATTTTAATCACATTGTATATATATATATATATATATTATATATATATATATATATATATATACATATATATATATATATGAAAAATATGTAGTCAGCACCGCCCACGGAGTTCATTTTCAAGCTTTCGCCAAAAGGCTTTTTCAGGAACCGATGCAACTACATCTCCTTAGCAGCGATGACATCAATACTATTGACGTCATAGTAGACTACATCAATTTAAAAACGACGTCACATTTTCTTTTTTACTGTAGTTTCACCTTTCACCACACCCTGTACCCATCCCTCACTACATCTTGCAGGTCCACCTTCCACAGCACCCTGCAGAGTCCACCCTCCACTGTACCCTGCAGAGTCCACCCTCCACTGTACCCTGCAGAGTCCACCATTCACTGCACCCTGCAGAGTCCACCTTACACTGCACATGTGTGTGTGTGTGTGTGTTTCTGAAATGTGACGTCGTTTTTAAAATTGATGTAGTCTACTATGACGTCAATAGATCCCCCGTTTCACAGTCTATACATAGATAGATAGATAGATAGATCGATGTATGTGTGTGACGAACCGTTTTTGTCTGGTCACAAATTTTTACAACCGCGTTGGCCGGAACATGTTCACCAGAAAACCGGTTGGTTAGTTTACCTGACTGCTGCTCACATGCGTGCGCTCTGTATAAGCCAGGTGAGCTGAACGATCAGGCAGTCTCTACAGCAGTTCCGGCAATGCAACTTCCCAGTGGCCGAAGAGGGACTCCAGACGAGTTGCTGTGGCAGTCCGGTATTTCATTATTAGCAATTTAAAATCGCAGTCCGAAATCGTTTTCCCCCTCTGTAACTTTCTCACGCGCCTAGTAAACTTTTTTTAGAAAAAAAAGTATTTGTTGTTTTTGGTAGATAGGGTAATAGGAGGAAATGTTTTTTTTTTTTTTTTAGAAAGTATGAATAGAAAGAAAAAAAATGTTGTTGATGAGTATCGGAAAAGGAGGTGGCTTAGCTAGTTCATGGCTTTTGATGAAAAAAAAGTTATGTTTATTCTAATGTATTGTAATGATATTATTGTTGTAATTATAACTTTTTTTCATCATAAAGCCATGAACTAGCTAAGCCACCTCCTTTTCCGATCACTCATCAACAACGTGCTGCAGACTGTAGGTTGGATGTCCCTTGAGGACAGGGGAAAAAAAGTAAGGCTCTCCATGTTCTATAAAATCAAGAACAACTTAGTCAGCTGCTCGAGGTTGAAACTGCAGCTCAGACCTCCCAAGAAGAAGAGAGCGACGAAGTCATGATCAGTAGTTTAAACAATTAGCTGCAGACACCGACTACCGGCTGATGTCGTTCCTCACAAGAACAATTGTGGACTGGAACTCCCTCCCCCAAGATACTGTTGATGCCAAAACCCCTGACACATTTGTGTCACGGGTCAACAGGCATCTTCAGTAGATTTCTACATAAAGCTGTCTTGTTGTGTGAATGGATGAGTGGAAGGATGTTGCGGGCCTGAGTTGCCTACTGCAACCTGGGCCAGCTAGTCCATAGTAATGGATGAAAAGCGAGCGTGGCAGCCTGCTGGCAGCTCCACACTTAGCTTTGACCTTTTTTTGTTGTTGTTTTTTTTTGTGTAGGCTAGTGAGTAGGCAAGATAGGGGTGGGGGTATCACTTTGTGGTACGAATGTGAGTTATTTCATCTTAATGAAATAGGAAATAGAATAGTTTTTTAAAGCAGATCCCCCGTTTCACAGTCTCAAAATAATCAGCCAGTTGATTGTGGAGACTCTACGGAAGAAGAAGAAGAAGAAGAAGAAGAAGAAGAAGAAGAAGAAGATTGATAGTAAGCTCCGGAAGTGAGCGATAGAAACTATCTGTTGAAAGTCTGTTGATAAGTATTTAAACCATTCTTTGATGTGAATAATGAATATCTATGTGTTGATAAACAAGAGTGTGTGAAATCATTCCCTTTTTATTTAAGGGCTGTACTGTTACTAATGAATAATCTTATGAATGGAGATCATGCTCTGAGATGTAGTGATTATGTGAAATGATAAAAACATTCTTATCTCGTGAAAGAGACGAAAGGAAATAATTTCTTATATGCAGTGATTATATTCTTGGTTTATCGTAAAAAGGTCTATGTGGAAATCCTTTCCCCCAATGTGTAAAGCATGATTTCGAAAGGGTCTGTGTGGAAATCCTTTCCCCCAATGTGTAAAACATGACTTCGAAAAGGAAAATGTTCTCGTGTGATTTCGCTATGGGTATTTTCCCCCCAAGATCTGGTGAAATATAAAGTAACTGTTGGCTATGAATATGATTGATAACCATGATAAATAATAGCCATGTTATAGTAGGCTAGATAATCAAGGTAGTTATCAGTTCCCCCAGGTAAAGTCGTCCTGGTGTGGCCGGGAACTGGCTCCACTGCTAGAGGGTCTGGGCGTAGCCGGAGTCTACCCCTAGTCTCCACCCTGCTGGGGGTGTGGAGAGGTCGACGTGGGAGTCGACAGTGACCCGACCTGCCACTGCACCCGGGTCTGGGGCGTAGCCGAGATCTACCCCTATCTCCACCCTGCTGGGGTGTGGAGAGGTCGACGTGGGAGTCGACAGTAACCCGACGTGCCAGTTGTGCCAGAGCCGCCGCTGCTGCCGAGCCAGAGCCGCCGCTCTTGAGGTATTTGAACCAGCGACCTGTTGGGCCAGTCGTACCAGAGCCGTCGCTTCTGCTGTACCAGGGCCGTCGCTTTTGTGGTGTCAACATCTTGTTTGTGTGTGAGTCGCAGCTCTTGTTGTGTTGGAGCCGTCGCTCCTGTTGTGGACAGAGCCGTCGCTTCGGTTCTGTGGAGACTCTGCGAGCAGCTCCTCCTGACTGTGTGAGCCCCAGGAGAGGGCTTCTTCTACAGCATTCTTCACGAGAGATTTGCGACGTTTGTGGACTGTCGAGCTGAGCCGGACGTGGCCAAAGAAAATAAATATTACATATCTATATGAATTGTGCGCCTAGAGTTACGGCGTACGTTATCCTGCTCAATTGATATTGTTGTATATTGCTGTGTTTTTGTGTATTTGTGTTTTGATGGCTCGGGCAGCTTGCAAAAAGAAAACGTTGACTTGTTGTCTGGCTGTCCATGTTTCGAATGTGTGTGTGTGTGTGAATTAAAAATCGTTTACGCATCCAAATTTCTGTGAGTCAGACAAACAGACACACGCACCAATGCATCCATAACAATATATATACACGAGTGTGTGTGTGTGTGTGTGTGTGTGTGTGTGTGTGTGTGTGTGTGTGTGTGTGTGTGTGTGTGTGTGTGTCCATACATACATATAGAGATCCTTAAGTATATTTTTTCATCAAAAACTATGTTTGCTTCAATGCACCGTATAGAATAACATCATCTGACTAGTCAACACAATACCCATGATACTTTCTCAGTCTCTGCACTATCCCTTCCAAATGAGAACAAGCCACGGTCGGAATACTAACCAGCCAGCGCTCTGTCCAGCTCCTCCAGTGTCAAATTCGTATGAGTGACACCAGTATCTTAAGAGGGACATTCAACCCTTCGTGTATACAGCCACTGTCTGTGATTATCGTGCACAGAGACAGCTTTCTATGGGTACCCTTTAGGACAGTCGGAATAGAGGTCACAGTATTTCTCCTCTTCTCGGCATTGCAGACAAAGATGTGTGGAGGTCTGCTGTGCTCTTTTTCAGCACTGTTCTTTTACCTTACAATGTAGTCAGTATACTGAAAAATATCTGTGGTGATGTGGTTGTGTAGTAAAGCATGCATGCACGCACACATCACACACACATGAACGCACGCACGCACGCAAGCACGTACGCACGCGTGCACGCGCGC
>CM031608.1:52229615-52244615 GCA_018398815.1 Conus ventricosus
GGTGAGTGCGTAGATAGCTGGTCAGGCCAATCTGCGCCTGGAAAGACCTATCACAGTATGGACAGGGTGGCGGCATTTGGAGATCTGTTGACACTGGTCTTCCTGATCATCCTGCGCTGCTCAGCTGCAGCAATTCTGTTACTTTCACAGGTTTCTGCACCTTTGCATACCATTGCACTGTACTGTATTGCGTTGCATTGTTGCATGTGAACTGTACTGAAATACATTCAACTGCACTGCATTGCACTGCATTTCGTCGTATTGAATTCTTATTGTACTGCACTGTATTGCATCATTTTGCCATGAATTGCATAATGGTGTTCTGTACAGCATTGTCTGCACTGTAGGGTTTTTTTTTTTTTTTTTTTACCTTTTCTGTTCTCTAATGTCACACCAGATTTCCCGACGTGAAAGTTGAGCTGCCCTACCCGTGTACTGCAGATCATCTCACAATAGCACCACAGACATTTTGTCTTCTGGCTGCTGTCAGGTTATGGTTCTATGCCAAATTTGATTTGTTCCCTATAGAATTTTCCACAGGGGCAACTCAACTCCTCTGCTGGCCTACGATAGTTTCCATGCCCCCACGTTCATACTGCAGGAGGAATCTCAAAGTCCATGACCTTAACGAAACATTACTACCGAAACCACCCACTGAGGTTAGAGAAGAGCATGGGTGGTGGGTGGAAAGGAGATCGGGTATTTTCCGAGCCAGACTGGAAGAATCAGACAGGATTTCTTCGCTTCCTACGTGACATCGTTATCACTTAGGCCACAACTGTATGGGAAAGAGATGGGGACAATGAGAGAGAGAGAGGAGAGAGAGAGAGAGAGAGAGAGAGAGAGAGAGAGAGAGAGAGAGAGAGGAGGGGAGAGAGAGAGAGAGAGAGAGAGAGAGAGAGAGAGAGAGAGAGAGAAAGAGAGAGAGAAGAAGAGAGGGAGGAGAGAGAGAGAGAGAGAGAGAGAGAGAGAGAGAGAGAGAGATAGGGAGAGAGAGGGAGGGAGAGAGAGGTGGGGAGAGAGAGAGAGGGAGAGAGGGGGAGACAGAGGATGAGGAGAGAGAGAGAGAGAAGGAGGGAGAGAGGGCCGGGGTTGGCAGCGGAGAGAGGGAGGGAGAGGAGGAATGGAGAGAGACAGAGAGAGAGAGAGAGAGAGAGAGAGAGAGAGAGAGAGAGAGAGAGAAGAGAGAGACAGAGAGAGAGACAAGAGAAGAGAGACAGAGAGACAGACAGAGAGACAGACGTACAGACAGACAGAGACTGAGACACAGAGACAAGAGACAGAGATTGGTCGGAGATAGTATTCCAGCACTGGTGGTAGCAGTTGTATTGTGTGTGTGGAAGTGCGACTGTGCAGGGGTGAGTTTCTCACAACATGGCGGACAACAACATGAAGGTATGCCTGGAACTGGATTTGGACCTGGATCTGTCAGACCCATTCAATACTCACCTGATTTCATCCTGTTGCTCAGAGCAAATGCAAATGGTGTGCCCTCTGGCTTTGATTCTTTCCCATCTAATATTATTCCAAGTGTGCCTACTGACAATTATGCTGTTCCAAAGCCCCAAAGACGGAAACGAGGGAAGAGAGGGGGCATACGACGGAAGCTCAAGCTAAACAAACCTTCCTACCCCTCCCCTCTATCCTACTAGCCAATACCCGTTCACTTCGACCAAAACCTCCGAACTACAACTTAAATGAGTTGTGTAGTAATGTCAGTTTTATGAGAGAGTATAGAGATGCCTTTTGATGTGTTTTTCTGAGACTTGGTTTGATAACAATGTCAGTGATGATAGTGTGTTCATTGATGGTTTTGGTGTGCCGTATCGAGGAGACAGAGACCCGACCTTAGCCGATAAACACCATGGTGGTGGAGTGTGTTTGTATGTGAATGGAAAAGTACTGTAAACGTGAGAACATAACAGTGAGAAAGCAAATGTGTACCCCCAGTGTTGATCTCCTCTCATTGTCACTGCAATGTTTATATCTACCTCGTGAATTTGGACAAGTGTTTGTTACGGCTGTATACTCACACCCAAGGGCCAACAAAGCTCAAGCAGCTACGGAAATAACCGATGTTGTCCGCGCCTTGCAGACTATTTCACCTAATGCTCCTAACTTGGTACTCGGAGACTTTAATTCATGTGACTTACAGTCTGTCCTTCCCAAATTCGAGCAATATGTTAAGTGCAACACACGCCTGCAAGGACAACCAGACCGTTGCTATGGCAACATTAAAGATGCTTATAAATCTGCCCCCCCCCCCAAATATTGGTAATTCTGATCATGACATAGTCCATCTGATCCCTGCTTATAGACCCAAGATAGAGACAGAACCAGTTGTAACAAAGACAGTAAAGATGTAGTCTGGAGAGGCAATCGAGGCATTGCAGGGCTGTTACGAATGTACAGACTGGGACGTTTTCCTAGATTCTTCACAAGACATTAATGAAGCTGTAGAAGTGATTTCCCATTATGTTGTATTTTGCGAGAATATGGTAATTCCCCCCAAAACTGTAAAAATATATCCCAACAAAGCCATGGATATCCAGGTCACTGAAGACCACAATTAACCAAAAGAAAAAGGCCTTTCAGTCTGGTGATAAAGCAGAAAGAAAACTAGTTCAAAAGAAGCTCAGAGGCGAAATTCGCTCAGCAAAACTAGAATACAAGGAGAAGGTTGAAAACAAGTTTCAGTCGGGAACATGCAGGATGCTTGGCGAGGGCTGAAAATGCTGTCAGGTCAGGACAAGCCAAAAAGCAACCTTTGCTCTTTGTTTGCAACTGAAAGGAAACGCGGAAGTAATGAAAAGCAGAAGCGTTTTCAAGTGAATATTGAAAAGTTAGAGAAGAAGGAACAGTTGACTGATGAAGAAAGACATAAGTTAGTGCTGGACAAAGAGGAACTAGTCAGACTTAGGGAAGCTAAAATGCATGGGGTTTTGATTCGATCACGAGCACGTTGGATAGCAGAAGGGAAAAGGTGAATCAGTATTTTTGCTCGCTTGAAAAAGAAATTTCTTATACAAAAATATGACAAAGTTAACATTAGATGATGGTTTAGAAATATTTGATGACGAAAGGATGCAACAAGAAGTGAAGAAATTTTATGAAAAATTTTACTGGCCAAAGGAAGTTGAGAAGTGCGAAATATCTGAAATGGTTAACTTACCTCATGTCTTAACAGACCAAGAAAAGGTACAATCAGAAGGAGAAAATTTCTATAGATGAGGCTGGCTATGCACTTAAACAGATGAAAAAACAATAAAAGCCCTGGATCAGACGGATTTACTGTTGAATTTTTCAATTTTTTTTTGCCATCACTTGGAATATTCGTTGTCCGATCCTTAAATGAAGGTTTTTCAACTAGGCGAACTGTCCACCACACACAAAGAAGGAATTATATACTGAACAACATTAAAAACGCACCGTTTTGATTTGCCGATTTCCCATTTGGAAAAAATGTGTATTTGGATTTGGTATGTTGACACAATTTTTAAGGGACACAGATTCACACTGCTCGGAGAATCCGCGCTTGCCGACGTTCGTGTGACGCCACGTGCAACTCGCCCAAAACACTTTTCTTGCCACTGGGGCCGAGACTGAACGTAGCACATCTGTTTCTTTGTCTCAAATGGTGAGTTTGAAGTCATGCCGACTGGGAAAACGGTATCAGTTGTCATTCGACCAGGCGAAGTGGTCCGAAAACAATGCCGCGACTGTCTATGCAAGAACGCGAGCGAGCCATTGGAATGTTAATGGTCGGTATGTCATCGAGAGAGACAGCCAGACAACTGAACTGCAGTCACTCTACAATTGTAAGGCTATCACAACGTTTGGCAGCAACTGGTTCCACCACTGATCGGCGCCGAACGGGCCAACCTCGTGTTACCACACCAGCGCAAGATCGATACATTCGGCAACTTCATCTTCGTAATCGATTCCTTACAGCAGCAGAAACATGTCGCCAGGTGGTTGGTCGACGGGGTCCAGTGTCTGCACAAACTGTTCGACGTCGATTGCAAGAATCAGGGCTCAGTGCAAGACGCCCTCATGTTGGCCCAGTCCTCACCCGTAGACACCGTCAGCAACGCCTGCAGTGGGCCAACCAGCATCTGCCATGGACACGACGTCAGTGGAGAGCTGTGCTGTTCTCTGACGAAAGTCGATTCGCGTTATTCTCATGCTGACGGGAGAATGAGAGTCTGGAGGCGTGTCGGGGAACGCTACGCCAACTGCTGCGTGTTTGAAGCCAATAGATGGGGAGGGGGCAGTCTGATGGTTTGGGGGGCATTCAGTCATGACTACCGGACACCTCTGTAACTTTTTTGACAACCATGTGAATGCCAACACGTACCAGCAGGTGCTGCAGAACACGTCGTCCCACTGTTTGGCCAGCACCCGGAGCTGCAGTTCTTCCAGCATGATAATGCACGACCCCACACCGCAAGCTGCAAGAGCCACCGCTGCGTTTCTCCAGGCGAACAACATTGCCGTGTTGCCCTGGCCATCTCTGTCCCCTGACATGGCTCCCATTGAACACGTCTGGGATGAGCTGGGGCGTCTTGTGGCCCGTGGAAGACGTCCACAGACTCTCGATCATTTGAGGCGCGCACTGACCGAGGAGTGGGATGGACTGCCACAGGCGTTCTTGCACAACCTTGTCTACTCCATGAGGAGGCGCTGCCAAGCGTGCATCGGGGCAAATGGCGGACACACTCGGTATTAGAGCTCGCGGACGGACATGCTCGTCGTCGTGTACTTTTTGACAGGGACCCTAGTGAAGTCACCACCTCATTTCAGATGAATTCGGCCATTCTTGTCAAGAACAGACATTTTGTTTAATTGAAAAATGGATGCGTAATCAAATATGCTTACTTTCATTAAATATTCTGTACTACCAACGTTGTCTGGGTCTTTTGGCAAGCGGTGCGTTTTTAATGTTGTTCAGTATAGTTTGTATTCCTAAAGGTGATAAATCTCGAGATGCCATCAAAAACTGGAGGCCAATTACTCTTTTAAATGTTGTTTATAAGATAGGGTCAGCATATGTTGCGAATAGACTAAAATGGTTTCTTCCAGGTTTGATTAATGAAGACCAAACAGGATTTATGGCCAACAGATATATCGGAGATAATATTAGATTAATCTATGACTTAATTAACTACTTGCAAACACACCAGCTGCCTGGTTTGCTTTTATGCTTAGATTTCGAAAAAAAGCCTTCGATTCACTTGACTGGGGATTTATGAATAAAGTACTTGTAGCAAAGTTTGTGAAAATGATTCAAGCTCTTCCATGATGGCATGACCGGCCAGGTACTCTCCAGTGGAAACGTGACGGAAGCCTTCGAGATCAGCAATGGCGTGAAGCAGGGCTGTGTCTTAGCTCGGTCCTCTTCAACGTCTTCTTCACCTGCATGCTGTCCCACGCTGTCCAAGACCTGGAGAAGGGAGTCTACTTCCGCTATCGTCTGGACGGCTCCCTCTTTGACCTTCGTCGCCTCACGCCAAGACAAAGAGCATCAAAGATCTCCTTCAAGAAGTCCTCTTTGCTGATGACTGCGCACTGGTGGCCCATGCAGAATCCGATCTGCAAACGATGCTTGACCGCTTCTCCGATGCTTCAAAGCTCTTCGGCCTGACAATCAGCCTCGGCAAGACTGAGGTGCTTCACCAACCCGCACCAAACACCAACCCCTCGGCACCCACCATCGTCATTGACGACTCCCAGCTTGCGGACGTTGAATATTTCAGATATCTAGGAAGTACCATCTCCTGTGATGGCTCCCTGGACAGGGAAGTTGATGCCCGAAATCAGCAAAGCAAGCCAGGCGCTGGGAAGACTCCGCAACAGAGTGCTTAGTCAACACAACATTCGGCTGACTACAAAACTGAGAGTTTACAACGCAGTGGTCTTGCCCTCTCTCCTCTATGGGTGCGAATCTTGGACACTGTACCGCAGACAGTCAAGAAGCTGGAGAACTTCCACATGCGAGCTCTTCGCTCCATACTCGGAATCCATTGGCAGGACCGTGTTTCCAACCTCGAGGTCCTGGACCGTGCTCACACTACAAGTATCGAGTCCATGCTCATCAAGGCCCAGCTTCGATGGGTGGGGCATGTCATCCGTATGGAAGAGCACCGTATGCCAAGGCGACTGCTGTATGGAGAGCTTCTGCACGGCAAGAGAAACCAAGGACGCCCAAAGAAACGGTACAAGGACTCGGTCAAATCAAACCTCCAGTGGTGCGAACTCAAACGAAAAGAACTAGAGGAGTGCGCCAGTGACCGACCTCTGTGGCGGGCCACAATTCACAAAGCCGCTACCAACTTCGAAAGTACTCGACGCCAAAAGCTGACTGCCGCCAGGGATCAACGCCACAGAGCAGCAGCAGCAGTGATCACGACAACGGACTTCCAGTGCCCCCACTGTTCCAGACTCTGCGCCTCCAGATTGGGGCTGCAGAGCCACCTCCGCGTACATCGATGAGCTGCAGAAACGCTAACGTCATCTTCGGATCCAAAGGACTACCATCATCATCACTTGTAGCATTCGGATTAGGACCAGATATACATAAATGGATAAGTACTTTCTATAATAATATTAAGTCAACTGTTCTTGTAAATGGACAGGCATATAATTGGTTTCCTGTAGGTCGTGGATGCAGGCAGGGTGACCCAGTTTCAGCCTACATATCTATTTTGTGCGTGGAAATCCTTGCCATTATGTTGAGAGATAATAGAATTATAAAAGGGACCCAAATTAACAATACAGAACACAAAATTTCACAATATGGGGACGATGCAGAAATCATGTTTGAAGGTGACAAAGTGTCTTTTGAGGAAACTCTGATAACAGTTGATAGGTTTGAGAGAAAATCAGGTTTGATATTAAACACAGAAAAAATAAGTGCTAGGTGGCTTGGCAGCAGGAAAAACATTCGCTATATGCAACACTTACGTATACAGTGGAATCCACCACAATTCAAAATTCTGGGTATTTTATTTACCAACGGTCTTGCTGATTGTTCAGAAATAAACATACAGGCTAGATTTCTTGAAATAAGAATGCTATATAAGGTATGGTTAAAGAGACAGATTACTCAACTTGGCAGGGTGGCTGTTTTTAAAGTCTTTAATCTTGTCAAAACTCATTCATCTCTGGATTCTACTTCCAATCCTCCGATGATGTAATTAATGCTATTCAAAACTCAGTATTTCGATTTGTTTGGAATAGAAAACGGGATCGTATAAATAGAAAAACTGTGGTTGAAAACATAATGAATGGAGGACTTGGTGTGCCAAGAATAAAAGAATATATATTTGCATTAAAACTTGCATGGATTAGAAAAATAAGAATATCGTCTCATAATTGGAAAAGTATTACTTTGGCAAGTTGTCCAAGAATAGAATATCTAGAAAAAATCGGTTGTAGTCTTCCTCTAGGCCAATTATCCAAAAACAAATTTTGGGCTGATGTATTTAAGGCATATAAGGAATTTGGCCGAAGGATTCTACCTTGCATTTCCGAAGAAATGGCTTCCGAAAATATATTTTATAATGAAAATATTAAGATAAACAAAAAACCAATTTTTACCAGCCGCCGTGGCGAAGTGGTTAGCGTCGCGGACTCCCGGCTGGGAGGTCGTGGGTTCGAATCCCATCAGAGTCATGTGGGTTTTTCTGCCCTGACCGGCTCCTACCCAGAGTTGAGTTTGCTGCGGACTCAGTTGGGAAGACTGGGACCACACAGTCGAGTTTCATCCACTTAATGGATGCGTTTCTGAGAGTGTTGCTCAACTTTCCTGACCAACACTGCAGGTGCCTGTATCTCTCGGGCCTGGTTGACGCCGGGATATATTATGAAAGGAAGCGTAGAGTACAGCCCTGTCATGTAGTCTCAGACCGAAATGGAAATCCGTAGCATCATCTTAATCATCCTCATTCTCATCGATCAGCATTAAAAAAAAAAATTCTCAAATTCTGTGGCCCTTCATGCCCTGCTCTCATGGTGACCTCAGTTTCGATGTCCTCTCCACGTCTGTGGCCTTGGTTTGGTTCCGTCGGGGTCACCGGTATCGGCGAGTCCATGGGGGCTGTCGCTGGACGGACGTGGTGGCGTCCTCCGGAGGGAGAGCTCACTCACGCCGACTCCGCGACTTAGCAATTATTGTCGTCAGTAGGGGGCTTAGTAGGTGGTGTCCTGCGTATGTTAGATTAGAACAGGCGCCACTGAACACCACCGAAGTGACTCGGCGGCAGCGCAGTGTCTTCTCCGGTGGGTTGCCTCTTGACAACTTGACATTGACTGCTCTCTGTGGATTGCCGGTGCCGGGGCTGCGGCGGGGCTGACCGGGCTGTGGCTGTGGACAGGGTGTCGGAATGAGCGGCGTGTATGCACTGCCTCTGGGGTGGCTCAGAGTTTGGGACAGCAAAAAAAAAAAAAACAAAAAAAAAAAAAAAAAAAAAAACAACAATTTTTTCATCAAAGTCTGTTGGACAAAAATATACATACAATTGGACACATTATAAAAGAAGATGGTACGCTTTTGGCATATTGAGAGTTCAATAACAAATATGCATTTTGTATTGATTTTATCTGGTATACTGGATTATTAAGAGAAGTAAACGCATATTTTCAGAAAATTGCAGTAACAATGACAAATAACAAGAATGAAGAAAGGTCTAAATTATGGAAACTTATCTGTTCAGTCAGCAGAGGGGCACGTGTTTATTACGATGCCCTTCTGTGTGACAACATAAACCCTGCTTATTGCAATAAGTGGAAATAAAAAACTTGAACAGCAATTGGAATGGGATGGCATTTTTAAGAAGCTGCAAAAAATAAAAGAAATAAAACTTAAATGGTTTCAGATAAGAATTCTACACCGTCTACTGAGAACAAATATTGTGCTGTCAAAAATGAGAATTGAACCGAATGATCATTGTACATTTTGTAATACAGAAAGAGAAAACATTGAGCATCTATTTTAGTCGTGTGAGCATACGGCTCATTTTTGGCGACAACTTCAAGCAATAATAATAAAAGGAAAATGTCAGCATGCGGATTCTTTAAATTTGTCTGTTGAATTGGTATTATTTGGGCATTCAAATAATTTAAGAAGTTATGAACCCTTTCACTTTATTTTACTTCTAGCCAAATATTTCATCAATAAATGCAAATGTGAGAAAAAACTTCCAATTGTAATAAACTTTCTACACTATTTAAAGACAAGATATAATCTTGAACAGCAAGTCGCAAAAAGCGTAAAGTCCATTCAAAAACTGCATGAAAAATGACAGTTATACCAATCTTTGATAGGAGTGTAATTTTTGGACTTGATGTGCATGTTGAGGGACTAGTCTGTCTCCGTATCACTTATTATACATGTACGTATGGATCCCCTTGTGGCTTTGTCGGTGTCTTATCCTCCCTCCCTCCCTCCCTCCCTCCCTCTCTCTCTCTCTCTCTCTCTCGCTCTCTCTCTCTCTCTCTCTCTCTCTCTCTCTCTCTCTCTCTCTCTCTCTCTCTCTCTCTCTCTCTCTCCTCTCTTCTGTTGTTTCTGTTTTTGGTTGTCTATTTGTATTTAATCAATTGTTCAAAACCCTGCCTTGCAAATAAGCTAACACATGATACGGAAACTGTTTATAGTACCTAACTGAAATGTAAGCGTTTGGCTGTTGAAACATAAATGGTGTGAATTATATACTGATGTGAACTGAAATGCTATGAATTCATGTAAAATGTTTTGTCTTTGCAAGGAGAAAAATAAAGTTGAAAAAACAAACTTTTGCTCTTTGACTGAAAGTGATAAAATCAAGTTCGCTAACGAACTAAATGATTTCTACTGTCGTTTTGAACGTGATGACCTTAGAGATGACCTTTCTAACGTGGTATCTGACCTTAATAAGATTAGGGAGGAGGATGGTTCAGATGACATGGATGTCCCTGGTACTTGCATTGAGAGACTTTTCAAGAAACTCCATCTACATAAAGCTGTATGTCCTGACTGTGTCAGTGGAAGACTTCTAAGATCATGTGCTACACAGCTAAGTGGGAATGTTCTGTAACCTTTTTTCATGGTCACTGAGAGAATGCAGACTTTCAACAACAGCTGCCTGAGAAGAATCCTCCAGATCCATTGGCCCAACACCATCAGCATTTCAGACCTGTGGCAGCGTACCAACAAACTGCCAACCGAAGATTAGATCCGGCGCAGAAGATGGGATGGATTGGGCACACCCTGAGGAAGCCAGCCAGTAACATCACCAGACAGGCGTTATAAATGGAAGCCCCAGGGAAAACAAAAAAAAAGAGGACGGCCAAGAAACACCTGGCGACCTTGAGGCAGACAGCAAGAAGATGGGACACACCTGGAAACAACTAGAGAGGGCAGCCCAGGACCGAGGACTCTGGCGGACTGTTGTCGGCGGCCTATGCTTCGGGAGGAGCGAGGGGCTTATTAAGTAAGTAAGTTAAGTAAGTAAGTAAGTAAGTAAGTAAGTAAGAGAGAATGTGTTGTCCCAACTATTTGGAAAAACTCAATCATCTGCTCAGTCCCCAAGTCAAGAAAACCGTCCCAGCTGAATGATTACAGGCCTGTTGCTCTCACTAGCATTGTTATGAAATGTTTTGAGCGCATTATTCTTTCAAAACTGCTTTCACAAACACAGCATCAACTCGATCCTTTCCAGTTTGCATACAAGCAAAGTAGATCCACAGACGATGCAACTGTCACGTTACTCAGCAATGCTTACACACATCTAGACACACCAAATTTCTTTGTCAGAATACTCGACACACAAAATGGCGGATAGAGTTTAGAAGACAACAGATTTGTCTCCAGTTATATTTTGGAAGAATAGTGAATATGACTAGGCATACAAGATCTCGCTGCATGGGAAGCAAGGTGAACGCCACTACAACCAAAGAACCAACAAATACAGGTCAACAAAAAAGTGGACAAGAAAATCTTCTTAAGATGTGCTGAAGCGAGCGTGTCAAGGTCGGAAAAACGATCAAGAGAAGGATGGCAATGACAAAATAGACGATCAGGGTGCTCTGACGGACAACACAAACGTGAGTTCGCTAAAAAAAATTAACAACAATCATCGAAACACTCTGTAAAAAGATTGATGCGTTAGAAGAAACTGTCAGATGCCAGAGTGATACGATAGGAAAACTGAGAGAACAGTTTCGAAACTCGGTGTTGACAACGGCAACAACCAGGCAGCCTCTCCCTCCAGAGGTACTTACGCTGACACTTTGAAATCGTCTCCGGCGGGGTCGGCTGATACAGGGGGATTGAAGGCTTCAGCCTTGGATTTGGCCCGGAATATAAACAGGGGCAAAACAAAAATGGAAAAGAACTCTTCAAAGATAAAAAATGACGCCAGTTCAGCTGACTGCAAATCTCCTCGTCATGACGTCAAGACATCGCATTCAGAACAGCTTCCAAGCGTTCTCTTTCTCCATGACTCTACAATGTCCAGGATTGATGCTCGGCGTTTGGGAGATTCATATGGCCTTCGCATCTCATCTAAGAAGGCACACCAAGTTTCTCAATGTAAAGAACAGCTTCAAAATGTCGCCGCAGATGACCATTACGACTGTGTCGTTCTTCACTCTGGTATCAACGACATCAAAGGTACAGATCCACGAGTGGCTTCAAAAGAACTGGTCAGTACTGTTCAACAGATCAAGAATCATTTTTCCAAAGACCAAAGTTGTGGTGAGTAGGATTGCCCCTGTTAAAGACAAGACTCTTGAATGTAGACGGGAAATGTTCAACGCATGTCTACTTTCTGACTTACCACAAAACAACGTATCGGTCCTCTCACATGAAAACTTTCCAGCTCAGAACAAAACCTTCATGAGAGATCCCATCCACCCATCCAACAAAGGTACCAGTGTACTGGCAAGAAATTTGGGGCGACATGTCCACCGGCTCTTTTGGAACGACCCACCAGAAAATCCTTTCCGACGAGGGCATGGGGACGAGAGGCACGAGACAAACCCTTCAAGTGTACCATAATCAGTACGAGTTCCCTGTCGACTACCAGTACTACAGACCTCACGCTCCCTGGCAGCTCCATCAGCATCAGTGGAATTTACACAGATTCTAAAACCTAAAATATTTAAGTTAAAACATTTGAGTTACTTTTCAACATGAAGCCAGATGATGACAGTCTTTCTATATTCCAGTGGAACTGTAGATCTGTGTTAAAAAAACTTACTTCAGTTTGAATACCACATTTCTTCAAGTTATTATGACATTCTTGCTTACAGTCTTTAAACGTTGAGCCAAACAAACTTCCAAAACTCAGAAACTTTTACTATCCACCCCTATACAGTTGTAAAAAATCTACTAACAAGGTTCAAACTGCTATTTACATAAGAACTGGCTTAAATTACTCTCCGTATAATGCATTAGATATCCCCAATAATACTGAAGAGCTTTTTTCTACTGCCGCATTTAATCAAGATTAACAAGGAAACCAGTGTTATTGTTATCTCTGTATATTATCCTAACGGCCAAACTGCTGACAGTTCAGATTGGATAAACATCTTTCCTTGACTAACAAAAAGTTATTGTCCTAGGAGACTTCAATGCGCATGCTCCGTTTTGGAACCTGGATGTTCTCAAACAACTTGTAATCGTCTGGTTGAAAATGTAGTGGATTCTGGCTTAGTCCTGTTAAATGATGGCAGCGTTACCAGAGTACTGGATGTGTCTACTCATAGACCCACTGCTATTGATTTGACTTTGGCACCACAAGATTTAGCAGTCAATGCATGCTGGCTAACAGGTGAAGATACCTTGGGTAGTGATCATTTTCCTATTATTTTACAATTGAATCAAAAGGTTATTGGTGAAGATAAGGATATTGACGATATAAGTCCAAAATTTTCTTACAACAAAGCTGATTGGGTTGCCTATCAGTCCTCGTTGTTAATAATGGATCACAACAGCATGATGATATTGATGTGTTTTACGACAATCTGAGCCACGCTATTTTATTAGCAGCTGAAAAATCGATTCCTAAGTGTAGTAATAATGTAAAAGAAAATAATACTCTGGGATTGGATGGTGGAATGAAGAATGTGCAGAAGCAGTGTCTCTGAAGAAAACAGCTTATAAAATATGGCTAAGAGACCGAGGAGATGAAAATTCCATAGAAATGAAACGTGCTAAAAATAATTCCAACAGGGTGATTGCCAAAGCCAAACGGGTCTATTTTTCCGGTTTTTGTCTATCTGAAATTTCGGATTCAAAAGATATACATAAGGTGTGGAAAAAAGTCAAAGAAATGAAGACTAGATTTAATCTGCCATCATTTCCCATTAAACTAGAAAACAATGTTGTACCAACATCCATGAACAAAGCGTTTGTAAAGGTATTCTCGGAAAATAATTTGTTGTCTAATCTAAGTTCAGACATCCAGTCTTACAGAGAAAAAGAAGAGGAACAATCCATATATGAAGATCCTGTTCCAGACCAACAACACTATTTAAATTCTCCTATCTCTTATGAAGAATTCTGTGAAACTCTAGAATCCTTCTCTTCCAACAAAACGGCCATTGGTTTTGATGTTATCTCATACCAGTTGTTCGAGACCTGGAAGGTGTCACTTCACTCATTTTACCAAAAATGTTGGCAAAATGAAACTCTGCCAAGCATCTGGAAGAGGACAGTTGTGATACCTATACCTAAAAAAGGTAAACCTAGGTCTTCGGTTGAAAGTTATAGACCAATAGCTCTAACCTCGCATGCTGGGAAATTGTTAGAAAAAAATATTGAAAAGCGTCTTGTGTATTACTGCGAAAAACGGAACATAATCCCAAATAACCAAGCAGGTTTACGAAAAGGTAGGTGCACGATAGATCATCTTGTAAAGATTACAACACACATTAAAAAACAATTTGCGCGACGAAAAAACACATTAGCTACTTTTTTCGACATGAAAAAAGCGTATGACAGTGTTTGGCATGCACGTCTGCTTTACAAGTTAAAGAATATTGGAATAAGTGGATTAATTATATCAGTATATAAAATGTTTCTTAAGTGGAAGATCTATTTGCACAAAAATAGGCAAAGTCTATTCTTCTTTTAAAGACATTAACATAGGAATTCCACAAGGTTCCGTCATAGCACCTGTCTTGTTCAATATACTTATTCATGACCTTCCCAAGATCATATCCAATAACATACATTAGTGCAATATGCTGATGATCTAGCCATTTGGTTGAATACCAGTATTAGAAAGCACACAAAAAAGAGAGCAATAAATTATGTTAAAAAATATATCAGCTGGAAATAGATAAAATCAACAAATATATGACTGAAAACGGCTTTCATTGTCTGGAGAAAAAACACAATTAGTTCTTTCAATAACGGGGAAAATCCTAAGCATTTGCCTCAGCTAGTGTTAAATGACAAAATATTAGAATATCACGAAATGTAAAATTTCTGGGTTTGACCTTAACTTGTAAATTAAACTGGCGGTTGTACATTGAAAAATTGGTCAATGACGCAAGACAAAGGCTAAATCTACTAAAAATTAATCAGTGCACACCCATGGGGTGTCAGGATACCAAAACTCTGTTACATTTAGCTACTAGTTTTAGTTCGATCAAAGCTTATTTACGGGCAAGAGGTTTATTTCAATGCCCCAGAAACCCTGTTGAAGAAATTACAGTCAATTGACAGTAAAACTGTTAAGGTAGCACTCGGTGTCCTCGTACACACGAATTCGTTAAATACTTATAAAGAAGCAAACTTATTACCTCTGTCAGATCAACGAAAACTGGCAACGGCTAAATACGTTGCCAGAAGCCTACATGTTTCAAATTCTGTCAAACATGATGTACTGGTAATTTCTGAAAAGGACTATCCTAAAAGAGCTCAACACCTTACCTCTCTCCAGCCTGTTAGGGATTATACAAATGAAATATTTGAAAAATGTAACATTGATATTGAAATTATTTCAGATATGC
>CM031608.1:52252115-52287115 GCA_018398815.1 Conus ventricosus
AAAACGCGCTTTCTCCCCGTTGTTCACCGAACCACTTCGGCAGATTTCCGATCCAGAATTTTATCAACATACAGTTCACTGTCGGTGGCGCCCGGCCAAGTTACCTGTTCTCTCGCGCGTGTGCGGTGATGAGTTACGCGTCCGCCATAGTCGTCGCGGGCGGGAAGTTGATGCAGCTGAACGCTACCACTTCTGCGCAGTGAAAATGGCGGCGATTGAGAAGAAGCGTGCTCATGAAACTGATGAAAGCGGCGGCGACTCAGGGTAATGGTAAAGTTTAGAATACTAAACTCACGGGCCTCTCAAATGAAAACGTACAGGGTGTGATGAGAGGTATCTTGACTATTCCTCATGGCAGCGCTCACTGTGAGCGTGTCTTCTCATGTGTCAAGAAGAACAGGACTAGCCAGCGGGCCTCCCTTTCAACAGATGTTACCCTGGAGAGTTTACTGGTGGTCAAATCAGATCCCAGGGAACCTGTCGAGGCTGTCAGGGACATGTCCTCTGAATCCGTGCGCAGGTTAAGAAGTGCTTACACGCAAAGTCTTAAGAAACCCACTAGACTAACCTAAAATGAAAAGACAGCTAGCCATGTACTGTATATTCATCATGCAGAAACTATTTTTAATTTAGTGAAAAGTGCTATTTGCTCTCCCTGTGTGTAGTCACCATGCAGAACTGTATCTAGTTAGTGACAAACTGTGCTGGCTGCTCTCCCTGTGTGTAGGCATCATGCAGAGCTGTATGAAGTTAGTGACAAACCGTGCTGGCTGCTCTCCCTGTGTGTAGTCATCATGCAGAGCTGAAATGAAGTTAGTGACAAACTGTGCTGGCTGCTCTCCCTGTGTGTAGGCATCATGCAAAACTAATGAAGTTAGTGGAAAAGTGCTGGTTGCTCTCCCTGTGTGGTGTAACTGAACAATAAAAAGTGCTGCCTGCAGAACTCTATGACAGAGTGACGTTTTCCCTGTGTTTTCTTCATCATGTTGAGCAAACACACAACAAAGGGTAAGTGAGATATATATTCTAAAGCTGTCGCAGAAATGTGTTTTCCACAGTCATATTATATTTGTTATTGGTTTTAACGTGCGAGGGAAATCTACTGTTTTGAGACCAAATCTACTGGTTTGCTACACCTAATCTACTGGTCAAGGGGATAGAGGGGTAAACAGGCCCTGCCGTTCCAGCAACTTACAGAGCAGCTTGGTGTTGCAATGACTGCAAGAAATATTGAAAACTCAACAAACATACTACGGTATTGCACACCAGCCTTTTCTGGGATTGCATTCTTCTTAAAACTGAAAAGGCAGAGGAGTCAAATTACCACTTTCCGCGGTCACTGAGGAGAAACCACCAAGTTTCGAAATATTGGTATATGACCAGGAGTTATATGTTAGTGAGTTTCCCTCCCTATTGGAGGATGTCTCTCCCCCTTGGAGAAAATAAGCTGCTGAAGGCTCATTTTGAGAAGCATTTTTTTATTATTTTTTCCCCATCCACCCACTCAAGCACATACTGTTAGTTAGGCAGAATCATCTGACACTGCAGGTATGAATGCGTATCTCCCCCTTATTTCTTCAATCTAAGACATAAGAGCAAGCTTTGTTTATAATTCAATATATATATATATATATATATATATATATATTATATATATATATATATATATAAAATATATATAATATATATATATATATAGAATGCTGAACAATTAAGTAGTGGGGGAAAACAAGTGCGGGTTAACAATTCTTCAGTCGTTATAGTAATGACTTGGCAAAGATTTGAACTTTAAAAAAAAAAAAAAAATTCAAGGTGGAATAATATTATAAATATGAGAAGCCCTTCACTAGCTGCCTGAGGGAATCATCGTAATCCCTCTTGAAAGCACATTTATTTGTATTGCCTGCTCCTAGGCCTTTCGTCCGCTGGATCGGACTCATCAGGGAGACACGGCTGATTGTGTCGGTGCTCTTGGTGTCAAATAGAGACACAACACAGTCCATAATTCTGTGGTGTTCATCACCAAGGGTTCAAAAAAGAATTAACAGCACCCTCAAAGCAGCCAGCGAAGGGTATAAATGGAGCAAAACATATATATCAAATTTGAAACAACTGCTTACTGGTTTTTTGTTTAAATTTGGTGACATTAATGTAAAAATATGAAATTGCAGAATACCGTTATGGGATAATGTCACGGACAAAAATAGAAAAACCCAATTCGTGGTCAGTCGCCAGCCAGTTCAATCGGACATAAGTCCAAACCCAAACATTCTGGTCTCCAGCAGACGACTTCGGTGTCGCGTCAGCCAATTAGGCACAGCGAATAGGCTATTTTTAGTCATCACAGAGACAGCACTGTCCAGCAGACAGACTAAGTAGCTGGACCGACGTCTCGAGAGGTCTGGCCAGACGGGTCTCGGCGCCTGGGTCAGACTGATCTAGCCAATTTGCGACCAGCGCCCACAGTTAAGCCAGACGTCGCCGGTTGAAGTAGGAAGGGGGAAGGTATTGTGTGGTGGGGTAAAATCAAGCTAATTAATTAAATGACCCATTGACCCCACAGAGAGCAAGGCCAGTAGATGTGACTGTGACGATTTGAACGTCCAATGGAATAGAAGGGAGGTAACCGTTACACGGCAGGAAAAATTCTGACCAATGGTACTCACCCTTTGACAGATAGGAATGAGAATAAGAAAGCGAGTGGGGAGGAGAGGGAGAAGAAACAGAGAGAGAGGTTCTGGGAGCAAGCTCTGCATGAGAGGAAGGCAGAGAGATGAGAGGATGAAGAGAACCGAGTTGAAGCATTAGCACCAGATAGAGTCTGCAGAGGAAGGACTAAGGAGAGATGTTGAGAGAGAGAGTTGCTAACTGATGAAGAGAAAAAAAAAAGAAAAAGAAAAAGAAAAGAAAAGCAACCATGTCCATTTGATAGAGCAGACTAGAAGACAGAGAGAGAGAGAGTGCAATGCGTTAATGCAGGAAGAAAGAAAGGAGAACAGATCGATGTCTGATAGTCACTGTTCAATCTGAACCGGGGGTTCGACCTCATACCTGGCAGCGCCACTTTCATCAGCAGTCCAACCTGACCAACACGCCAGCGGTCTAACCTAACCAGTGCCAGCAGTCCAACCTGACCAGTGCCAGCAGTCCAACCTGACCAGTGCCAGCAGTTGTGTCGTGACTGGTGTGTGTGAAAGTGACAGTAAAAGAAAAAAAGAAAGAAAAGGTAAGACAGTGATTCGTAAATAGTTTAAGATCACCTGGCCAGGTAAAGATAGAACATCTATTTAAACTCGGGTTAGTTATGATGATTTAGATAAATGGTTTTGTGAAATTCAAGGAAAAAAGAGAATGTTTTATTTTGTTTGATTCCATGCGCATTGAGTTTTTTCTATGATCATGTGTAGTAAAGTTATAGACTTTACTAGTGGTTTTGATTTGACGAATGCATGATATATGAATGAGATTGTAAGCAAACTGTGAGTGTGTTTGGGCTGTGCGCTAGTCCTTCCTCCACTGACATACCCCGAGGTTGACAATTTATTGGCGAGCCTGCCAGGATATATCTGCCCATTTATTATAATTGTTCAACTTCTCAGAGAGGAAGCTGGTGGGATTCAAGTATCATAATCCTAAGACAAGGTAGTGTCTTACTGTATGTTTCCAAGATAGTTAAAATACTAGGCTTGGCATTGCTTCCAAGATAGTTAACACTAGGCTTGGCATTTCAGCCCCAGAGTACTTATATTCGCACAGATTGCCTATAATTCGCTCTCATAGTTGGGTCAGGCGCTAGGCGTCTTATAAAAACTAATTACGTTGTCCCAAGCTAATATTATCATTCATAGGATTGTGCTATCACGTCACTCGTGTCGGTAACCACCAGTTTGGCTGTCGTAGTAATAAAATCCTGTTAAAAAAAAAAGAGAAAAGAGATATAATGGTGCACGAAAAGAACACCCCTATTGAACAACTTGTGAGCGTCGCTCGTGATTTAGGCTACTCGGGAGAAGAGTTGCGAGCATTCGTTAAAACCCAACAAAAAGATGGACAGAGATGAGCGAGCGGAGAGACGCCGTGTCGCAGTAGAAATAGCAGAGCAGGAAAAGGCTAAAGAAACGCAGAAACAGAAAGATTAAGGATTCAATTAGAGTTAGAGAGAGTGAGAATACAGAGGGAGACCACCGATGATGGTAGTTCAGTTTCAGGTGACCCTGTGCGCAGTTATGCCCCCCGACCAAGTTGCCAAAATTCTCTGAAGGAACAGATTCGATTGATGCGTACATCAGTCGTTTTGAAACGTTTGCAACTAGTCAGGTTGGCCTTCAGAAGAGTGGGCAGTCATTTTGTCAGCGCTATTGACGGGTAAGGCATTACAGATTTTCACTGCGTTACCAGCAGACCAACAATCTGATTTTGGTGCTGTGAAGGAGTCTTTGATGAAGGGATGTGACCTCACAGAGGAGGGGTTTAGAAAGAAATTTCGATCAGCTAGATTAACAAGCAGGTGAAACGTACACTCAGTTTGGTGCACGTTTAGATCACTATTTTGAGAAGTGGTTAGAGTTGAGTCGTACGAAAAAGGAGTTCGCTGAATTGAAAGAGCTGGTTATGAAAGAACAGATTTTGTCAGGTTGCAGTCCAGAGTTAACTATACATTTGAAAGAGAGACAGCCAGAGACAGCAGGAGAGATGCTGAAGTTAGCAGAGGTGTATAGAGAGGCACGTTTGGGCACTAAGGTGCAGAGAAACAGGTGCCAGGCACAGGTGAGAAGAGTGCAAGGAGACTGGGGGAGTTTTCTGCAAAGTCTGCAAACCCAGTGGTGGGGCAGAAAGGAGGACAAAGGGACAATAGGTGTTTCATTTGTCACAAGAAGGACATGTGGCGAGGGATTATGAGGTTCCAGAAGGCAGCAGCCTTGCAAGAGGTTGATAAGGGTCGCCAGGGAAACGACATGCAGTGGAACCAAAAGGGATCCAATCTGAAGAGGGTGAGTGCGGCCTAGGGCTAGTGCTGGACAGCAGTCAGTGTCAGGGATGGAGGGCACTAGCTGAGTGGTTCATTACCAGTGGAAGAAGGGTGGATTAGCCAGCAGAGGGTGAAAGTGTTACAGGACACTGGTTGTTCATGTGGTGTAGTAAGAACAACGCTGGTCGAGGAAGAGGATTTGACAGGGCAAATCCAGACCTGTACTCTAATCGATGGCACTGTGAGGAAGTTCCCAGTTGCAAGATAGAAGTACGTACCCCTTACTTCTCGGGCGAGTTGTCTGCGCTGGTGATGGAGAAACCCCTTTATGATTTGATCATTGGAAATAATTCCAGGTGCAAGGGATCCAGGGGATCCTGAGTTGTTGACTGCTACAGGGGCAAGCAGTTCAAACACGGAGCAAGAAGGAGGAAAAGGTTGATAAACCGTTAGTCATTCCAGCAAGGACGTCAGGCCTGATGAGTTTAGGGGAGCGCAGGAACAAGACCCTTTGCTCGTGAAGTCTTGGGAGTTGGCAGGAGGTGGAGAGAAACAGGTGGTTGAGGAGGTGAGACAGAATTTCTGGTGAAAGGCGGGTTGTTGTACCGAGTGTTCATCAAGGGAAGACAGGTAGTGACAACTCAATTAGAGGTACCGCATGTTATCGATGACACTGTCATGTCAGTGGGTCACGAGTCGCTCATGGGGGGTCATCTCGGCACCAGCAAAACAGCCGACCGAATTTTTGATGATTTTCATTGGCCAGGGGCAATGGCAGACATAAAGCGTTTCTGCATTCATGTGATGTGTGTCAAAGGTCAGCCACAAGAGGGGTGAAGAGGAAGGCCCTCTTAAACATCCCCCTTTATTGACACACCATTCAGGAGAGTGGCTTTTGATCTGATGGCCCAATCTCGCCCGTTCCAAAGGCGGGCACAGTATGTGTTGACGCTCGTGGACTACGCGACCAGATTTCCAGAAGCAGTCGCATTGAAGGGCGTAGATACGCAACAGGTCGCTGAAGGGCTGGTAGACATCTTTTTCTCGCGTGTGCCATCACAAATTCTCAGTGACAGGGGGTCACAGTTCACCTCAGGCGTGATGAGGGAGGTCAACAGGCTGCTAGGGATCACACAGCTTCTCACTACCCATACCATCCACAATGCAATGGCTTGGTGGAAAGATTCAATGGTGTGCTGAAGGGCATCTTAAAGAAGCTCTGTGAGGAAAGGCCAGCAGATTGGGACCATTACATTCCCGCGGCACTGTTCGCCTACAGGGAAGCCCCTCAGGAGAGCACAGGTTTTTCACCATTTGAGCTGCTGTATGGGCGGACATGTGTATTCTCAAAGAGCTGTGGTCTGGAGAACAGGAGTCAGAAGAGGTAAAAACCACTTATCAGTATGTGGTGGACTTACGCAATAGGCTAGAGGAGACATGTAAGGTTGCAAGGGAAAGTTTGCAGGAGGCTAGGGTCATGCAGAAGAAGCAATATGACAAGAAGGTGAGGAAGAAATTTCCCCAAGGTGGGAGATCAAGTCCTGTTACTGCTTCCCACGGATCACAACAAGCTGCTGATGCATTGGAAAGGACCATTCACCATCATTGAAAAGGTAGATCAGGGCTACCGAATTGATGTGAATGGGAAACCAAAACTTTTCCATGCGAATTTGTTCCGCAAATATATTCAGCGTGAGACTCAGCACATAGGCGCAGCAGCAATCATTGATGGAGGTGAAGGAGACCCAGCGAAAAGGGGAGATTTTGTTGCCTGAGTTTCCAGGAGAAGAGTCATACAGGGATGTGTCACTGTAAAGAAGGGCTAGACAGTAGGAGACAGGAGGAAGTTAGGGGCTCCTAAAACAGTATAGGGCGTCCCTGACTGAAAACCAGGCAGGACAACTCTAGAGACCTGTACGGTGGAGGTAACATCGCAAAAACTCGTACATGTGAAACCCTACCCGATCCCGTATGCCACCAAACGGTGATCGAGGAGGAGTGGAAAAGATGTTGGACCTTGGGGTGACTGAACCGTCCCAAGCTGCTGATGCATTGGAAAGGACCATTCACCATCATTGAAAAGGTAGATCAGGACTAAACCCAATTGATGTGAATGGGAAACCAAAACTTTCCATGCGAATTTGCTCTGCAAATATATTCAGCGTGAGACTCAGCACATAGGCGCAGCAGCAAACATTGGTGGAGGGGAAGGAGACCCAGCAGAAGAAGGGAGATTTTGTTGCCTGAGTTTCCAGGAGAAGAGTCATACAGGGATGTGTCACTGTATGAAGGGCTAGACAGTAGGAGACAGGGGGAAGTTAGGGGCTCCTAAAACAGTATAGGCGTCCCTGACTGATAAACCAGGCAGGGCAACTCTAGAGACCTGTACGGTGGAGGTAACATCGCAAAAACCCGTACATGTGAAACCCTACCCGATCCCGTATGCCACCAAACGAGTGATCGAGGAGGAGGGGAAAAGATGTTGGACCTTGGGGTGATTGAACCGTCCAAATCATGCACCCGTCGTCTTAGTGAGGAAAAAGTCAGGTGAGCATCGATTCTGTGTTGACTATAGACGTCTGAACAGTGTCACCAAGGTCGATGCAGAAGTCATACCGAACGTGGAAGACCTGTTTTGCTCAGATCGCCACAAGCAAGAGCAAGTATTTCACCAGGATAGATCTGAGCAAGGGTTATTGGCAAATAGCCTTGAGTGAGGACTCAAAAGAAGTCACAGCATTCTCCACTCCTATGGGGCTATACCAGTGGCGAGTACTTCCTTTTGGTATGGTCAGTGCACCTGCAGTTTTCTCTCGGATGATGAGAAGTTATTGACGGGTTTGGAAGGTGTAGTGAATTTCATGGATGACATTCTGATAGCACCTGAGACATGGGAGGAGCATATGAGGCAGCTAGCAGCAGTTTTAGAGAGGTTGAGACAAGCCAATCTCACAGCCAGACCAACAAAGTGCCAGATTGGTTTTCCAAGCCTGGAGTTCCTAGGTTTTGTTGTCGGAGGCGACACAAAGCAGCCAGAAAAGGGCAAGGTGGAGAAGATGATGAATTCAGAGAGACCAAAGACCAAAACAGAAGTCAGGAGTCTGCTAGGTTTTATTGGTTTCTACAGGGAGTTTGTTCCAAAGTTCGCAGCAATCACGAGTCCTCTCAGTGATTTGGTCAAAGCAGGGAAACCGCAGTGGTCGAGTGGTCAGACGCTGCAGAGCAAGCACTGCAGACAGTGCTAGAAAGACTAGGTTTCCTCCATCTTGAAGCTACCGGATATGTCTAAACCGTTTTTGTTGCGGACAGATGCATCAGGGGGGAGTAGGTGCAGTATTGTTGCAGGAGCACGAAGGGGTCGAGTTTCCTGTGACTATGCTAGCAGGAATTGACGAAGTGTGAAGAAGGGTACGCAACGGTAAAGGAGTGTTTGGCTGTCGTGTGGGCCGTGCAGAAATTTCACAAATACTTGTATGGGAAAGAGTTCGTGGTAGAGACTGATCACAACCACTCAAATTCCTGCAGGAGGCGCAGCTGAAAAACAGCAGGGTTCTGCGCTGGGCAATGGCACTGCAGCCCTACAGGTATCGAGTTCAGTACATCCCAGGTCGACAGAATGTCGGAGCTGATTAAGCCATGTAGTCTAGCAAGCTGCAACTCAGAGGAAGTCGGTCATATCCGGGGCGCATAGCTCCTTTGTTGATAATATGTGTTGATTACAGTTAGGTTTGAGTGGATATGGGTTCATTCCCATTTGGCTATGGTTCATATTTTCTTTGTGAGACTTGTTCGTGTAAATGTAGTTATGTTGGAGCATACAGTCGCTTGTGTAGTAATGCACTGTTTGCGATAAGTGAGGATGGAGATTCCTCAGTGAGGTGTCATTGGATCGTGAATCATATTAGATTGTGCTTTTCATAGTAGTTGTGAAGAGAAGATGTGGCAAATCCGCAGGCAGGGAATTGCATAGGTGCGCACAGAGGTTATCAGAAAATGAGTTGGAAAAAAAAGTAAAAGCGCACGTCATGATAACCCATTGGGGTGATATTTACGAGTGATACATGCTGATAATTGTAAACCGTTGTGTAAATAATTTTGCAAAAATTGCACTGTAGCTGTGGGGTCAGCAAATTCGGTTGTTGTTTGTTTTTGTACCGTTGTTTTGAGACATGCGGACATAGTCTTTGCAAGGGGAAATTGTCACGGACAAAAAGAAACCCGATTCGTGTCAGTCGCCAGCCGTTCAATCGGACATAAGTCCAAACCCAAACATTCTGGTCTCCAGGCAGACAACTCGTGTCGCGTCAGCCATTAGGCACAGCGATAGGCTATTTTGTCCTCACGGAGACAGCACTGTCCAGCAGACAGACTAAGTAGCTGGACCGACGTCTCGAGAGGTTGGCCAGACGGGTCTCGCGCCTGGGTCAGACTGATTAGCCAATTTGCGACCAGCGCCCACAGTTAAGCCAGATGCCGGTTGAATAGGAAGGGGGAAGGTATTGTTGGTGGGGTAAATCAAGCTAATAATAAATGACCCATTGACACCACAGAGCAAGCCAGTAGATGTGACTGTGATGATTTGAACTCCATGGAATTAGAAGGGAGGTAACCGTACACGGCAGGAAAAATTCTGACCAATGGTACTCGCCTTTGACAGATAGGAATGAGAATAGAAAGCGAGTGGGGAGGAGAGGGAGAAGAAACAGAGAGAGAGGTTTCTGGAGCAAGCTCTGCATGAGAGGAAGGCAAGAGATGAAGGAGTAAAAGAAGAGTGAAGCATTAGCACAGTAAGTCGCAGAGGAAGGACTAAGGAGAGGTTGAGAGAGAGAATTGCTAATGAGAAGAGAAAAAAAAAAAAAAGAAAAAGAAAAGAAAAGCAACCATGTCCATTTGATAGAGCAGACTAGAGAGAGAGAGAGAGAGTGCATGCGTTAATGCAGGAAGAAGAAAGGAAACAGATCGATGTCTGATAGTCACTGTCAATCTGAACAGGGCTCTACCTGACCCCTCCAATACTGGCAGGCCGCCATCCTTCATCCCAGCAAGTCCAATTTTTTCATCATATGAAATTGATCGAGAACACGGTTTATCATTGACAGTGTTAAATCATCACCATCTCCCTTTTGTTTGGCGTCCACAAGGCCCGTTTGGACTTGCTTTAACCCTTATCTCAGCCTTGTCGATGTCATTCTGGGAATGATTGTCAGACCCAAATTTAAGCTGATGATCGAAGTTCGTCAGAGTTCCGCAGGATTTTCCTAATGTTATTTCTAAGTTCAAACCTGCGTCCATGACGTATCATCTTGGATGGTTAGCAATAAGCTTAAACTAAACCCAGACAAAACGAGGTGATCAAGGTGGGTGTTCCATCATCCCTACGGCGATTAAAGACAGTTCGATTAAATTGGAAGACATCTGTATTGATTTCAAGAAAGTGTAAATATCTCGGTGTGAAACTAGACAGCACTCTGACTATGAAAGACCACATCACAGTGTGTGTCGAGCCTGTTTCCTGGAACTCAGGCGCATTGCTAGCATTAGGCAAAAACTCTCAAGAGAAGCAGTGAGAAAACTAGTATCGGCCCTCCATTCTGTCACGTATTGATTACTGTAATACCACTTTCATTGGTCACAGATGACAGCTCTCACGTCTAAAACGAATTCAAAATGCTGCTGCTCGTTAGTTTGAGAAAACGAAACGAGACCATGTCTCGCCGATGCTTCGCGAGTTTCCCACTGGCTGCCAGTCGAAGCTCGTGTACAATACAAAAGTGGCGTTCTGGCTTATCGCCACTTGAGGGTAGTCTAGCGCCTGTCTCTCAGTGCCCTTTGACCACCAGGAACTTTGCTAGAAGTCTGAGATCTCTTCAGGAGAAGCAGTTAGTGCTCCCAGGTCAAACCCTTTCAGACAGCTGGGGGCGTGCCTTTAGTATTGCTGCTCCAAGGATATGGAAATAAGTTGCCGGCCCAGCCTCAGACACTCACCTTCTCTTAGCACTTTCAAGAGCCATCTGAAAACCTATCTTTTCAAAGCACATTTAGGGTAATGCTTTTTTGTTTTTATTCTGTAGTTAGACGTGCTGCTTTTATTTTTTAATTTTTAATTTTTGTGCTGTAGATTTTCTATATTAATGATGTTTCGAATGAATCACCCAAAGTAAAAAGGAATGTATGCGTGAGATCAAGCGCAATGAGTTAAATTTGTTGAATTAGAATGCGCTAAGAAATGCAATCCATTATTATTTTATTATTATTAAACTTGGGGTGATATTTACGAGTGTACATGCTGATAATTTGTAAACCGTGTGTAAATAATTTTTGCAAAAACTTGCACGTGTAGCGTGGGGCAGCAAATTCGGTTGTTGTTTGTTTTTTTTGTACGTTGTTTTGAGACAATGCGGGGCAAGTCTTTTGCAAGGGGGAAATTGGGCACGGACAAAAAAGAAAACCCCAATTCGTGGTCAGTCGCCCAGCCAGTTCAATCGGACATAAGTCCAAACCCAAACATTCTGGTCTCCAGGCAGACAACTTCGGTGTCGCGTCAGCCAATTAGGCCAGCGAATAGGCAATTTTTAGTCCTCACGGAGACAGCACTGTCCAGCAGACAGACTAAGTAGCTGGAAACCCACGTCTCGAGAGGTCTGGCCAGACGGGTCTCGGCGCCTGGGTCCAGACTGATCTAGCCAATTGCGACCAGCGCCCACAGTTTTAAACCAGAACTCCGCGGTGAAAATAGGAAGGGGGAAGGGGGTGGGGGTAAAATCAAGCTAATTTAAATTAAAAGACCCATTGACCACCACAGAGAGCAAGGCCAGTAGATGTGACTGTGACGATTTTAACGTCCAATGGAATTAGAAGGAGGTAACCGTTACACGGCAGGAAAAATTCTGACCAATGGTACTCACCCTTTGACAGATAGGAATGAGAATAAGAAAGCGAGTGGGGAGGAGAGGGGAGAAGAAACAGAGAGAGAGGTTCTGGGAGCAAGCTCTGCATGAGAGGAAGGCAGAGAGATGAGAGGAGTGAAGAGAACCGAGTTGAAGCATTAGCACCAGATAGAGTCTGCAGAGGAAGGACTAAGGAGAGATGTTGAGAGAGAGAGTTGCTAACTGATGAAGAGAAAAAAAAAGAAAAAGAAAAAGAAAAAAAAGCAACCATGTCCATTTGATAGAGCAGACTAGAAGAGAGAGAGAGAGAGTGCAATGCGTTAATGCAGGAAGAAAGAAAGGAGAACAGATCGATGTCTGATAGTCACTGTTCAATCTGAACAGGGGTTCGACCTCATACCTGGCAGCGCCACTTTCATCAGCAGTCCAACCTGACCAACGCCAGTGGTCTAACCTGACCAGTGCCAGCAGTCCAACCTGACCAGTGCCAACCTGACCAGTGCCAGCAGTTGTGTCGTGACTGCTGTTTGTGAAAGTGACAGTGAAAAGAAAAAAAGAAAGAAAAGGAAAGACAGTGATTCGTAAATAGTTTAAGATCACCTGGCCAGGTAAAGTAGAACATCTATTTATACTCGGGTTAGTTATGATGATTTAGATAAATGGTTTTGTGAAATTCAAGGAAAAAAGAGAATGTTTTATTTTGTTTGATTCCATGTGCATTGATGTTTTTCTATGATCATGTGTAGTAAAGTTATAGACTTTACTAGTGGTTTGATTTGACGAATGCATGATATATGAATGAGATTGTAAGCAAACTGTGAGTGTGTTTGGGCTGTGCGCTAGTCCTTCCTCCACTGACATGCCCCGAGGTTGACAGATAAAATAATCACCACTTTGTTGTAAAATCTCTATCTTCTTAGAGAATCATCCATAGCGAAATGAATTATGTGCACCAATGTCGTTTGTTTGACCCATTGCTGAAGAATCTTATAAAACTGTAAGTTCAAACCGTACATGCGTGTCAAAAAAGTATTGCGGTATAGTAGTCGACAACAGATTACAAAATATAGTGTAGCGTTTGAAAGTAAAAAAAAAAGGGGGACAAAACGAAATAAGCTTATATGCCTTGTGTAGCAAAATACATACACGCACACGCATACGCACGCACACACACACACACACACACACACACACACACACACACACACACACACACACCACACACACACACACACACAACACACACACACACACACACACACACCGGTGGACTGCATTTTACCATTTTTTTCCTGGGATTAACCATACGTGGTGATTGATAATCACGTTAGAGTTATTCCAATGTTTTAATTGTATCTCACGATTTGTCTGCGTGACTTTCTTCGGGTTCTTCCTCCTTCAGGCAAGAGCCATGCCAGGGATATTTGTTTTATTCCCATGTAAGCGAATTCTGCACCTGGCATCTCATTGCCAGTGACGCATGACTCAAACGTCTTGCTGTGATCACAATCCTAACGCTAGATACTGGTATTTACCAAGGAAAAGTCCCATTCTCTAAACCTGCCATTTCAAACCCAGAAGCCCTAGGGAGACTGGCTGTTTCCTGAACAAAAGCAGTTTGTTTTATTTCAACTCCACCTAAAGTGAATTTTAGAAACACATATCACAAAAGTTTGTAACGAACCCGGTGTAACAGCAAAGTGCATCCTGAGAAACTTTCTGTAGGGACACTTTACGCGACAGTTATAATGACAGTATTACCTACTACGCGCGCGCGCGCGCGTGTGTGTGTGTGTGTGTGTGGTTAAATGAACGATTTTTGTTTCCTATTTCAGAGATCCCAGAACAGGCAAAATGTTCTACGGCAAACAGTAATCCGTCATTGCTACAATATTACCCAGTTCAAACTTAGGAGTGATGAAGCAACATGTTCTGATTGCATCTTACACGATGGGGAATTGGAGTGTAAAACCCATCAAAGAAGAACCCCATCTCAGCAAGAATACCGCCACAAAATTTGTTTAGCTTACATGAACAGTTGTGTTTTGTTTTCTAAGGAATGAAGTGAAGGGGGAGGATGACAGGGAGAGTGAAAAAAAACACACACAAGGAACTGGCCAAAACAACATCCCTTTCTCCTTTGTAGACATAAGTATTCATGAGGTGCTATAAGATCATACATCTTACCGTTTATTGAGCGAAGATATCGATCAGAGAAATACACACGTCATTCCCCAAAGTCATCTGTCTTGTCTGCAAAGGTGGGTGAGAAGGGATTTCATTAAATGAAGCAAGAGTTCACTGTCGTGTCATTCATACATATTGCGTACATGGAGGCCAGACAGCTGCTTTAGAAAACACATAATTCATACATTCATGTTTAGTTTATTTCTCTGAATCCATTCAGGAGTACATATGCAAATACGCTTTCATTTTATGGGCTGACATTATCGTAAATTTATTCTGGTTATGGATGGAACAATTTTCTCCGTGTCGACTGTTCTCAATGTAATATGGAGCACCACACTGTTTCCTATTGATATGTGTATTCTCTCTCTCTGTCTCTCTCTCCCCCCTCTCTCTCCCTCCCTCCCTCCTCTCTCTCTCTCTCTCTCTCTCTCTCTCTCTCTCTCTCTCTCTCTCTCTCTTTCTCTCTCATCATTGTTGTTGTTACAACGAAACATGCACATGGCACACACACACAATCTGTCAGAGTTGAGTTTGCTACGGGCTCAATTGGGAAGACTGGGACGACACAGTTGAGTTTCATCCACTTAATGGATGCGTTTCTGAGAGTGTTGCACAAATTTCTTTAACAACACTGCATTTGTTTTGTATCTTTCGGGCCTGGTTGACGTCGGGATATATTATGAAAGGAAACGTAGAGTACAGCCCTGTCATGCGGTCTCAGACCGGAATGGAAATTCGTAGCATCATCTTTATCATCCTCATTCTAATCGATCAGCATAAAAGTCTCAAATTCTGTTGCCCTTCATGCCCTGCTCTCATGGTGACCTCAGACTCAATGTCCTCTCCACGTTTGTGGCCCTGGTTGGATTCTTGCAGGGTCAACAGTATTGGTGAGTTCATAAGGGCTGTCGTTGGCCGGATGTGGTGGCGCCCTCCGGAGGGGGAGCTCACAAACGCCGGCTCCGCGACTAAGCATTTATTGTCGTCAATAGGGGGCTTAGTATGTGGTATCCTGCTTATGGTGGATCAGCACAGGCGCCACTGAGCACCATAGAAGTGACTCGGCAGTATTGCAGTGTCTCCTCCGATGGGTTGTCTCTTGACGACTTGACATTGACTGCTCCCTGTGGATTGCCGGTGCCGGGGCTGTCGGAATGAGCGGGCTGTGTGCACTGCCACTGAGGTGGCACAGAAAATGAGAAAGGAAAAAAGAAAAAAGGGGGAGGATATGGGATATGAGGGAAGCAAAACGTAAATGAAAAATCAAAATTTCAGATCTTTTCTAGCAGATTCGGACTCGTCAGGGAAACACGATGGACTGTGTCTTCGCTCCCTTAACATCAAAGAAAAGGTATTACAGTCCATACTTCTGTGGTATCCTCACCACCAATGTTCAAAAACAGAATCCAAGAGCCTCCCAAAGCAGCCAGTGAATGGTAGAAAAGTAAAACGAGATGAAAGCGCTGTAGGGAAATGAGCCGAAAAACTGAAATATCATTATGTAAACAGTGTTAAACTGAAATCATTATATAAACAGTATTAAACTGAAATATCATTATATAAACAGTATTAAACTGAAATATCATTATATAAACAGTATTACACTGAAATATCATTATATAAACAGTATTAAACTTAAGTGGAAATCTTGGAGCCTGAATCAAGGCCATCTTGCGCCGAATTTGAAAAGATAAGTAATTTCTCGTTCTTCGTTTTCATTATCCTGAATATTGTTTCTCTTGCCAGAAGAAGGCATGAGAGGTCGAAACGCATCGTGTTTTGTTTTGTAATTTGTTTGTCCCCTCTATCTGGCGGATTAACTTATCTAAAATCTTTCTTTAAAAAGTGTGTTTCATTTTCTACCTGCAGTTACCTCCCTTTGAAATTAATTCGAATAGATGATTATTCTTTTAAAAAAATTATCGATTGATTTTCGCATATGTTTATTCTTGTTTGTTTTTATGTGGCTGTCATATTTATCCCCATTTGTTTACACAACAAACCCTCTATTCCTGCAGTCCGAGTCTACGACACACACGTACATAATGAATCTGACATATCTTTATCTTCCGGACCGACAAAACAATTTTTCTCAGGCATGTTCGTTCAAAATTACACTTTTGGAAGATATGGCATACAGATGTGACTGCCTGAAATTGTCGTTAGCTACTCAATTGCACGACTCCTCCCTTACTCTCCCCACGGTCACATACAACAGGGAAATGCTCCCTCCTCTTAAAGGAACATACCAGGATATCAGAATGATCTCAGTCTTGTTAGATCGTGGATTTTTTTAACACTGGCAAAGATTTTTTTTAACACTGATGTGGAAAGAATTAAATCAATTTGTCTCTAAGAGAGAATGGCGATAGAATGTAACTTTTAGTGCTTTTTGTATAATTATCCAGCGCCATCTTTCTTCTGCCTTAATACATTCCATCTGATTTCAGCCTCTTCCTTTTCCATTCTTTTTCAATTGGAACGAGGTCAGGTTGTAATGGCAGAAATAAATCTTATTCCATTGAAGTGAAAAGGAAGGAAGGGATGAGAGTTTCATTATACTTTATTTTCTCCAGATATTTTGATTTCATTTGTGCGTTGCGTTATACTTTTATTTCCTCCGTTCATTCTTTTTTTTCTCTCTCTTTTTAAAACTTTGCTTCTCTGGGAAAGGTTTGGGAGACGACGCACGTGGTACGGAAAGTGGTGACAGAAGGATAGAAAATCAACTGCAATGGGACATGAGGGCACAATTTCTCAACTGTACATATTTACAGCCTGAATAATAGTTATTATTGTAGGTTTAGTTCAGTCTGTAAGAAGGGTAAGTTTGAGTGCTGCTGGATGTTTATATTTTATATAGTCCATCTAATAATGTACTGACTTCGTTAAAGGATCGATGTGTGTCACATTCAATGGTCACTACACAATGGCATCTGCCAGAGAGTAATTATGTCCCTTGACGTCTTAATGGAATGCCCTGTGCGTACCTGTATCTTATGAACACAGCGCAGGCTTCTAAGGATGGTGCAGGATTGCTCCCAGCTGGTTTGTTTGGCAGTAGAGAACAGTGCTTCTCCGGGTCTCATCCGCACCTACGGGTGTATCTTTTTCTTGTCTGCCTTTTGGCCGATTCTGGAAAAGGCCCAGTGACGGTGAGGAAAGACCCACTGACCACAGGAAAAATCCTGTTTACAGCAGGAAAGACTGTGACCCTTCAGAGAGCATGTAAGACCTCATGGAGAAAGCTTGGCCATGTCTGCAGTTGTACTGTCTTCATCTGTCAGCAGAACAGCGAGTTAGCCTGCGGGATGTACATGGCAGTTGCTTTACGGTGGCGTATTTCGCCGGTGGCCTCTGCAGTCATAGTGACTGGTGCACCCATGGGAACGGTCCCGTGGAGAGTTTGTCGTGTCACATCCGATAGTCATTATACAATAGCATCTGCCAATGAGCAATTATGTCCCTTGACGTCTTAATGTAATGCCCTGTGCGAGTCGGCACCCTATGTAAACACAGGATGGTGAAGGATTTCTCGCAGCTGACTAACTAGGCATTTGAGGACAGATTTTTTCTAGGTCCCACCCGCACCTTCGGGTGTATCTTCTTCCTCACTTTGTTAAAGTATCGATGTGTTAAGAAAGACATGATATTTAATGCCATAGCAATTACCATAGAAACGCGCGCGCTCATTAGAGTGTACGTTTGTATGTGCGTGAGCGCGCTCGTGCGTGTGAATATGTGTGTGTGTGTTGTGTGTGTGTGTGTGTGTGTGTGTGTGTGTGTTGTGTGTGTGTGTGTGTGTGTGTGTTTGCACCTCTCTCTCTCTCTCTTTCTCTGTCTCTCGGTGAGTGTGTGTGTGGGGTGTGTGTGTGTGTGTGGTGTGTGTGTGTGGTGTGTGTGTGTGTGTGTGTGTGTGTGTGTGTGTGTGTGTGTGTGTGTGTGTGTGTTCATGCGTGCGTGGCGTGCGTGCGTGCGTGCGTGTGTGTGTGTGTGTGTGTGTGTGTGTGTGTGTGTGTGTGTGTGTGTGTGTGTGTGTGTGTGTGTGTGTGTGTGTGTGTGTGTGTGTGTGTGTTTCTGTTCATCTCCCAGATCCCGTGTTGATCGAAAACGATAAAATCTTTAAAACAAAAGAGGAAAAAGTTGAACTATTTGCTGACACTTTCGCAGCAATGAGTGAGACTTAGCATCTACCTAAAGAAGAGCAAGAACGAAGAAGAGCTATTGAAAAGGAAGGGAGAATTATTGAACCACATAACAATGACAACAAAACGTTATATACTAAAAAAATTCTAACAATGGAAAAGTTTTTGTATTCACTTCGTCGTCTAAAATCAGGTAAACTCGCGAAAGGATTTGATCCATGATAAAGCATTTTCCACAATTCTTTTTGAAAAAATTCTTCCAATTATGCTGGAATTCTGGAAAGCTGCCAATGGCTTGGAAGAAAGCACAAGTTATACCTATCCATAAACAAGGAAAATCAAAAAGAAAATTTTCTAATTTTCGACCCATTTCTTTGACTCCTCACATTGGAAAACTTTTTAAGAGGATATTAAAATTCAGATTAGAACACTTTCTTGAAAAGAATGGGATTTTGCCACTATTTCAAGCTGGTTTCAGAAAAGGAAGAGGTGTCATTGATCATGTTAGTCTTTTAGGTTCGCACATCAAAAAAGCCTTGGCTAAGCGACACTCCACTTCAGCCACGTTTTCTGATATTCACCGAGCGTACGATTCCGCTTGGCATTTCAAATTATTGTCCAAGGATCATGAAATTGGGATTAAATGTCGTTTTCCATATGTTTTTACAATCATATTTATCTGGGAGAACGCTACAAGTAAAACCAAATGGTGTGCTGTCAAGTACAAGATATGTAAAACACGGGTGTCCCTCAAGGAAGTGTAATTTCTCTAATCCTCTTCCCATTGATGGTTTATTAACTTAAGCAGATTGACAAAAGGGGCAACTTCAGTGCTTATGCAGATGATATTGCAATGTGCAAAAATGTAAATCGTATTTTACAAAAAACAAAATCAAGCGTAATAAAATTGTTGAACAGTTTCAATTTGCTGTCAGTAAACTTGTTAATTATTTGAATTCAAACGGTTTTAACTTATCGGTTGACAATCGGTTTTTATTTTAACTTATCGACTGACAAATCGGTTTTTTTTTAAATATCGATTTTGAACGTACGGACGCTGTAAAAATAAAATAGGTGATTCTTTCAGTTTCCCAAGTAAGCAAGTAAAATTTCTAGGCATTATTTTTCTCTATAAATTATTTTGCTGCAACCATATGAATTATCTCATGGAAAAGGCAAGAAAAAAATTGCGTTAACTGCAAGTCTTAACTGGAATCCCTCTAATAAACTGGATCTAATCTTATCCATGTTGCCTTAGGGACAGTTCGTTCGATTGTAAGTTATGGTCAAGAAGTATTTTTTATTGCACCAAGGAGAGATTTACATAAGTTAACTAGTATTGATTCCTTAGCACTTAAAATTGCTTTGGGGCTTCCAAGATGGGCATCAGTTGATATGACTTACAGAGAGGCAGGCGTTTTGTCTTTAAATGAACATAGGATGCTATGTGCTTGTAGCTACTCAGCACGAGCAAGAACAGTCCCTAACTCAGTTACTTCTGAACTTGATGAAAGCACTTACGTTCTAGAGAGATACGGAATATAGCAGCATATATCTCATAATATATATCTATCTATCTATACACATATATATATATATAATATATATATATATATATATATATATATATATATATATATATATATATACATAATATATATATTCTTACCGATGATAGAAAAGGGAAGGTAAATAGAGAATAATGGTGGGGTTGGGCGTGGAGAAGTAGCAAATGCGGACGGAGTGGGGTGATGGAGGTGGGCAGGTGGAGAAAGGTCTCCAGCAGACTGGAATAGGAGAAATCAGCTAGAAGGGACCTAAGGGAGCCATCTGTCTTGCCAGTTGCAGACTGCATTTAAATTGGAGTTCCCTGTATAGGCAGCCGGCTTCTTAAGATTTCACACACGCACGTATGCACGCACGCACGCCCAAACGCACGCACATATGCACGAACACACACACGCACGCATGCATGCACCTATATACACACTCACACACACACGCACGCGCGCACACACACACACACACACACACACACACACACCACACACACACACACACACCACACACAACACACACACACACACACACACACACACACACACACACACACACACACACACACACACACACACACACAGCACATGCATATGCACACATGCTGCACGCAACACACACACAGCAAGCACACACTATACAGGATCACGCGCGCGCCACACACACACGCACACACTCACTCACTTACTCTCTACTCTCTCTCTCTCACCACACACACACAACAACACACACCACACACACACACACACACACACCACCCACCACCACACACACATACACACACCACACACCACACTCACCTCACTACACACACACACACACACACACACCACACACACACACACCACCACACACACACACACACACACACACCACCACACACACACACACACACACACACACACACACACACACACACACACACACACACAACACACACACACACACACACACACACACACACACACACACAGTTCCCTCTCTCAAGCAGTTCTTATTCCTGCATTTTTACTGATTCACGTTTCTTTGAAACCAGGTTCTTGTTTAAACAATTAAAGTGAATGGTGCAGGACCTGACATAAGCAAAACTAATTTTGTCAGTATTTGGAACTGTTGTATAATGCTACTCTAGTAACCCAACAAGTTTAGCCTCTGTCGTCTCATTTCAGTCCTTTAACCCAAAAGACTTTGCAAAATGTCTTTGTGGATGCTCAGAAGATTAAAAAAGAAAAGAAAAAAAAAAAGCTGAACAAAAATCACAACGTTTTGGTCATAGATCGTCTTCAGGACTTGTGACAGACTTTGCTTCTGTTGTGTCACTCCATTAACCCAACAAGCCGTGCTTCTGACGTATCATTTTCAGTCCATTAACCCGACAACTTTTGCATCTGCCGTGTCATTCAGTCCAGGCTTTTCTGTTGTCATGTCATGTCACTCCATTTTATCAACATATCTCACTTATGCCATCTCATTTCAGTCTGTTAACTCAGGAAGCTCTGCTTCTTTCGTGTCATTTCACTCCATTAAGATTCCATCCCACTGTGGGATCACTGGGAATGAGAAGGCCGACACTCTGTCCAAGGCAGGCAGCAATACGGAGAAGTTCAGCTGTCATTCACAACCAATATCAAAGCCAGTGGAAGAGAAGGCTGGCTTCAGACAGTGGTGCTGATCCAATCCATCAGCTCCAGAGAAACCAGCAAACAAACCTCTTCAGACTGAGAACCGGCCGATGACGACTGCTGAACCACCTCAGCCGAATTAAGATTGCCAACAAAGATAAATATTCATGTGGCACTGGATCTCAGACACCAAAACACACCCTCCAATACTGTCTAGCCCATGATGTTCTATGGCGTCAAACCTAGCTAGAGGGTGCAGAATTGCAGATGAAGCTTTGGGGCAGCCATCAAGACCTTGAGAAGACTGTAGGGTATATTATGGCAACAGGATGGAAGATCTGATGGAACCAAAGATATCAACCGCATGAAAAGAAGTTTACTTCATTAACCCTGCAAGCTTTGCTTCTTTCGTGTCATTTTACTCCATTAACCCTGCTAGCTTTGCTTCTTTCGTGTCATTTTACTCCATTAACCCTGCAAGCTTTGTGTCTGCGGTGTCATTTCACTCCTTTAACCCAGCAAGCTTTGCGTCCATCATGTCATTTTACTCCCTCTAGGCTTTACCTCTGCTGTGTTCCTCTACCCCATCATCCCAGAACATTTCGCCTTTCAGCCATTGACCTATTACTGGCGACAGTTTCTCGACAGGTGCCATGGGCATTCCGCCAGCTTTTGTTCAGTCCAATCTGAGAGAGAGAGAGAGAGAGAGAGAGAGAGAGAGAGAGAGAGAGAGAGAGAGAGAGAGAGAGAGCAGAGACAGACAGACAGACGATAGACAGACAGACAGACGAAAGACAGACAGACAGACAGACAGACAGACAGACAGACAGACGAACAGACCGACAGACAGAGACCGACACAGAGACAGAGTTTTTATTTTATAATTGTAAACGTTTTGTCTCAGTTAGCTATTGTTCATACTTGTCATTATTGTTCTACTAAACTAGAACTAAATGATACAACATGCGCATCCAAACATGGAGAGAGAGAGAGAGAGAGAGAGAGAGAGAGAGAGAGAGAGAGAGAGAGAGAGAGAGAGAGAGAGAGAGAGAGAGAGAGAGAGAGAGAGAATGTCACCATTTGAAGTACTGGTGCTTGAAAACTCCAAATTGAATTATGTACATAAAGTCCACAGCGTCAGTCCCTAAGGACTAATACAAAAACGAATTTGCTCGTTCTCCCGCACCCCCACCCCTCTTTTAACCTGCTTCTTCTCCTTTCTTCCCATCCCTTGTCCAAAATAGGATTTACATTCACTGCAAGTATGGCGCCCTGTTACTTGTCAATCAGCAAATGGTCCAAGCGAAACTGACAGGGCAGAAATGAGTTGCACTAAGACTAATCAGAATGTCACATGCACGACATGTGAAGAAAGCCGTCTGACCGGATTCATATTCACATCTGACCAGATCAAAGCAGTCCATTTGTGTCATTCTGTGCTCTTGTCAAGACTCATAGGGCAGGCAGGCAATGCTTAGAATGACAGCCTTTTTTTTCATTTCAAGTTCCTTTGGAAGCAGTCATGACATTGTGTACTTCGGTCTGTGAATGGGTGGTTTATAAAAGATGAACTGTAAGTTGATTGAAAAGAATTAATGATATGTATACCACGTGACTACAAATCCAGAATATATCTGAAAAGCTGGCGACTAGTTCCACCGTAAAATACTTCAAGTAAAATACTCAAGACTTCAGTCTGTGTAATAGCGGTCTGTATAAAGTGAACCGTCATTCAATCAAAGAAAAGCTGCAGTGATGCGTACACCAAACGGATACAAAACCCAAAGAATATCTGAAGAAAACTGGTGGCCAGTCTCACTTTAAAATATTACTCATAACATATGATCAATCAGCAAAGGCAACACCACTGAAGTTAATCAAACAAAACGATGAGACAGGTTTTATGATAGGAAGGCACATTTACATTGTATTACTTGATTCCCTAACTTCAAAACCAGAACTATTACTTGCTAAAGATTTCGAGACAGTCTTTGACTCCATAAACTGCAACAATATGAAAAAAAGGTATGGCAGGCATTTAGTTTTCAAGGGATAAGTACAGAGAAACATGCTTTCAACAACAGCGTGAAAACTTGCATTTTGGTTGAGACTAATGCCGAAAGATTTCCAGAAGTAGAGAATGTCAACAGTGTGGTCACATTTCTTCTTATTTATTTATAGTTTATGCAGATATGAATATTTCATGCAAAGACAGAGAAGTGGAAAAAATAAAGATTTGAAGGTATCAGACACCACAATAGAAATAAACCCGTTTTCTGATGACATATTTGTTTCAATTGAATGAGACAGAAAATTTTATGGAACATCATTAACTATACTACAGAACTTTCAAGAAATTTCTGGCGTAAAAATTGACTTCTGAGAAAACAATTGATGTATGGTTGAGTAAATAAAGGAAAAGTACATTTTGCAGACGGAAGAATTAAATAGTATCCCCTGAAATTTAAGATCATCTGAATCTGGTTTCGGAAATCAATATACACTATACAATTTCTGATGGAAATGCCACTAATAATGTTGGCATATTTGAATCTTAAGTATAATCATAATGAAGATATTTATGGACATTATCATCAAACAGAGAGTAATATAAAATAATTGTAAAGCGTGTGCTTTTAATTCGTATGGAAGAAAAACCATATCAAACAAAAAACCCACTCAGTCTTGAATACTACAAATAAAAGCATTAAATGAAATGTATACACCTTTTTGAAATAAACATTGAACTATCTTGGGAAAGAAAATCAGCCAAAAAGAATTGGAGAATAAGAAAATACTACAAACTAACTTGTCCAGAAAACTGAAAGCGATGAGGTATAAAGAGGTTCATAATAACTGTGTTCTGTAAGGATGTGTTTAAGGCATTGCGCACACCACATGCACACTGAAACCTGAAGAACAATAGATATGTGACTTAATCAGCCACCTTACTGCGGGGATTAGCGTTGTGAACGTGCTGGCTGAGAGGTGATAGATTCGATATTCTAATCAGAGGTATTCGTTAGCACGATTTCTCAATCGTACTTGATCCCCCCTCCCTCCTACAGCGATTGGCATTTATAATGTCTTAAAATTGATTATAGTCAGCCCATTGCATCACCTTGGACGTTCCCTCCATTTTTCTCAACAGCTGTTGTCGAAATTTTAAAATAACACCGGAGTCCTCTTCCAGTATGAACAAAGAAAACCTTCACAGAACAATCTCGTTCAGCTGAAGCAAAAGTCATTTACGTACTGGCGAACTGTTTCCACAGAAAATACCGTGGAAAGGACTAAATCAATCCTCCCCTTAGAGAGAACAGTGAGGAAATGTACGCTTTCGTGCATTTTATGTTTCTACCAGACTCTTTTTCTTCCTGAGGTCTTGTCCGATTATTGTATTGATGTCCACTCTTTCCGTTTTATTTTTGTAATCTCTTTGAAAGGAAATGAGGTCAGATTGCTGTTGACAGCAATAAATTTCGTCTCGTCTTCGAAAAAAAAAGTGGGATGGAACAGGGTTCTAACATAGTTTATTTCGTCTTCGCATTTTTATTCCTCCCTCTGCTCTTCCTTTTATTTCATTTTCCCTTTCTACGATGCTTTATGCTCCTTCTTCCTTGAAAACTTCGCTTTTATCTCTTGTGGATGAAGGGATGTAAGCATGAAGAAATTGTCTCATGCGATAAGAAAAGGGGTAGAGAAAAATAGGAGAAAATCAGCCAAATAGAAGATTATTTATTCTTATGTCGTCAGACCAAAGTAGTGAAAGTTTCCAATGCTGCTTGGGTTCTCATTTTGCACACTCAGTGTTTGGGGTTTGTTTCGTTGGTTGCTTTTTGTTCCTGTCTCTGGTGTTTGTTTGCTTCTTTTGTGTTTGTTCTATTTTGTTGAAAATCGGTTGACTCTGTACATTCCGTGTGTAGTATGTCCATTTAGATGTGGATAAACACCATACTTTGTTGATATCATAAAGATTTCTAATGAAAATATAAAGTGTTTGAATATTTGTGGACCTCTTGGAGAAACTTGTTTTGTCCTGAATGATTCACTGAAGTGAAAACTGTTCCAGATTGATTACACTTCTTACACAGTTAACCACACACACACACACACACACACACAAAACACACACACACACACACACACACACACACACACACACCACACACGCACAGCGCACGCACACACAAACACACCACAACACACACACAAACATACACACATGCACACACACACACACACACACAACACAACACACACACACACACACACACACACACACACACACACACACACCACAAACACACACAACACACACACACACACACACACACACACACACACACACACACACACACACACACACACACACACACACCACGACGACCACCACCACCACAGAGACACACTCACATAGGCGTGCGAGCGCGCATCGATGAACGACGTTCTCTTGTAGTAAAGACTAGAAACAGTAGTTTGTCCCATACCAAAGGTTATCTAGAATAAATCACACCAGAAGGTGCGTTTTAGTGTTCCAAATGCGTGTGCCTATGCGTGCTAGCTTGTGTGTGTGTGTGTGTGTGTGTGTGTGCGTCTGTGGTTGTGTGTGTGTGGTGTGGTGTGTGTGTGTGTGTGTGTGTGTGTGTGTGTGTGTGTGTGTGTGTGTGTGTGTGTGTGTGTGTGTGTGTGTTGTATGTGTGCGCGCGCGCCTGTGTGTGTGTGTGGTGTGTGTGTGTGTGTGTTGTGTGTGTGTGTGTGTGTGTGTGTGTGTGTGTGTGTGTGTGTGTGTGTGTGTGTGTGTGTGTGTGTGTGTGTGTGATTGGGTGCGTTTCTAAATTAAGGATTTATGTGCATACATGTATTCTTTTCAAGAGAAAAGGAACAAAAACAGCATGATGGACGAAGATCAAACAGTCCAGGTAGCTTCGCCCCTTCAACAGAATAGGGGAAAATGCAGGGGCTCGACCTCATAGGAACATGCCTCTGCTTTCTGTTAAGCCGTGAAACGTTGTAAGCCAAACTGATGGGCCAGAAATGAGTAACCTCAACAATATACCCTGCGCGCCGCACCGTGTGAAGAAAGCCATCTGCTTCAACAGTTCACATCAATGAGAACAAAGCAGTTCATCGAATTCACCGTGTGCTGCAAAGGTTTTCTGAGGCGCTTTGAGATATATATGTATATGTTTTCGATTTCATTGATTTCTGATGAAAATGAAAAAAAAACATTCCTTTGTTTATATATATATATATATATATATATATATATATATATATATATATATATATATATATATATATTATATATATTATATATAACATATACATAAGGATATGTGCATTCTGGTGAGTGCACACAGACCACACACACACACACACACACACACACACACACACACACACACCACACACACACACACACACACACACACACACACACACACACACACACACACACACACTTCTTCCCACCTTCCCACCCCTTCCCTTTTCCCCCATCCTTTCCCATCGTCTAATATCACTTTTAGTGAACAGACGTTAAACAGAATAACAACAACAACCACACACAACACACACACACACACACACACACACACACACACACACACACACACACACACACACACACACACACACACACAACACGTGCACACACACACACACACACAACACACACACACAACACACACACACACACACACACACGCGCGCGCGCACGCGGCGCGCGCGCACACTCACACACACACATACATGCACACACACATTGTTGGATAGATAGATAGACAGACAGACAGATAGATAGATAGATAGATAGATGGATAGATTAGATAGATAAATGGACAGATAGATAGATAGGTAGATATATAGACGATGGAAAGATAGATAGATAGACAGAAAGATAGATAGACAGCTAGATAGATAGCTAGGTAGATAGATAGACACATAAATAGGTATGCAGATATACAGAGAGAGAGAGAGAGAGGAGAGAGAGAGAGAGAGAGAGAGAGAGAGAGAGAGAGAGAGAGAGAGAGAGAGAGAGAGAGGAAGACTTTTTGACACTTCGATATTTTATTGTCATTACCAAAGAGGTCTTCTGACAAGGGCGGAGGGGGTGGGGAGGGGGGGGGGGGCACAGAACAATAACATTTTCCTCTTCCTTTCCTTGCAAAGAAATATTACACATTCATTCCCAGTGTGTATCAAATCAAAGGTTTTTTTTTTAAAAATCAAACAATAGGAGATTACAGTGCGCAGAGTCAACACATCAGCAGCATCTCCGTGAGTCGCGCCCATAAACACCTAGCTCATAAAGCAAAAGGGGAAAATACAGAAAACATCGAAGCAAAAAAGCAAAACAGGCACAATACAGTTTCAACTAGATTTGTCTGTACGTAACTTTCTTTCTGAAATAACGCATGGACATACATTACGATGCAATACAGCACAATACAACTCAACACAACACAGTACAATACAATACAATCAATCCAAAGTGATCTGTTCATTGGAGTGCTCCTTCGTTAATACCAGACCTGCACCACGACAGGCCCTGACCTTCACACAATATTGGTTCGACCTTGAGGTGAACAATCTTATAATGTGAGCTCTACACATCCTCAACTTGACTTATATTAAGTCAAAGCCAAAACCTGTCTTTCGTTTTTCTCAGAATGCCACTTTAATCCATGTTTATTTCATTTTACTTTACTGACCGACCTTATTCCACATCTTGACACAATTTCAGTACAGCCTTACACTGACCTTAGTTTTATATTGAATCTCATCCGTTTTTTAATATGAAGATTTAAAACTGTCTTTTGTTCTAAGTAAGTTTTTCCCCCCTTTGTTTTTATTTTTTCGAAGTAATGTTCCGTTCTCCTTTTCTTCCTCTTCTTTTTTCAAAACAAAGAATCTTAATAAGGATCACTGACGCTTTGATATTTTTTCTGTTTATCAATAATTGTGACTCAGGATCATAAATACCCTTATTCAATGTTCTAATAATTTTGTGTACTGACACCATTTTTGTTCAAAATCAAAGTATTTCATTTCCAGATTATGAGAGTATTTTTCCATTTGATGTCTTAACTTTAATTCTTTAAAGAATGTTTGCGATGATTTTGTTCATTCTGCATTTATATACGTAGAATTTTTTCCAGTAAAATTATAAGGTCAAAGATTTCATCTGTTTTTGTGTTGTCTTTAAAGCCAAAGAGAATCAGTTCGATGTCAAACGACAGCCTGTGACAAGCTGCACATTTTTTTTCCTCAGAATTAGTTGTAGCTCCATCCAAAACAACGAGAAAAGTCACAGTTATATAAATAGTGTTGATGGTGTCCTTTTCCTGGTAACAAAAATTGCACATGTCACCAGCCGCCGTGGCGAAGTGGTTAGCGTCGCGGACTCCTGGCTGGGAGGTCGTGGGTTCGAATCCCATCCGAAGTCATGTGGGGTTTTCTGCCCCGACCGGCTCCTACCCAGAGTTGAGTTGCTGCGGGCTCAGTTGGGAAGACTGGGACCACACAGTCGAGTTTCATCCACTTAATGGGTGCGTTTCTGAGAGTGTTGCTCAAATTTCCTGACCAACACTGCAGGTGCCTGTATCTCTCGGGCCCGGTTGACACCGGGATATATTATGAAAGGAAGCGTAGAGTACAGCCCTGTCATGTAGTCTCAGACCGAAATGGAAATCCGTAGCATCATCTTAATCACCTTCATTCTCATTGATCAGCATTAAAAAAAGTCTCAAATTCTGTGGCCCTTCATGCCCTGCTCTCATGGTGACCTCAATTTCGATGTCCTCTCCACGTCTGTGGCCTTGTTTGGTTCCGTCGGGGTCACCTGTATCGGCGAGTCCATGGGGGCTGTCGTTGGACGGACGTGGTGGCGCCCTCCGGAGGGAGAGCTCACTCACGCCGGCTCCGCGACTAAGCAATTATTGTCGTCAGTAGGGGGTATAGTAGGTGGTGTCCTGCGTATGTTGGATCAGAACAGGCGCCACTGAACACCACCGAAGTGACTCGGCAGCAGTGCAGTGTCTCCTCCGGTGGGTTGCCTCTTGATGACTTGACATTGACTGCTCCCTGTGGATTGCCGGTGCCGGGACTGTGGCGGGGCCGACCGGGCTGTGGCTGTGGACGGGGTGTCGGAAAGAGCGGCGTGGGTGCACTGCCTCTGAGGTGGCACAGAGGTTGGGACAGCAAAAAAAAAAAAAAAAAAAAAAAAAAAAAATGCACATGTCACTGTTAACTATTCCCATCTTCTTTAAGACGGTATTTGTTACTAAAATTCTGTAACATATTCTAAGTTCAAACCATTTTAGGTTTATTTCCGATATTCTTTTAACTTGGAAAAAAAGTTCTTCCCAATCAACTAGGATACTTAGTTTTCTTCCCAGCGCACAGAAGGCTTGATATTTAGAATTTCTATTTGATTAAGTAGGATATCATAGCACCTTTTAGTTCCTTTGGATACTTACTTACTTACTTACTTACTTACTTACTTATGAATACTCATATAGCGCCTATCCTCGGCTAGAGACCAAGCTCTAGGCGCTTTACAATCCGCATTCTCGTTTACACAACGGGCTGCCTACCTGGGTAGAGCCGACTGAAGAGCTGCCTGCTGGTGCTTCAGTCAGTCGTTTCCCGTGTCATACGGTCAATATCGTTCACTCCATTTTCTTGCTTCATTCTTTCCATTTCTCACGCAGGGTGCATGCTATGTGTAACGTGTCATCCATACCAACGGCCAAACTGGCCATCTCTTTCGAAAGTTGCTGATGGGATTTTACGTGTGTGCAAGATGTTGTGCGTGCGTTAACACACGGAACCTCGGTTTATAGTCTCATTCGAACGACTGTCTGGGGAATGGGGTCAGAACCGATGTTAACTCCGAGGGAAAAATCCCCCGGTACCGAAACGGGCCGGCGGAGATTCGAACCCGGAACCCCAGGATTACCAAGTAGTCCGGTGCTCTACCAGCTGAGCTATCCTTGTCCCACAGATTAACGAACGTATTGCCTTTGCACAGGAGTCGCCTACATTATCATCAATGACAATTTGTCTTGTTCTGTTATACTGTTTAATTGTTTGTAAGCAACTCATGTATTCTGAGAAATCTACTTTGCAATTGATTTTGTGTAAGGAAGCTCTGTAAGTTAAGAATTCTCCATTGCTGTCTACAAGGTCTTTGATTAATACAACGTTGCTCTGTGCCCAGTCTTTGTAATGCAATACTTTATTCGCAGTCTTAAATTTTTCATTATAAAAATATGGTTAAGAAAATAGCTCATGTCCGTCCTTTAGTTCAATTTGTTTACAAAATTTTACATACGCTGAGAAAACGTTTGTCCAAAAATGGTTTTGTATATTAGGTTCAAATCGTTTGGGTCCGTAACTTTGTATTACATTAATTTCTGGACATAAAAGTCTTGTTATGTGAATTCACTTTCGGGGTTGGACTATGAACTTTCTCAGCCAAGCTAATTTTAATGCCTCTATGTATGTCTTGATCTCAGGAATGCCAATGACCCAGTGCCTCAAATCAAAGGTTAACGAAAACAAATGAATCGTAACATTTCCTTATGTCCTCACACACAAAAGTAATACAGTAAGGTTTAAAAAAAATCGTAAGACTGACTACACCATCCACTCAATCAAATGATGACATTGTATCTTACTGATCTCTTTCACATGTGATGAATGATATTATTCATTCATAATATCTCTTATGATGCATTATCTTACATAATAGAGAGAGAGAGAGAGACAGAGACAGAGACAAGACAGAGACAGAGACATACGTGCAGCAAACGGTGCAATACCTCTCCGACAGTACTGCATACTCATATTATCATACTGTTAGAAGCTTGTGTATTGTAACACTGTCACAAAAAAATCTCTCTCTATCTCTCTCTCTCTCTCTCTTCTCTCTCTCTCTCTCTCTATACCTCCGTGCGTTGGTTCTTGAGACTCTGCAAACACTCAACGTCCAACAAGAAAAGCAAGTGGCTTCTGGCCGTTTTCTCCCCTTTTCACCCCTAAAGTAGGGGATCACGTCTGATCTGTCATGTCATGACACTAAGTGAAATCTCAGCTAGCTTTAGCACCTCAAGGGTAAAACCATTGCATTATCCAAACAGACTTTGCCTTTTGGTCCTTCCTCTTGTTGTTGTTGTTGTTGTTGTTTGTTGTTGTTGTTGTTGTGTTGTTGTTGTTGTTGTTATTGCTGTTGTTGTTGTTCTTGTTCTTATTTTGGTTCTCCTCCTCTTCCTCCTCATCTTTCTCCTCCTCCTCCTTCTCCTCATTCTTCTTCTTCATCATCTTTTTCATCATCACCATCTTCTTCTTCTGCTCCTCCTCCTCCTCCTCCTCCTCCTCCTCCTCCTCCTCCTCCTCCTCCTCCTCTCCTCCTCCTCTTCTTCTTCTTCTTCTTCTTCTTCTCTTTCTTTCCAAAGTTACTTCAAAGGGATAGTGTGTTTTTCACTGATATCAGCTAACAGCTCATACCCCCACAAGCCCATTCCACTCCTTCCTCTCCTAACGTATTGAAATACCAGGAAAGGCTTTAGCTGCAATGTAGACGATCTTACCTTCATCGAAAAGTCAGCGCTGATTGAAGCAGTTTATACACTAAAATTGAAACCGTTCTCTCCAGTGATTGACGCAGTTCGTACACTGAAATTGGTGCATCCACCACCACCCCATCCCCTTCTTCCCCACTACTCCTGCACACCCTCTCGTCTGTAAATCAGTATATAAAACAACAAATTCTCTCTTCACAGGAAGACAAGGGTACCTCAAAGGTCATGAACTGACCATCATACTTCTCTTTTTCTTCCCTTCGTTCTGATGTGGAATGGGCAAATAGCACAAACAGTTGAATCTGCCACATCCTTTAATGGGCAAATAGCACAAACAGTTGAATCTGCCACATCCTTTAATGGGCAAATAGCACAAACAGTTGAATCTGCCACATCCTTTAATGGGCAAATAGCACAAACAGTTGAATCTGCCACATCCTTTAGCATTCTTTACTCAGCAGGCTCTGCTTCTGTCGTGGAATTTCACTCTATTGATTAGTCCAGCAGGGTGTATGTCTCAGCCATTGACCTTTTCGTGGCAAGAGTTTCTCCCCAGGTATTGTGTACGTTCCGGTTGCTTTTTGCTGTCTTTCCCCCTCTGACTGATCAGCAAACGACTCCAGAGATTACGCAGGTGATCTTCGCTTTAATGAAATGAACAGTTAGTCGCATTATGTGTCCCGGGATTTACACAACTACGTCTATCGCATATCTCTGAGTTCCCTGCCGTTATTATCGTTTGCAGATACATTGTATCTCTCTCTCTCTCTCTCCTCTCTCTCTCTCTCTCTCTCTCTTCTCCTCTCTCTCTCTCTCTCTCTCTCTCTCTCTCTCTTCCTCCTCCTCCTTCCCTCTCATCCCTCCTCTCTCTCTCCTCTCACCCTCACCACACTCTTCTCCCTCTCTCTCTCTTTCTCTTTCTTCTCTCCCTCTCTCTCCCTCACTCGCTCTCTCCTCCCATCTCCACTTTCTCTCTCTCACTCTCTCTCTCCCCTCTCTCTCTCTCTCTCTCTCTCTCTCTCTCTCTCTCTCTCTCTCTCTCTCTCTCTCTCTCTCTGCCCGTCTGTCTGTCTTCTGTCTGTCTGTCTCTCTGTCTGTCTCTCTCTCTCTCTCTCTCTCTCTCTCTCTCTCTCTCTCTCTCTCTCTCTCTCTCTCTCTCTCTCTCTCTCTCTCTTTGGACACATTGACACCAGGAACCTCCGAGAGTATTCTCTTACTACTTGGATCCAGCATCATTTAGACTCTGGCAGCAAACAACGTTCATCGATCTCGTCGCAGAAAGGATAATTCAACCTCTTTTGGCAAAGGCGTGTGAGGGGAGAAAGTTTTTCTTTTCTAGTTCACATCGCATTTCTTCTTATTAATCTGATTTCTTTCATTTCCCACTTTTCATTTTGTTTTATGTCGCTCCTACCTCAAGTCTTTCCTTTCTGTATTCTTACCGATGATAGAAAAGGGAAGGTAAATAGAGAATAATGGTGGGGTTGGGCGTGGAGAAGTAGCAAATGCGGACGGAGTGGGGTGATGGAGGTGGGGCAGGATGGAGAAAGGTCTCCAGCAGACTGGAATAGGAGAAATCAGCTAGAATGGGACCTAAGGGAGCCATCTGTCTTGCCAGTTGCAGACTGCATTTAAATTGGAGTTCCCTGTTTAGACTGCCAGCAGCTTAAGATGTTTCACTCACACACACAACACACACACACACACACACACACACACACACACACACACACACACACACACACACACACCACACACACACCAAACCATGCGTCCGCACACACACACACACACACACACACACACACACACACACACACACACACACACACACACACACACACACACACACACCACCCACACCCACCACACACGCGCGCGCGCACGCGCATGCGCGCACTCACACCCGTAAACACAAACACGCACACACATGCCACACACACACACACACACACACACACACACACACACACACACACACACACACACACACACACACATACACACGCGCGCACGCGTACACACGCACGCACGCACGCATGCACGCACGCACGCACGCACGCACGTACGCACACACACACACACACACACACACACACAATTCAATTCAATTCAATTCAATTCAAATTTAATCCTTTGACCCCTGCTGGGGCATGGAGGATACAAATGTAGCAAAGAGAAATACGAAACTCACTCAGAACAATGTGTGAACATAGTTGCGAAATGCTGAATTCTGGTGAACTGTAACTATCTCATTAAACATCTTCCCATTTTTTTTAGAAATTTACTAATATTAAACAAATGCGTTTCCTTTTTGAAATTAATTACAAAAGTTGAAAACAGACTTTGGTTTTAGATATTTTTTAGGGATGAATTTTTCACGAAGTTCATTATATTTTGGACATTCCATGATGCAATGAAATTCATCTCCAATTTCACCCATTTCACAGTTACGACAAATACGCAATTCTCTTGGAACATTATGGTGTCTTCCAATTTCAATTTGCAATTCATGGTTACTACATCTAAATTTGAATAAAGGTATAACATAAATATCTGGTAAGGTAGAAATATAATGTTCTTTTCCAAAGACCGTCTTTATACTTTTATAGAATACACACTTGTTGCTGTTTTCAAGAGAACTGCGCCAATCACGAGCATAATTATTTTGCAACTCCTTTGTAACACACTTACATAAGTTATTTCTGTTTGTGAATGAATGAGATTCCCAAACACAATCAAAACCAGTTTCAAATAAAATGCTTTTAACATAACTAAGCCATGGTGAAACGAAAATTCCTTTACACACACACACACACGCACGCACGCACGCACGCACGCACGCACGCACGCACGCACGCACGCACGCACACACACACACACATACACGTACACACCACGTGCCACTCTCAAGCTGTTCTCATACCTGCATTTTACTGATTCATGTTTTTTTTAAAATCGGGTTCTGGTTCATATAATTAAAGCAAACTAAGGCTGTCAGTATTTGGAACTGTTGTGTAATGCTACTCTAGTAACCCGAC
>CM031608.1:52292115-52309615 GCA_018398815.1 Conus ventricosus
TGGCTCCGCAACAAAATGATAGTGAAAACATGCTGTTACAGAAGAAGTATTTGAGCTCCACAACAAAATGATGGCGAAAACACATTGTTATGGAAGAATTATTCGGGCTCCACTACAATGATGGTGAGAACATGTTGCTACAGGAGAAGTATTCAGGCTCTACAAGAAATGTTGGCGACAACATGTTGTTACAGGAGAAGTATTCGGGCTCCAGAACAAATGATGGCAAAAACATGTTGTTACAGGAGATGTTTTCAGGTTCCGCAACAAATAATGGTGAAAACCTGTTTTTGCAAACACGTATTCAGGCTCTGCAACAAATCGATGATGAAAACATGTTGGTACAGGAGAAATAGTCCGATCTTCAACAAAATGATGATGAAAACATGCTGTTACAGGAGAAGTACTCTGGCTTCACAAAATATGGTTGCTGGCGACGTGTTACTGTAAACTGTTCAAACCCAGTGGATGTAGTGTCTGCAATTTACTTATCCAGAATGCCTCCCGCTGCAGTCGTTTTTGTTTTGTGTCAGAGTGCACTTTCTCTATTGGTAGACATTTTATGTTGGAGAGTGAGTGTTGTGGCCTATTGAAGTGTGATGTGATGTGTGTGCCCGTGTTCTTATTTATGTTTGATCTTGTTGGTCAAACCTTGTTTTGAGACTGTGCTTTGTCTCTCCAACATATTGTGCGTCAGTGCACATGTCACAGAACAGAAGGTAGATGATATTGCTTGTTTCGCATGTCATTCTGTTGCGGAACCTGAACAACTCTCCCGTTCTGGACGATCTGAACGAATTGGATTCCACAAGGTGGACCTGACACAACACACACTTCTCTTCTCACATTTGTAGATCCAGGACAGTCATCAACAAGAGCTGGTAGGCAAGAGGGCATGAGTATAGTCCTCAAGGAGTGGCAATTCCTTTCTGCCACTAAAGGAGGTTGAGGGACTGCTTTTTTCATCCTCTTGCTGTTGGTGATGAGGCTCTGATGTAGCTCTCGTGTCCAGGATCTCAATGGTGGGTTGGCAGGTTTGTGTGCCACGATTAGAGGTGGGCGAGGTTCTGATACTTGTTTTGATTTGTACTGGAGCGCCTCTTGTCAGGGAATCCGTCTGACTTTTTCTGCTGCTGTTTGGACAACGTTTTGCTTGTAGCCACGTGCCTGGAAGCGTTTGGACATTTCCCGGACCCTTTCTTCAAACACAGCATTGTCTGAGCCTCAGAAACTGGCTGAATGGAATGCGTCCTGTGTACATGTCCAGGATGACATGACTGGGACTCAGATAAGAATGTGCATCTTAAGAATGTGTCTCTTAAGCCTCAGAAACTGGCTGAATGGAATGCTCCTGTGTACATGTCCAGGATGACATGACTGGGGACTCAGATAAGAATGTGCATCTGTGGGCTTTGTATAGAGATCTGTTTGAAGGAATCAATTTTTTTAAGGACATTGCTCTATCCAGGAACGGGATACTGCATGGGGATGTATTGAAGGTGAACTTGATGTGATCCATAAACTGTTCAAATTCATCTTCTGATTTCACCCTCAAGACAAAAATGTCATCTATGAAACGTTTCCATAAATGATCAGGGATAGAAACAGACTGGAGGCTAGTAATTGCTGTTCCAGCCACCATGATTAAATTCGCAACTACAGGGGCAAGTGCGTGCCCATCGCTGTGCCAAAGATTTGGTGATATACGTTTTCATCAAAGCGAAATACATTATTTTTTAGCACATGGCCTGCCATTCGGACAACTTCAGTGGCTGGTGGGATATCGGTATTGCAGTGGTTGTCCAGGAAGTGGTGTAGTGCTGTTCTGAGATCGTCATGAGGAATGTTGGTGTACAGGCCAACAACATCGATTGTCACTAACCTCGTGTCCTGATGGAAAGGCCCAATGCTAGATTCCACTGTTGGATGATGCGGAGCATGTGCGTGGAATCCTGAATATAGGTAGGAAGGTTGGTGACAAAAGGTGTAGCCAGCTGTCTACCAGCTTGGAGATTTTTTCCGTTGGTCTGTTTATTCTTGAGACGATCGGTCTTCCTGGAGGGTTGACTGGATGTTTGTGTATCTTGGGCAGGTACAGAAACGGTGACATGTAACCTGAGAAGGCTCTGTCTCTGCCCATTTTAACGTGGTGTTACTAATGTATCCTTTGTTATTTCTTGGTGATTTCTCAAGCTGGATCTTTAGACAGCTTTGTGTAGTGATTTTGATTGCTCAGTTGCCTGTGTGCCTCATCCATATAATCCTGTACATTTTGTACAACTTCTTTGCCTCCCTTATCTGCCTATGTGATACGTATTTTCCGCTGTGCACCATTTCTTTGAGCTCTTTCAGGGCTTGTCTTTCTTCCTATTTCATGTTATCTCTAGGAGCCCTTAAGCTTGTGAACAAGTGAGCACGACTCTGTAGTATCTGGCAGAAGCTGTCTAAGAGCGATCACGTCCAAAGGGTGGGCACCATCCTGTTGTTTGTAGAATTTAGGGGCTTCAGAGTCCTCAGCGTCTGATTCATCATCGTAAAAGTATTTCTGTAGTCGTACTCGTCTGCATCCATCTTCAACATCCAAGTCCAGTTGTTGTTTGTCCACTGAGCGAAGAGTAGAGCAGAATTTAGGTCCTAGAGATAAAACTTTCAATTGTGCTTCAGATAAAGAGCTGTTTGAATGAAAGATTAATGACACTTTTGGTACAGTCTTCATTGCTGTCTTCACCAGATGGAATAGTTTCATTCCGAGTTCTGTTCCGACGCCTGAAGCAACGTCTATATAATTTGAAGATTGGTGGTAAAGACCGAAACAAAAGGGGCTCAAAAGGAAACAAAAACAATACACAACGTTTCGACTATTAGAGTCTTTTTCAAGTGCTTGAAAAAGACTCTAAGAGTCGAAACGTTGTGTATTGTTTTTGTTTCCTTTTGAGCCCCCTTTTGTTTCGGTCTTTACCACCAATCTTCAAATTATATAGTTGTTTCTGAAAAAGACCCAGTCAAGTGTTATCAATTTTTTTGCCTGAAGCAACGTGTTTTGCGTTTGGACGGGTACTCCTTTGCTGACCGTTGTTTTTGCCACCTTCTTTTAAAAGAACTTGCAGCTTTTTCTTTTTTCTCTTGCGGACTGCACGAGGAAGTTTGCACTCAGCTTTATGACTTTGCAGAATATAATATTATATATATATATATATATATATATATATATATATATATATATATATATATATATTAATAATTATTATATATATATATAACTAATTATTATTACATTAAAAAAATGTTTATTTTAAATATATCTGATATATATATATATATAATATAATATATTAATATATATATATATATATGTGACATTGAAACACGCAGTCCGTCCCCTCTTCTTTCTACCTTACCGAGGAAGTTGGACAGAGTTACTGCCTTTGCTATGGATGCATCAAGTACCATTCACGTCTCGACAACTACCGCTCACTGTGCAAACATTTCAGTCATATCATCCTCTTCGCTTCAGAAAGAACAGTAATTTATTTTACTGCCCGCACCCACCCCACCCCCTATCCCATTCCGCACCCCGCTCCTCAACCTCTCAAGCATATTTCTCCCTACTGCACCCCTTTTTCCATTTTTTCCCTTCCTTACAGATGAAATGGGTTCGCGCTGAAAGGAATTGAAAAGAGTACTGAATTGGACACAAACTGTTCAGGGTGCAATCGCCAGATGTGAACGTGGACATTGTGAAGCGACTGAACATCAACGTACGTCTTCATTTAACACTGCAGATATCGAGGCTCCAATCTTCAGCGTTTCTTCGTGCTGATTGTTCCATGGCAAATCATGTCAGCGATACCTATCGAAGGCGTGACTAGCGTGGTCGTTTTGTGTGTGAGTGTGTTTGTGTGTGTGTGTGTGTGTGTGTGTGTGTGTGTGTGTGTGTGTGTGTGTGTGTGTGTGTGTGTGTGTGTGTGTGTGTGGCGTGCGTGTGTGCGTGCTGCGCGCGCGCGTGCGCGTGTGTGCGTGCGTGCGTGCGTGCGTGCGTGGTGCGTGCGTGCGTGGTGCGTGATGCGTGTGTGTGTGTGTGTGTGTGTGTGTGTGTGTGTGTGTGTGTGTGTGTGTGCGTGCGTGCATGCGTGCGTGCGTGCGTGCGTGCGTGCGTGCGTGTGTGCGTGCGTGCGTGCGTGCGCGTGTGTGCGTGCGTGCGTGCGTGCGTGCGTGCGTCGTGCGTGCGTGCGTGCGTGCGGGTGCGTGCGTGCGTGCGTGCGTGGTGTGATGCGTGCGCGCGCGCGCGCGCACGCGCGTGTGTGTGTGGTGTGTGTGTGTGTGTGTGTGTGTGTGTGTGTGTGTGTGTGTGTGTGTGTGTGTTTTGCTGTCTCATCTGCCGTGCCACTTCTGTGGCATTGCACCCAAGCTGCTCATCCCGGCTCGCCGTCCACAACCACAGTCAGGATTGTCCCGCCACAGCCCCGGCACCAGCAACCCACAGGAAGCAGTCAATGTCAAGCCGTCATGAGGAAACTCACCAGAGGAGACACTGGCTTCTGCCGAGTCACTTCGGTGATGTTCAGTTTTGCCAGTTCTGCGTCGTGCTGGGTTAATGAAATGCGTAAGTTAGGCATCTGTTAGGTGTTGTCCATCTGACTGTCTTCCCAAATTTGTTTTGATTAGTTATTTATTTATCTAGCTGTAAAACCTCTTATGGCTTCGCATATTTGGAGTAGCGTATAAAAATATGGACCTGTCTGCACGCATTGGCGCATTCTGGAAGAAAATGAAGCTATGGCCAAACGTTGGCTCTGACAGTCATGGAAGATTCGTCGTAACGTGTTTTAGAAACTTGATAATCTGGATGGTCTATGTCAATGCAGAGTATTTGTTTAGTTAAACCTGTTGGTCAATCTACCATAAGCTTACTCTGTTCCGGGTTCTCGTCGTGGAAACCTAGAAATGAAGTGATCTGACTTTCTTTTTTATCGTTTTATAATGTCAGTGAACGTAAACTGAGAAAGAATGATATCCACACCGTGTTAAAATACTCTCGCCTTTGAACGTGTTGGCTGAGACCGAAGAACGGAATATCTGTGGTAAGAGCTCGGTAGATATACAGAGGGAGGCGTCGGGGGTGCGGGCTTCAATCCCGTGTCCGCAAATGGATTTTTAGAAGACGTAGGCGGCAAGATGTACTATTAGAATCATTGTAATTCAAACCCATGAATATGCCTGCTTATCTTAAAAAAAACAATAAGAAAGAAAAAAAGCAAGGAAGGAAGGAAAGAAAAAAGAAAGAAAGGAAGCAAGAAGAAAGAAAGAAAGAAGCAAGAAAGAAGAAAAAAGACAGGAAGGAAGGAAGAAAAGAAAGAAAGAAAGAATGAATAAATGAAGGACAAACAGACAGACAGAACATGACAACAGAAGAAAATGGGCCACACACACACACACACACACAAACGCACGCAAACGCACGCACGCACGCACGCAACGCACGCACACACACACAAACACACACACACCCACACAGACACATATCTATAAATCTCTCTCTATATATAAATATATATTATCTATATCTATCAATCTAATGTATCTATGTATGTATATGAATGTTGTATGTATGTAAGTATGTTATGTATGTATCTATCTATCATATCTATATATATTATGCCGAACAAGGAAAAGGAACAGGAAATAGAGTTGCTGAAAAATAACATTATTAAGTAAGCGTGTAAATGTAGGGGATAATCTTGGAGCATATTCTTGAGGAACCATATAAGGACACAAGGAGATCAAAGGTGTCAACAGTCAAAGTGTAAAGATTTACTGTTTAATACACCAAGCATATGGTCATCTATCATCTATCTATCTATCTATCTATTCTATCTATCTATCTATCAATTATCTATCTATCTCTCTAACTATCAATTTTTATTATAACAATTATAAACACAAGCTTGCTCATATGTCCTTAGAATGAAGAAATAGGGTGAAGATAAGCATTCATAACTCAGTGGTAATATACATCTGCCTAACTAACATATGTGCTTGATGGGGTACGGAAAAATAAAATAAATGCTTCTCAAAATAAAGCCTTACAGCAAGCTTATATCCCAAGAGGGAGACAGTCTGCAATAGGGCGGAACCCACTAACATATAACTCCTGGCATTACCGATATTTCGAAACCTGATTGTTTCATTTCTCCTCATTGACCGCGAAAGTGGTAATTTAGACTCCTCTGCCTTTTCGGTTTATAAGAGAATGCAATCACCCGTAAAGAGCATTCTACCTTAAATATTTACGTTTCTATCCCTCACCTACCTTACTGCTGGCCTCAGGGAGGATGCAGTTTGCTGAAAAGGCAAGCCACGATTGCAAATGTTCTGAGGATCATGGAGTAGAGAAACACACCAGAAGCAAACCTGGAAGGATCAAATGACAACGACAGACGCAAAGCGTGCTCTGGTTAATGTAGTCAAACGACCAGAAGGGTTGTGTGTTGTGTGTGTGTGTGTGTGTGTTGTGTGTGTGTGTTGTGTGTGTGTGTGTTTGTGTTTGTGTGTGTGTTTGTGTGTGAGTGTGTGTGGTGTGTTTGTGTGTGGTGTGTGTGTGAGTGTGTGTGTGTGTGTGTGTGTGTGTGTGTGATGTGTGTGTGTGTGTGTGTGGTGTGAGTGTGTTTGTGTACGAGCGGTGTATGTTACTGCTGGTGAGTGTGTGTGTGGTTTGTTGTGTTGTGTGTGTGTGTGTGTGTGTGTTGAGAGTGTGTGTACGTGCGATGTATGTGTGTGTGCATGTGTGGTGGTGTGAATGTGTGGTGTGTGTGTGTATGTGGGTGTGCGAGCGCGTGTGTGTGTGTTTATCTGTTGTGTGTGTGTGTGTGCGTGTGTGTGTGTGTGTGTGTGTGTGGTGTGTGTGTGTGTGTGTGTGTGTGTGTGTGCGTGCGTGGTGTGTGTGTGTGTGTGTGTGGTGTGGTGGTGTGTGTGTGTGTGTTGGTGGTGGTGTGTGAGTGTGTGTGTCACAGGTAGTATTTGATGAATGAAAGCTTGTGTGTGTTGTGTGTGTGTTTGTGAGTGTGTGAGGTGTGGTGTGTGTGTTGTGTTGTGAGTGGTGTGTGTGTGGTGTGTGAGTGTGAGTGTGATGTGTGTGAGTGTGTGTGTGTGTGTGTGTACTGCGTGTAAGTGGTCATGTGTGTGTGTGTTGTGTTGGTGTGAGTGTGTGTGTGGTGTGTTGTGTGTGTGTGTGTGTGATGTGTGTGTGTGTGAGTGTGTGTGTGTGTGTGGTGTGTATACACTTCGAAAGAAAAAAAAGCACAAAAACAACAAGCTGTCGTGGTTATAAATTAAAAATTTTGGCTTTAATTTGCCTTCTTCAGCAAATGACATCCACCCTGAGTGCCAGCAGCAAGGTAGTGAGGGAAGAAACGAAAATATTTCAATATGACGTAATAGAAAACAAATTACGTACTAAAATGATCGTAACACGACAGAAGTGTCACTGTTAGTAATTTTGATGAATGAAAGCTGAGTGAGGTGAGTGGGTGTAGAGAGATGAGAGAGAGAAAGAGAGGGAGAGAGTCAGAGAGACAGAGACAGTTGAGAGAGTTTGTTAAATCATCCACATAACTTTAATAATATGTGTCTGTTTTCAAGATAGCCACCCACCCCCACCCTACCCCACTCCCTACACCCAAGAAAAAAATAATTAGAAGAAAATATGGGAAAAATGGTATTTTTTTTATAACAACACGTCGTTCTATGACGTTCCGGGGAGGACAGGAGAAGCAATCAGTTCGGCTACAAAATGACGTAAAACAAAATGATGGCCAAATAATGTTACAAGAAGTAATTCGGCCTCCACAACAAATTGACTGGAGAAAACATTTTGTTTCAGAAGTATACAGGCACTGCAGCAAAACGACGGCGAAAACATGTTGTTACGGAGAAGTATCCCCACGATCCCCAACAAATATGGCGAAAACATGTTGTTACATGAAAAATCCTCAGAATCCACACAACTGACGGCGAAAACGTGGTTCCTACAGAGAAGTGTCAGGCTCCCACAACAAATGATGGAGAAAACATGGTGATACAGGAGGAGTGTTCATAATCCACAGCAAATATGGCAAAAACCTGTTGCTTACAGAAGTATTTCCGGTTCCAACGACAAACATGATGGATAATACATGTTGTTTACAAAAAAGTAATTCACTTTCCACAACAAAATGATGTCGCAGACATTTTTTACAGGAATTATTTCACTTCCACAAGACAAAATGATGGTGAAAACATGTTGTTATCAGAAGAAAATTCTGGCCCGCAACAAAATGATAGTGGAAAACAGCTGTTACCAGAAGAAGTGATTTGAGCTCCACAACAAAATGATGGCGAAAACAACATTGTTATGGATGAATTTTTCGGCTCCACTAACAATGGATGGAGAGAACATGTTGCTACCTGAGAAGTAATTCAGGCTCTACAAGAAATGTTGGCGACAACAAGTGATACAGGAGAAGTATCGGGCTCCAGAACAAATGAGGCAAAAAACATGTTGTTACAGGAGATGTTTTCAGGTTCCGCAACAAATAATAGTGAAAACCTGTTTTTTTGCAACACGTAATTCAGGCCTCCTGCAACAAATCGAAGAATGAAAACATGTTTGGTACAGGAGAAATAGTCCGATCTTCAAACAAATGATGATGAAAACAAGCTGTTAACAGAGACGTACTCTGGCTTCACAAAAAATGGTTGCTGGCGACGTGTTTACTGTAAACTGTTCCAACCCCCAGTGGCTGTAGTGTTCTGCAATTTTACGTTATCCAGAATGCCCCCCGCGCAGTCGTTTTTTGTTTTGTGTCAGAGTGCACTTTCTCTATTGGTGACATTTTATGTTGGAGAGTGAGTGTTGTGGCCTATGAAGTGTGATGTGACTGTGTGCCCATGTTCTTAATTTGTTATTGATCTGTGTTGGTCAAACCTAGTTTAGAGACTGGCTTTTGTCTCTCTCCAACATATTGTGCGTCAGTGCACAATGTCACATAACAGAAGTAGATGATCATGCTTTTTCGCATGTCATTCTGTTGCGGGAACATGAACAACCTCCCGTTCTGGTCGATCTGAACGAATTGGATTCCACAAGGTGGAACCTGACACAAACACCAACACTTCTCTTCTCACATTTGAAGGATCCATGACAATCATCAACAAGAGCTGGTAGCAAGAGGGCATGATTATAGTCCCTCAAGGATGGCAATTCCTTTTCTGCACTAAAAGGAGGTTAGGGAACAATGCTTTTTTCCATCCTCTTGCTTAAGGTGATGAGGCTCTGATGTAGCTCACGTGTCCAGGATCTCACTGTTGTTGGCAGGTTTGTGTGCCACGATTAGATGGGCCGAGTTCTGATACTTGTTTTTGATTTGTACTGAGCGCCACTTGAACAGGAATCGTCTGACTTTTTCCTGCTGCTGTTTGGACAACGTTTTGCTTGTCGCCCACGTGCCTGGAAGCGTTTTGGACATTTCCCGACCCTTTCTTCAACACAGCATTGTCTGAGCCACCATAAACTGGCTGAATGGAATGGCTCCCTGTGTAAGCCTGTCCAGGGATGACATGACTGGGGACTCAGATAAGAATGTGCATCTTAAGAATGTGTCTCTTAAGCCTCAGAAACTGGCTGAATGGAATGCCCTGTGTACATGCCAGGGATGACATGACAGGGACTCCAGATAAGAATGTGCATCTGTGGGCTTTGAAAAGAGATCTGTTGAAGGATCAATTTTTTAAAGGACATTGCTCATTCCTGGAACGGATACAGCATGGGGATGTATTGAAGGTGAACTGATGTGATCCCTAACTGTTCACATTCATCTTCTATTTCACCCTCAAGACAACAATGTCATCAATGACACGTTTCCATAAATGATCAGGATAGATACAGGACGAGGCTAGAAATTGCTGTTTCCCAGCCACATGATTAAATTCGCAACTACAGGGGCATGTGCTGCCCATCGCTGTGTCAAAGAATGGTGAATATAGATACGTTTTCATTCAAAGCGAAATACATTATATTTTTATCACATGGCCTGCCATTCGGCCAACTTCAGTGGCTGTGGATATCGGTATTGCAGTGGTTGTCCAGGAAGTGGGTAAGTGCTGTTCTGAGATCGTCATGAGGAATGATGGTGTCCAGCCTAACAACATCGAATGTCACTAACCTCGTGTCCTGCTGGAAAGGGCCCAATGCTAGATTCCACTGTTTGGAATGATGCGGAGCATTTGCGTGGAATCCTGAATATAGGAAGGAAGGTTGGTGACAAAAGGTGTAGCCAAGCTGTCTACCACTTGGAGATTTTTTCCGTTGGACTGTTTATTCTTGAGACGAACGGTCTACCTGGATTGGGAAGACTGGATGTTTGTGTATCTTGGGCAGGTTACAGAAAACGGTGGACATGTAACCTGAGAAGGCTCTGGTCTCTGCCCCAATTTAAACGTGGTGGTTACTAATGTATCCATTGTTATTTCATGGTGATTTCTCAAGCTGGATCTTTAGACAGCTTTTGTAGTGATTTTTGAATGCTCAGTTGCCTGTGGGTGCCTCATTCCATATAAAACCATATAACATTTTAGTACAACTTCTTTGCCTCCCTTATCTGCCTTGTGATACGTATTTTCCGGCTGTGCAACCATTTCTTTTGAGCTCTTTCAGGGCTTGTCTTTCTTCCATTTCATGTTATCTCTAGGAGCCCTAAGCTTTTGAACAAGTTGAGCACGACTCGTAGTATCTGGCAGAAGCTGTCTAAGAGTCCGATCTCGTCCAAAGGTGGGCCATCCATCCTGTTGGTTGTAGAATTATTTAGGGGCTTCAGAGTCCTCAGCGACTGATTCATCATCGTACAATTAATTTCTGTAGTCGTACACACGTCTGCATCCCATCTTCAACATCCAAGTCCAGTTGTTGTATGTCCACTGAGCGAAGAGTAGAGCAAGAATTTAGGTCCTAGAGAAAAAACTTTCCAATTGTTCTTCAGATAAAGCGCTGTTTGAATGAAAGATAAATGACACCTTTTGGTAAGTCTTCATTGCTGTCCTCCACCAGATGGAATAGATTCATTCCGAGTTCTGTTCCGACGACCTAGACGCACGTCTAAAAAATTGAAGATTGGTGGAAAAGACGAAACAATAGGGGGCCTCAAAAGGAAACAAAAACAATACACAACGTTTCGACTAATCGAGTCTTTTTCAATGCTTGAAAAAGACTCTAAGATTCTAAACGTTTGTGCATTGTTTTTGTTTCCTTTTGAGCCCCCTTTTGTTCGGTCTTAACCACAGAACAATCTTCCAATTATATATTTTTATATCCCTGAAAAAGACCCAGTCAAGTGTTATCAATTTTTTTGCCTGAAGCAACGTGTTTTGCGTTTGGACGGGTACTCCTTTGCTGACTCGTTGTTTTTGCCAGCTTCTTATTAAAAGAACTTGCAGCTTTTTCCTTTTTTCTCTTGCGGACGCACAGGAAGTTTGCACTCAGCTTTATGACTTTGCATGAATAAAAATATTATATTAAAAAAATATATATAAATAATAATATATATATATATATATATATATATATATTATAGTTAACTAATTTATTATATATATAATATTAAACTAATTTCTCCCCCCGAGGGTTGAGCACTTAAAAAAATTGTTTTGGCATTTTAAAAATATACTGATATATATATTATAAATATAAATATATATAAATATATATATGTAATATATGTGACATTGAAACCGGCAGTCCGTCCCCTCTTCTTTCACCTTACCGAGGAAGTTGGAACAGAGTTAGCTGTCCTATGCTATGGATGCATCAAGTACCATTCAACGACTCGACAAAAACTACCGCCACTGTGCAAACAATTCCAGTCCATATCACCACTTCGCTTCAGGAAAGAACAGTAATTTATTTTACTTGCCCGCACCCAACCCACCCCCTATCCCATTCCGCACCCCGCTCCCACCCTCAACCTCTCAAGCATTATTTCTCCCTAACTGCAACCCCTTTTTTTTTATCTTCCATTTTTTTTTCCTCTTACAGATGAAAATGGGGTTCGCGCTGAAAGGAGATTGAAAAAGAGATACTGAATAGTAACACAAACTGGTTCAGGGTGCAATCGGCCCGAGTGAACGGTGGACAATGTTGAAGCGACTGCACATCAACGTACGTCTTCATTTTAACACTGCAGATATTCGAGGCTCTCCAATCTTCACGTTTCCTTCGTGCTGAATGTTCCATGGCCAATCATGTCAGCGATACCTATCGAAGGCGTGACTACGTGGTTCGAATTGTGTGTGAGCTGTGTTTGTGTGTGTGGTTGTGTGGTGTGTGTGTGTGTGGGTGTGTGTGTGTTGTGTGGTGTGTGTGTGTGAGTGTGTGTGCGTGCGTGTGTGCGTGCGTGCGCGCGCGCGTGCGCGGGGTGCGTGCGATGCGGTGCGAGATTTCGTGGCGTGCGTGCGTGCGTGTGTGTGTTTCTGCGTGTGTGTGTGTGGTGTGTGTGTGTGATGTGTAGAGTTTGTGTGTGTGTAGTGTGTGTGTGCGTGCTGCATGCGTGCGTGCGTGCGAGCGTGCGAGCGTGTGTGCGTGCGTGCGTGCGTGCGCGTGTGTGCGTGCGTGCGTGCGGTGCGTGCGTGCGTGGTGCGTGCTAGCGTGCTGCGTACGTGCGTGCGTGCGTGTGTAAGCTGCGCGCGCTGCCGCGCGCGCGCGCACGCGTGTGAGTGTGTGGTGTGAGTGTGTTGTGTGTGTGTGTGTGTGTGTGTGTGTGTTTGTGGAGTTTTGCTGTCTCATCTGCCGTGCCACTTCTGAGGGCAAATGCACCCAAGCTGCTCATCCCGGCTCTCCGTCCACAACCACAGTCGGATTGTCCCGCCACAGCCCCGGCACCAGTCACAGCAACCCACAAGGAAGCAAGTCAATGTCAAGCCCGTCCTGAGGAAACCCCCAAGAGGAGACACCAGCGCATCTTCAGCCGATTCACTTCGGTGATGTTCAGAGTTTGCCAGTTTCTGGGCGTCGTGCAGGGTACATGAAATGCGTAAGTTAGGCATCTGTTAGGTGTGGTCCCATCTGACGTCTTCCCAAATTAGTTTTGATTAGTTATTTAATATTATCTAGCTGTAAAACCCTTAAGGCTTCGCATATTTGGAGTAGCGTATAAAATATGGACCTGTCTGCACGCATTGTCGCATCCAGGAAGAAAATGAAGCTATGGCCAAACGTTGGGCTCTGACGAGTCATGGTAAGATTCGTCGTGAACGTGATTTATTAGAAACTTGGATAAATCTGGATGGTCTAGAGGAATGCAGAGTATTTGTTTAGTTAAACCTTTGGACACTCTAAACCATAAGCTTACCTCTGGTCCGGGTTCACGTCGTGGAAACCTAGAAATTGAATGTGATCAGACTTTCTTTTTTATCGTTTTATAACGACAGTGAACGTAAACTGGAAAGAATGATATCCACACCGTGTTAAACAACTCTCGCCTTTGAAACGTGTTGGCTGAGACCCGAAGAACGGATAACAGTGGTAAGAGCTCGTTAGATAATACAGAGGGAGGCGTCGGGGGTGCGGGCATCAATCCCGTGTCCGCAAAAGGAATTTTGAAGAGCGTAGGCGGCAAGAATGTACCTATTAGAAATCATTGTAATTCACAACCATGAATATGCCACATTAAACTTAAAGAAAAACAATAAGAAAGAAGAAAGCAAAGGAAGGAAGGAAGAGAAAAAAGAAAGAAAGGAAGCAAGGAAGAAAGAATAAAAGAAGCAAGAAAGAAAGATAGAAAGACAGGAAGGAAGGAAGAAAAGGAAAGAAAGAAAAGAATGAATAAAATGAAGACTCCAGAAGACAGACAGAACAGACCACGCATTGACAATCAGACTGGGAAAGGAAATAACTGTGGGAGAGGGAAGGACAAAATGGAACACACGGACAAGACACAACCCCGGAAAAAACAGGGAGGAAATGGTTATTCATTATTATCTTTTTGTTCAGTTTTTTCCCTTGATTGCTTCGATGATTCATTCAAGTAATTATTCTTCTTCGTCGGTCCTCTTCATCACATCATCATTATCATCATCATCATCACCTCCAACATCATCATCAACATCATCATCCATCATCATCAACGACCGTCGTCGTCGCGCGTCGACGTCGTCGTCGTATCTATAATTCTTTCTTCTTCCAATTTTGTTTTTTTTTTTGGGGGGGGGGGGGGGGGGGGGGAGGAGTGGGGAGGGAGAAAGGGAACATGGGATGGCAGGGAAACCGCGGTGGAGAGGGAAGAGGAGGTTGAAGATGAAGGTGGGTAGAGATAGGGGTGGGGTAGGGGCGATCCCAACCCCATCTATTTTCTCCTTCTGCAGGCTGACAGTATTTCACTAGCGCCGAGTGATCTAAAATGGACGCCATGACTCGACAACTAAATTGGAACTGATTTATAAATTTTTTGGGCCCATACAAAATCAGTCTTTAGGTAAAACAGACTCCCTCCTAGAACTCTAAATCAGCAAAAAATCTCAACACGCAATTTTAAAAACCCATTCCCTGCACTACAAACCATTTTTCACAAAAATAAAAGAGTAGAGTGGTCGATTTTACTGCTGATGGGAATCCAGCTTTGGGGCAACGCGCAATTAGCTGTTTGCAAACAAGAAAGGCCTTACACAGAGAGAGAGAGAGCGAGAGAGAGAGAGAGAGAGAGAGAAGAGAGAGAGAATTCACATCAGGATTTAGTTCCCATCATCAATGGACGATTGAACATTAAAGAAGTAACACCAAATATAAATATAACAAATTACAGAAAAGAAGAAAGTGAATAAGACCAACAAAGACTTGCAAACATTAAACACCTACAATTTTTTACATACATATATTGCCACAAATAATTTACTCTTCCATCTCCTCCTCCTCCTCCTCCTCCTCCCCCCTCCTCCCTCCTCCTCGCACCTCCTCCACCTCCTTCTTCTTCTCCCTCATGAAAGAGAGAGAGATGAGAGGTGGGGGATTTTACTAGACCAGAAGAAACTGAGAAAAGAGTAGGGAGGAGGAAGAGATAGAGAGAAGAGAGAAGAGAGAGAGAAGGAGAGAGAGAGAGAGAGAGAGAGAGAGAGAGAGAGAGACACTTTGACTTTGACACTTTGACACTTTGATATTTTTATTGTCATTACCAAAAGGACTTATAACAAGGGGGGTAACAGGGCAATATCTCATTCCTCTTCCTTACACTTACAAGTCAATATTACACAGATTATTCCAAGGGGCAATGGACAGTCAATCAAAACAAGCAAAACATTAATAGACCACGATATCTTCGAATATCCTCTCAAAACACGAGTACCATTTAACATTACAATAGCAACAACAAATAACAACACAACGACAAAAGACAACAAAAATGACGAGAACAACAACAACAACAACAACACACGCACGCACGACGCACGCACACACACATACACACAAACACGAGGAGAATATAATATTACGGATTGCACCGACCATCCACTCGGAAAGAGAGAGAGAGAAGAGAGAGAAGAGAGCGAGAGAATGAGAGAGAGAGAAGAGAGGAGAGAGTAGAGAGAGAAGAGTAGAGAGAGAGAGAGTGAGGTACGCTTTCTGTCTCCAGAACTATGTGGTTGCAATCTCTCTCTCTCTCTCTCTCTCTATCTCCTACTCCACTCCGTCTCTCTCTCACTCTCCTATCTCTGAGACAGTTCTGTCTGCTGTCCGTTAAGAAGCCTTCGACTCTGTGAACAGAAACATATTATGGCATTACTTTAGGAATCTGTTATAAAAGGGAAATGTACTTTGCTCTGAGGGTTGTATTATTATAGATTCAGTCCTTGCTTTTGACCGGTGATAAAGTAATTATTCTGAATATTTTGGTTGTCCTCGTGGTGTAAACAAGGATGTCTTTTTTGAGTCCCCGGATGTTTGCGTTTATTTATAAATGAACTAGCCATTGAAATGTCGAAAAAGGAAGACATGGAAATCCAACATGGTTATCTGGAGCTCCCTGAAATATTTTAATGCTTTAAAATCGCAGATGATAAGATTTTACTACAGACACAGTTATTGTTGCAGAATCACCTAAACGCATTGAACAAGAGGTCAGATAAATTACAACAGACATGTCATCTTGACAAAACTAATATAATGGAGTTTTCGTAAGGGAGGTCACCTTTCACAACGGAGAAATATGGCTGTATGGGCAATTTTGGTAGTTAAAGTTACAAATAGCAAACATGTACATAAGGATTGTATTTACAAACCAAATTAATTTAAAAACTGGATGGCAAAAATGTGGAGAAAGGGAAAAAAGGGTAGTTGTAATCACTTCAGAACTCCATGAGGAAAGTTGAATCAATGATATCTCCAATTTTTGGAAATTGTTTGACACTCAAATACAACCGATGATAACTTAAGCTGCCAGAAATTAGGGGGCTTTCATAAAATATTATAATGGAAAAGAGTTCATACTTTTGCATATTAAAAGATTTCTAGTGTTCCAATTCATTTTCAACCAAAACCTTATAGCTTATGGGGAAACTGGGAGATGTATGCTCTCTTATTGTGGACCTATATAAAATGCATTAAATTTGGATTAAAGTTGATACGACTTTCTTCAACCCGGATAGCAGACAAGCTTATGATGTTTACTCTCACAGTCAGAGGCAAGGGAAAGTCAAATTGGTCAGTCAAGTAAAACATGTCTTAACTGTGAACGGTTTGTCCTTGTTTGGCTTTGTCAAGAGGTTGGTTAACGAAAAGGGAATTTATATCAGAATTCCAAGGATCGTATTATTCAAGTTTTAAACAAAAATTGGCACTCCAAAATAGAGGAAAATGAAGATCTTCTTGTTTCATTCATTTAAAATTAGTTTCCAGACAGAAAAATATCTTTACTAGTTACAAATAAGTGGCAAGGAAGCATGTTAGTGAGATTTAGCAACCGAACACTTGTCTCTGAACAATCATAAAAGATGGAACTATAGCGATAACATTAACAATTTGTGTAGCTTTTTGTTCAGATAAACATCATGCAATCAAGAAGAATGAAGAACAATTTCTGTTCATTGGTGATTGTATAAGGAATTATATGGGAGATTATAAGAAAGGTAAATGTAAAGTTGTCCCAAACAAAAGTTGCAGTCCGCATGACTTATGTGGGTTGATATGCATTGAAAGAAGAATTGCACACAGTCACTTGCGAAGTTCATAGCATAAGCCCGTTCTATCAGAAAAAAAAAAAACAACTAAGTAATTAACTATAATACGTAATTCCGACAAATCAATAGGTAAAACCCTATTTATTTACTTCGTAACAGGTCTGTCCCAACCCTGTTAAAACTGGACGAATAAGCAGAGACGGGCAAAATTATTACGCTGAAATGTGGTTAATGTACGCACGACTTTTGTAAGTATGTCAGTGAGAATGTGTGGGCGCACAGCGCGCGAAGTGTTTGAATGTGTGTG
>CM031608.1:52314615-52317115 GCA_018398815.1 Conus ventricosus
GTGCGTGCGTGCGTGCGTGCGTGCGTGCGTGCGTGCGTGCGTGCGTGCCGTGCGTGCGTGCGTGTGTGTGTGAGTGTGAGTGTGCGTGCGTGCGTGCGTGCGTGCGTGCGTGCGTGAGTGTGCGTGCGTGCGTGCGTGCGTGCGTGCGTGCGAGTGAGTGTGCGTGCGTGCGTGCGTGCGTGCGTGCGTGCGTGCGTGCGTGCGTGCGTGTGAGTGAGTGTGCGTGCGTGCGTGCGTGCGTTGCGTGCGTGCGTGCGTGCGTGCGTGTGTGTGTGTGTGTGTGTGTGTGTGTGTGTGTGTGTGTGTGTGTTGTGTGTGTGTGTGTGTGTGTGTGTGTGTCCCTCCCGTCTCTCTCTTTTTTTAACTTTTAAAATCCAAATTAATCCCATACGCCCAGTTAACCATTTGTTCGATAACTCCATTTCCGTGTGCTCTGTACACTGCGGGTCCTAATGAAGGGCATCAGTCTTGGTAATCAGCCCAATGAATATCGCTCTACTTTCTCTCTTCAGCCTTAGTCATCGGATAGTCCCAGCTTCGATCACTTTGGGCAGAGCGTGGAAGGGACCGGGATTGTCAAAAGACCGTCACTGCTAGGAGGACGTAGTTCAATGGTCCTTCAACACACATGTGGTCATTGAACCAACGTCAGTTCACTGTAAGTGACCGAAATGTCTCTCTCTCTCTCTCTCTCTCTCTCTCTTCCTCTCTCTCCTCTCTCTTCTCTTCTCTCTCTCTCTCTCTCTCTCCTCTCTCTCTCCTCTCTTGCCCCCACCGTCCCCTATCTCTCTCTCTCTCTCTCCCTCTCTCACTTTAGCTATCTCTCTTTCATTCTTTCTTTCTCTGTCTGTCTTTATTCTCTCTGTCTCTTACGGTCTGTCTTTGTCTGTCTCTGTCTGTCTCTGTCTGTCTCTGTCTGTATGTCTGTATATCTGTTTCTTTCTCTCTCTTACTCTCTCTCTCGCTCTCTCTCTCTCTCTCTCTCTCTCTCTCTCTCTCTCTCTCTCCTCTCTCTCTCTCCTCTCTCTCTCTCTCTCTCTCTCTCCATTCTATAAAGTTAGACTCCTTTAAAACAAAAACAAAAACCCGAAACAAATAATGACACGAATTCAATCATCTATTTTTTTTTTAAATTCATCTTGGTCAGACTCGACACAACAATGACAGCAGCAGACTCCCTGACATATTTGCCTGCTGCTCTCTCTGTCTCTGTATCCCTCTGTTACTTCTCTTTCTGCTTCCCATTGGTCTCTGTGTTTACCTGGAAAAGCCCGTAGTCCAGTTGTTAGAGCTTTCCGCTGTGAAGATCACAGTAGTGTGTTCGAACCCCTAGTGGGTCGAATTTCTACGGCCTAAGAAATCCCCTCCGTCCATTCAGCAGTGCATGGGTAGCTAACTTAGTGCAGGAAACTTCAGGTGGTAGAACAGTGAGGTGGGCTCCGTCTTCGATAATGTTATAGCCCAATTAGGGTGAATCTGTTATACTTCACTGCCCCTACCGACGTCATGTTATAGGACGTTATAAGAATCCTTTTAACCTTCATGCGTATTTACCTAGTTAAGTTCGTCATACGCCAGTGAGTATCCTCGGTCGGTGGGCTCTATTAACCGTGAAACGGTCTCGTCATTATGAATGAAAATTTACTCAGTCATTTTCTGACAAGGTGTACACAGTGATCGAGTAATGGCTAGACATTAATACTTGCGACACACACACACACACACACACACACACACACACACACACCACACACACACACACACACGCACACACACACACACATGGGCACACATATACATGCGTAGGCACGCACACGAGCGCGCACTGACGCGCGCACGCACACTCACTCATACACACACATACACACAAACACTACCACACACACACACACACACACACACACACACACACACACACACACACACACACACACACACACACACACACACACGCAAACACACACAAACACATGCACATGCACACAGCCACACAGACACACAGACACACGAACACACAGACACACGTACGCACAGTCACACATGGACACACAGACACACATGACAGACACACATGCATAGGTACGCACACGAGCGCGCACTCACGCACGCACGCATACACACACACACACACACACACACACACACACACACACACACACACACACACACACACACACACACACAGCAGCCAGCGCGCGCGCGCGTGCGCGCGCGCCAGTCTGCTTAAAATGAGAAAATTCCAGAAACGAGTTGTTCCCAGCTTCAGTGTAGCTTTGCTATCAAAGGCGAGAAACGGGGCTATATGGGGGCCAAAATATTATTCCGGACAATCATCTTGAGGCGTCATAAACCAAATGCAGCCGCTCCCCTCTTAACCGTCACACACAAAAAAACAGCCACCAGACCCAGTAATTATGATTCCACATGGTTCTGTCACCAGTCGATCAGCACATTCGGTAAGTAAAGTTGACAGGCAGGAAAAAGATTGCACCGATAAAAA
>CM031608.1:52319615-52327115 GCA_018398815.1 Conus ventricosus
AGAGAGAGAGAGAGAGAGAGAGAAGAGACGTCACATACGCACGGATGCACATACACAGAAACAGGGGAGCTGCTTGACTGTTTCTCTCTTAGTATAGGTACAACAAGGTATATAAAGTTTTTGGGGAAAAGCAGAGAACAAGCAACACCGACAGCAGAGAAAGATCCAGTGGGAATTGTGTCTTTCCGTTCATGATTCTAAAAACATTTGTCTGTTCAAAGGGATATCAGATGTAACTCCACTCTGTGTCTGTCTCTGTCTCTCTGGCTGATCAGATTCAATTACTAGGCGTCTGTATCAGAAAAGTGACGCAAGCAATGCTCATATCTACAGGAAATGTTCTTATTTATGTATTACGTAAACGTCACCGCTCAGCCGTAACTGGCTGCAGTTAGCTTAGTTTGTTATAAATGAAATAAAAAGAAATGAACAAACATCGAGTCAAAAGAAAAACACACTAGAATAATAACAGATAAACAGATGATAAATACAGATGAATAAATAAAGATAAATGAATAAATAAGATATAGATAGATAGATGTAATAGATAGATAGATAGATAGTAGATAGATAGATAGATGATGATAGATAGATAGATAGATAGAAGATAGATAGATGGATGATAGATAGATATAGATAGATGGATAGATAGATAGAGATAGATAGATAAAGATAGATAGATGAGATAGATAGATAGATAATATAGATAGAAGATAGATAGATAGAGAGATAGATAGACTAGATAGAGTATAGACAGTATAGAAAGATAGATTGGTAGATAGATAGGCAGATAGATAGAGGTGGGTAGAAGAAGATAGATTGTAGAAGATAGATAGATGGGGGATAGATAGATAGAAGTAGATAGAGGTGGATAGTAGTGAATAGATAGAGATAGATAGATAGATAGATAGATATGATAGATAGAGAGAGAGAGATAGGTAGAAGATGAATAGATAGATAGAATACATAAGTATATAAAGTGAAAATGTCTGCTGGTTTGTATACTATGTTGGAACAGTATAAAACAATTCACTTTCGGAAATTATATGCGGTTAATTTTTCTTTTTTGGGGAGGGGGGGGGGGGGGGGGGGGGGGGGGGGGCGGGGGGGACGGGCTGATTGGATTTCAGTATATTTTCATTGGTCTATTCTCAGGTGATAAAACACACGGAAAAATCCAAACTGAACATAAAGCACGCATTGTGATGCTTAAGCAAGAAATTAAATGTAGTGCTGAAGTTATTGATATAATAAAATAGGAGAAAGCGATGCATGCATTTGCCGCTGTTCTCACAGTTTACTTGTAATTTAGCTGCAGAAATACATGAAAAGGGTAGACATAAGACAGCATTTGAGTTACTTAAATTGTTTATTCTGCATTTTGCAGGCAATAGTTTTGCTGTCGCAAAGGAAAGTGCTTTGCGTAGTGGGAAAATGTGCGGTTTTTTTGTGTGTTGTTTTTTTACGCTCGCAGTTTCAGTCTGAAAAGTAGTTAACAACCTTTTCCTGTTTGTGTGGCCAGGGAAATACCAACCACGGGGCTAAGAAACAGCACTGGTTGCATATGACTCGACTAACTGACATTAAACTCACGACACACATGCTTTTATTATTATGATCAGAACGAATCACAATTTCAATAAAGGTGCCAACCAGTAATTCCTCCGATATATGCAGAGGAGAAAATGTGCACGCCAAATTCCTATGATAAAGTTAGAGAAGAACAATTATTAGATCAAATCACACATAACAACACGCGACACTGGCAATTGGTGGTAGAAAATACATTAAATTTGCAAGATGTAAAAAGCTGGGCTTAAAACAAAACTTAACAAAATGTCGAAGTAAATGGATTGATCTATAAGTTTTCGCCTCTGGTGAAGAAAAATGACGTAAAATACGATTTCGCCAAGGGTGAAAGAAATTTGAAACACAATCTCGCCTAGGGTGGAGATGAATACATTGAATCGGTAGTCTGCATGCACTGAACGACAATGACTGAAGGAGGCAAGGAAAGAAGACACTCACGTAGTAAAGATTGTGAGCGAACATGCTAATGTGTAAAAAGGATACTCGAAAACACAAAAACGAAAACAGAAAGAAAGCGACAAAAATGAAAGAAATTAGTTCAAGAAAGAAGCTGAGCAGTTAGCCAAGAGCTGCATGGTGTCTTATGCACTACGCGCTCGTATCCAACGACGGGACGTTTTCCTGTCTCAAAAACGAACAGCAGCTGAAAAACATCAAAAAGCCCTTTATGATCTTCCAAAACGATCCACCATTGTACTCCAGTGGATTCCATCCCACTGTGGGATCACTGGGAATAAGAAGGCTGACGCTCTGTCCAAGGCAGGCAGCAATGTGGAGCAGTTCAGCCACCCTGTGACCTACAGAGATGCCAAAACTATCATCTTCAACCAAAATCAAAACCAGTGGAAGAGAAGGCTGGGTGCAGACAGTAGGGCTGATTCAATTCGCCAGCTCCAGAGTGTCATGTGACGTAGCCTCACATCAAGGCATGTGATGCTCCATCACATTTAGTCTAGTGATATGAATCATTTCCCCCATGCCACAACTAAAAAGGAAGAATATTCATGTGGCTTGACTAGTGTAGCGGGCGTCCCCAATAATAGTGAGGATCACTCAGTAAAATAGACAAGGGTTGGTCATTGGGTGAAAGTGACCACTGAGAAATAGTTTAATAAGGGCTGGTAAGGTGCTGGTCATGTGTTTTGAACACTGAGTATGCGTTCACTAGGAGGAGGGACGAAAGAAGTAGTTTTAACCCAGGAGATGGCCTAAAGACTCACCGCTGACCAGTCATTACCAGGTGAGCCATAGATAGTTGGGGAAAGGTACAGTGGAAAACCTAAAGAAAAGAGATAGAAAGAATTCATATGTTAAATTGGGAAGCAGGTTATTTACACGAACCTTATTCGTGTTTCAGCCCTTCACCCTTCACCCTGTCAGCTATTCCTCCTCTGATGCTGCGACGGCATCGTTTTCCTAAGTGCTGAGACGGGTGTTTAACGATGGCCATGGTGTGGGGAACACACCGATAGTTCAGCCCCAACAATTGAAGACCCCGGGTAGAGGAGTCGGATCTCATCGTTCCCCCAGTGACTGGAGAGTTCAAGGGGCAAGCGCTTTTTCTGATGTGGGCAGGGCATCATGACGGTATGGGGCGAGAGCTTTTTCTGATACAAGCATGGCATCATGATGGTATGAATTGTTTATTCTCTTGGTCTGGATCTTGGGCCAATGTTGTGTAAAAGGCCATGACTTTATATTCTTGAAGGATGTGTGTATTCCTTCTCCGGCAAGAAGGAGGAATCTAGCAAGACTTTATTCATACCAATTCGTAACTTGATGTATCTCTCAGTGTGAAGAGAGAGAGGGAAACATGTATAGAATTTGTTTGATAACTACTGGAGTGTGATGAACATTGTCGGAATAGTTCAATTCATTTAGTAAAGTGTTTCCCCGGAGGAGAGGGGGAGAAGAAAAAAAACATTCTGTAGTGCGCCTTTTGGTTGACTGGAGGGATTGCGTGTGCGTATGGAGTAAATACTGTCATGAATGAGTGTGTGCAAGAGTGACAGTGTGACACGGAGATACCAGCAAACAATCCTCTTCAGACTGAGAACTGGCCGCTGCCGACTGCTGAGCCACCTCCGCCGAATTAAAATTGCCCACACAGACGAACGTCCATGTGGCACTGGATCTCAGACCCCAGAACACATCCTCCAACATTGTCCAGCCCATGATGTTTTACGGCGTCAAACATGGCCAGAGGGTGTAGAACTGCAGATGCAGCTTTGGGACAGCCGTCAAAACCTCGAGAAGGCTGTGGGTTTCATTATGGCGACATGACTGAAAATCTGACGCAAACAAAAAATCGACCGCAGAAGGAGAAGAAGAATTTTCCTGTCTGACCTATTTCTCTTAGCCAATCGGTTTCTTCGTTCCTAGGAGAAGAAGAATTTTCCAGTCTGACCGATTTCTCTTAGCCAATCGGTTTCTTCGTTCCTTTACGCGTTCATTGAGCCCTGTCGAAGGAAACGACAGAATGAATGCCTTGTCGCCTTGAGTGTGTCCGGTTTTGGACAGATCTCACGTTCACAACCGTGTTTGAGGATGATTCGTTGCATATTTTACCAGGAGAGTTAAAGAACAAGCAATTTGATCTCAGATTTCACACACACACACAACACACACACACACACACACACACACACACACACACACACACACACACACACACACATACACACACACACACACACACACACACATACACACACACACACACACACGCACGCACCACGCACACACACACACACACACACACACACACACACACACACACACACACACACACACACACACACACACACACATACACACAAAGAATCGCAACATAGAACGTACACTCAAGGGAACAAGGGAACTTAACTCAACATAGAACTCACACATACAAACGACCTAGCCCTTGAGAGGCTACAAAGCACACCAAACATGAAGCGTTTGTTGTTCAGAATGGTGTGGACGACTATATTCAACACAGTTTAAAAGAAAAGAAAATCTTTTATATAGTGTGCAAGATTATTTGATACTGTATAAAAAGGTAGCTACCACAGACTATCACAGTAAACAGTTGGAAAAAAAAGAACGACATAACTCATCTGGTTACCAGAACTGAGTGCTACGAGTACAATAGCTTTACGAAATATAGATCATTGTTTGTGAATGATGGAAATATCAACTAATACTGAAATGAGCATAATTTCCCTCCCATTTTACACACACACACACACACACACACACACACACACACACACACACACACACACACACACACACCACACACACACAATATATATATATATATATGTGTGTGTGTGTGTGTGTGTGTGTGTGTGTGTGTGTGTGTGTGTGTGTGTGTGTGTGTGTGTGTGTGTATCATTTAGGTATTATCCATGTTTTATAGCAAAGAGAACAGACCTGCTCAGCTGAATGATAAAATGCAAGTGAATGTTTAAAGAAGGATTTTAGGTTTACATCACATATCCCTTTTTCGTTTATTGATCATGATTAATTTCATTTCTCTCTCAGATGATTAGGGCCAAAAACTTGTCCCAATAATCATTCACAAGTCGTTTAGTATCTTACTGGCTAACCTGAAGCTTTGCCATCCCTTTGTCATAGTTATGTCGGATGATGCATAAAATGTCAAAGGTCTCCTTTCAATCCCAACAAGTTTGCCAATCCAACTTTGACGCCTAGAAATTAGCTACATGAAATACAGTAACTGCAAAAAAATTGCTAGCCTGTGGAGGGAACCCCAACGACAAAAAATCAAAACAAAGAAGGAAGAAGAAGAAGAAGAAGAAGAAGAAGAAGAAGAAGAAGAAGAAGAAGAAGAAGAAAAAAGAAGAGAAGAAGAGAACAACAACAACAACAATAATAACAACGACGACCACGACCACGACCACGACAACAACAACAACAATAACAACAACAACAGCAACAACAACAACAACAACAGCAACAACAACAACACATACCAACATGTGGTTGAACAATACCTGGAAAGATGGTCAGGGCTTCCTCTCCCATTGACATTTATTCCTGATCTTATCCCTTCCCCATCCTCTCCCTCCCTATCTCTCCTTTCTGCCACCCCTCCCTTCGCTTCCTCCGTCCTTGAGTCACTCCTTTACACAACCCTCACTCCAGCCCACCCCGTTTCGTCTCAATGACCATTATCACTGCCACAGAGTCTCTTCAGTCTGACCATTGTCACTGCCCCAGAGTCTCTTCAGTCTGACCATTGTCACTGCCCCAGAGTCTCTTCAGTCTGACCATTGTCACTGCCCCAGAGTCTCTTCAGTCTGACCATTGTCACTGCCCCAGAGTCTCTTCAGTCTGACCATTATCACTGCCCCAGAGTCTCTTCAGTCTGACCATTGTCACTGCCCCAGAGTCTCTTCAGTCTGACCATTGTCACTGCCCCAGAGTCTCTTCAGTCTGACCATTGTCACTGCCCCAGAGTCTCTTCAGTCTGACCATTGTCACTGCCCCAGAGTCTCTTCAGTCTGACCATTGTCACTGCCACACAGTCTCTTCAGTCTGACCATTGTCACTGCCACACAGTCTCTTCAGTCTGACCATTGTCACTGCCACACAGTCTCTTCAGTCTGACCATTGTCACTGCCCCAGAGTCTCTTCAGTCTGACCATTGTCACTGCCACACAGTCTCTTCAGTCTGACCATTGTCACTGCCACACAGTCTCTTCAGTCTGACCATTGTCACCGCCACACAGTCTCTTCAGTATGCCTCTACATCATTCAGGGACGGTTATCTCGGTGCACTCAGTAGGACAGGTCAAGGTGAACAAAGCGACGGTGACAGGAGGGAAGAAAAAGAAGAAGAAGAAGAAGTTGAAGAGAGAGGAGAGAGAGTGAGAATGGGAGAGTGGTATAAGAATGGAGGGACGTGGAAACAGAAAGAGACAGAGACAGAAAAGGAGGGAATCGGGAGAGGGATAGAGATAACATAAAGTTGGCAAGAAGAGAGAGAGAGAGGAGAGAGGGGAGAGGGAGAGAGAGAGAGGAGAGAGAGAGAGAGAGAGAGAGAGACAGGGATAGAGATAGAGGAGAGACAGACAGAGTCAGACACAGAGACAGAGGAGAGAGAGAGAGAGAGAACACCCACATTAACATACGCATGCGCGTGCTCTCACTGCTACACACGCAAACACACACACACACACACACACAACACGCACACACACCACACACACACACACACACACACACACACACACACACACACACACACACACACACCACACACACACACACACACACGGATATGGGGACCTGGTTCTAACACCACTCTCTCTCTCTCTCTCACTCTCTCTCACTCTCTCTCACTCACTTTCTCTCTCTCTCTCTCTCTCTCTCTCTCTCTCTCTCTCTCTCTCGCTCTCTCTCTCTCCTCTGTCTCTCTCTGATGTTTCTCAGTCTCGGTCGGTCGATCGGTCTCTCTCTCTCTCTCTCTCTCTCTCTCTCTCTCTTCTCTCTCCCCTCTCTCTCTCTCTCTTTCTTCACCCCTCCCCACTGCCTTCTCTCTTTCTTACCCTCCTTTCTCTCTCTAAAGTGAAAAACTATAATTACGTATTTCGCCTCTCTTGCACCCTTCACGATAAAAACTGTATCAGCAGTTGGATCAATCACTCTATTACGTTTTAATCACCTGAATTTACGAGTGATTATGCATGTGCACTCAGCGTAATGGGTCCATAAAAATACTGAGGAGACACATGAATTGAAGACAGAGAAGAAAAAAAAAGGAGAGAGAGAGAGAGAGAGAGAGAGAGAGAGAGAGAGAGAGAGAGAGAGAGAGAGAGAGAGAGAGAGAGAGAGAGAGAGAGAGAGAGAGACGGACAGACAGACAGACAGACGGAGAGACAGGGAGACAGGGAGAGACAGACA
>CM031608.1:52332115-52348398 GCA_018398815.1 Conus ventricosus
ATGTGAGGTAAATAGTTGGAGGTAAGGTAGTATGGGTGTGAGTGTGATTTGGTGGGGGAATAGTGGGTTGGTGTTGCGGTGGTGGATAGTATATGTAGTTGTTTAGGATGTTGATGATATGGGGTGAAGGAAAGGAGGGGGAGATTCATGTGGAAGCGGTAGCGTAAAATCATGTGTAAGGAGAAAAACTGGGGGAAGGGGGGAGGTGAAAAGGAGGGGGTAGGTCTGTGTGTAGGCAGTGGACCGTATAGGACATGGGAGAGTGTGCTGGAAAGCGAAAGGTGAAAGGTGGCTGTAACTCCTGTATGAAGTGGGTAGTGGGGGTTATGGTGTTGTGTCGTGCTGCGTGCACCGCGCGCGCGCGCGCGCGCGCGCGTGTGTGTGTGTGTGTGTGTGTGTGTGTGTGTGTGTGTGTGTGTGGTGTGTGTGTGTGTGTGTGGTGTGTGTGTGTGTGTGTGATGTTGTGTGGTTGTGTGTGTGTGTGTGTGTGTGTTGTGTGTGCGTGTTGTGTGTGTGTGTGTGTGTGTGTGTGTGTGTGTGAGTGTGTGTGTGTGTGTGTGTGTGTGTGTGTGTGTGTGTGTGTGTGTGTGGATGTTGGTGAGGAAATCGGCCAATGGTGATGAATTGGTCTGGCTTACCCTTATGTTCGGGAAAGATGGGAGGGAAGGGACATTCATGTGGAGGTGGTGGTGTAAAATCAGATGTAGGGAAAACAAATTTAAAGAAAAAATACATATACAACAAATAAAAAATAAATGCATAAAATAAGATAAAATAAATAAAATAAATTAATTAAAATAAAATACATGAACTGAAATAAATAAATAAATAAATTTTAAAAAGATAAAATAAAGATAAAAATAAGAATAAAATAAAATGAAATCAATGGAGGATGACTGTGACTTCTGTATGAGGTGGGTAGTGAGGGCATGTGGTGGTGGTGTGTATGTGTATATGTATGTGTGTGTGTTGGTGAAGATATTGCTGACTGGTGTTGAAGTGGTGGGTATGTATACTTGTGTTACTGTTGGATGTTGATGCCTTGGGGCTGTAGCGTACAAAAACTAAGAGTCCCACTCATTGCCAAACTTGGTGCACTACGACCCCAGGGCATCAACATCCAACACTAACACAAACAAAACCCATTTGAAGAAAGCCAGAGCAGAAAACAAAAAGGCGTTCATGGTTTTCGACCATCTTGTAATAGATGGAACTACATTTTCTGTGGACTCGGAGGGCAACCTGACAGAAATCAAATCGGCCGCTCTTCTTGTGGAGGTGTTTCTTCAAATTTTGTTATGTAAATAGTTTTTCTTTCTGCATGTAATTTAGAGGGAGCAACCAAAAAATGGACACCGGTTGCGGAACCATTTGTGAACAGTTATGTGGCTAACACTGAACGTGCCTGTATGTTTAATGCTCGTGACGTTGTCAGTAATAGAGAGGAAAGTGTGAACAACCAGGGTACAGGCCATACAGCCGTGCGAAAAGTTCAGGGTGGCATTCTGTGTTAGGTCAACTTAATTCCGACTGTAAAGCACGTTCATTTTCAGTTAAGAATTTTAAAGTCTTGCAATGGAATGTTAACGGCTTGCTCCCTGATTTACGACATAAAATATTCCTTTCTTATGTTCGTTCCATTAATGTCATTTGTTTTGCTGAAACCTTTATAGAGACATTTCAACCATGATATATTTGTTGATTACATGATTTTGTGTAAACCTGCTATTAAGTTTTCTAAACATAGTCGTTTTTCTGGTGGAGTTGTGCGCCTTATTAAAAGTGTGTATGCCCCGTTTGTTCGTTCTGTTGACGTAGATACAATAACATTATTGCTTTTTCTTATAGACAGAGCTGTATTAGGCACAATGAAAGATACATTGTATATGTGTGGGATATGTTCCGCCCGAAGGGTCACCATTTTATTCTTTTTTGGATGTAAACAACGGCACTGGTCTTTTGAAGAATGCTCGTCAGATTGTTCAGTTGCATTTCATTTTGTTGACTTAGTGTCGTCAGGAGATTTCAACAGCCGAACTGCCCATATAAACATTAATGACTTTGCCGTGAAATTTTGTTTTAAAGTCATTAAAAGCAAGTAGTTCAACCAACACAAACAGGAAATTTCAAGACAAAGTGTTGAATAGCTGTGGTAAACTCCTGTTGAATTTATGTACCACATTTGATTTACGTAATTCTGAATGGTGCATGTAATGGCCAGCGCAATGGTTGCTACACTTACATCTCAGATTCAGGCAGCAGTGTAACGATTATATTTTGATGTCGAGTGACATGTTTTGCCATGTTTGAATCTTTCTGTGAACTTATATTCATCATATGTTTCGTTCGGATCATATGCCACTTGAATTATATTTTCGGGAAAGCATGGCAGTATAAATCTTAAGAAGACAAACAAGCATTAAATAGGATAGTTTGGAACAATAATGCAGAACCGGTGTTTTTTTGACTCAATGCACTCTATAGAATCTCGTAGAATGTTAGAGCTAGCTGTAAGTTTAATTGATTATGATACTGACGAAGCTTTGTCTACTTTTAACGATTGCATTAAACGAAGTGCTGAATGCATGAATAGGCAGATCAGAATTGGTGATAAAAAACAAATCAGATGACCGGTATGATCATGAATGTAAGACAGCAAAGAAAGATTTAAGAAAGCTTCACAGAATAGCCCGTCTAACAGGATATTCTGAAGACGGAAACGCTTTTTGTATTGCACGTAGAGAGTATAAACATTTGTTAAAGCGCAAAGAGAAGTTTTCTGTGAATAATCAAAGAGCAATTTTGGGAAAATGTAAATAAACTCTCATGTAAACGAAAACAAATTAGCAATACTATCATTCTAGACAACTGATTGAACACTTTAAAACTTTACTCGAAAAAGAAAGTGAGCCAGACAAGGACGAATTGAATGCTGATGGTAATGATAATTATTTCAACCGACCAATATCAAAGGAAGAAGTTTTTAGCAATTATAAAGATAAAGCTGCTGGACCGGATGGAATAACTGGAGAGTTATTAAAAAAAATGCAGGTGACTGTGTTGCAGATTTCTTTGTCACATTTTTTAGTGCTTTGTTTCAGAAAGGTATATTTCCTGACACTTGGACAGAAAGCATTGTGCTTCCTCTGAACAGAAAAGGAGATTCAACAACCCTAACAATTACAGGGGCATTTCGTCATGCAATGTTAGAAGTAAAACTTATACTACATTTATTAATCATCATTTACAAGAGTGGGTTGAAGAAAACAACATTACTGGAGAACATCAAGCAAGGTTCAAAAAGAACTATTCGATTATTGATCACATGTCTACTTTGCTAGCTCTCATACAAACAATTTTCGACAGATGTTGCATTTATTGATTTTGAGAAGGCTTTTGATTCCATAAATAGGAAAATTCTGAGGCCAAATTTAGTGCAAAATGGTGTAAATGGTAATTTATACAATTGCACCAAAAGTATGTATGATAATGTTGAAGCTACGATATGGTGTGGATATAAACTTGCTGATTTCATCATGTGCACTTATGGTGTTAAGCAAGGTGATATGTGCAGTCCTGATTTATTTCCTTTGTTTATTATTGAACTTACGATAGAAATAATTCAAAACGGTAAGCATGGTGCAATGTTTACGATTGATTATTTTGAGCTCTTTATTTCATTATTAGCAGATGATGTTGACTATTATCAGAAACAATTATTGGTTTGTAAACACATTTAACAGTCTGCAACGCGCAGCTTTTTCTCTTGATTTGAAAGTTAATTTAAGCAACAGCAATGTAATTGTGTTTAGAAAAAGTGGCTACTTAGCAGCAAGAGAAAATTGAACGTACAATCATGCTGTGACGCCTGTCGCAAATGCTTATAAATACTTAGTATACAGTTTTTAACAAAAAACCAGTTTCACATTGGCATGCAATGACCCGGTAAGAAAAGCAAAGAAAGCTCACATTATGAGAAAACTGTAATTTTAGATTTATTGTTGAAGTTATTTGATTCACAGGTTCAACCCATTGCTCAGTACGGTACACAACTTTGGGGACTAGATGGGTCATTATGAAAAAGTGCACCTCTTTGCCTCTTTTGTGTATAGGTGTAAATATGTTGCCCCTCCCCCTCCCCCTCTCCCAGTTAGTACGTAAACCCATCCCCTTCTTCCCTCCACCCTCATAGCATCAACACCTTAAAGTAACATGTACCAACCCACCACTTCAATCTCAGCCCACAATATCCTCCCACAACACACACACACACATACCTTATCTCCCACTATTCACCTTACACATAACTTATAGCTATCTGATTTATGCATTTATTATCATTATTTTTATTTTTTATTTTTTTTTATTTTTTATATATTTTTTTTTAATTTTTTTTTATTTATTTATTTTTTTTAATTATTTTTTTATGATTATTATTATTATTTATTTTTTTATTTTTTTTATTTATTTTTTATTATTATTTATTTTTTAATTATTTTTATTTTTATTTTTATTTTATTTTATTTTTTTAAATATATTTTATTTTTTATTTATTTATTTATTTATTTAATTTTTTAAATGTTTCCTTTATTTTTATTTGATTATTATAAAAATGTATTTTCTAAATATGTTTCTGTATCATGCTTTCGTTACCTTAACCTTCACTATCGTTGTTAGCAGTATCATTCAGTAATGCTATTGCTTTGTATTGATACTACCACTAACATTGACATCACAATCGCCTCGCCTCTGGGACTGTTGCCACGGCAACCCTGCTGCTTAAGAATCCTCTAACCCACTCTCCTTTCTCCCATACCCATACTTATTGACACCAAGATTGATCCTGTCTTCCCCCCCCCCCCCCCCCCAATATTTTGACCATTATTAGTATTCCTATCAGTAATATTATTAATCATCATTACGACTTTGACTCACTCACTATTTCCCTTCCAACAGCCTCGTTCTCATTCAACGCCTTCTTCCTTGCGCTGAATCCCTGAGCGATCTGATGCGATCAAAGCTAAGTGAATTCTCGTTGTTTTATTCGTTTATACTTCACCTGACGAAGACCTAAGAGGTCGAAACGCGTTGTGTTTTGTCTTGTGACTCGTTTGTCCACGTTCCTGGGCGGTTCGCTAACATTTATTTAAGATTTGTTTTAAAGAATTTGTTAGGAGTTGAAATGTGAATACCCAGTGGCTTTGTCTGCAGGGAGACCAATACATGTCCTATCTAGTTAAATTCTGTATTAAGCTCTATTCAATACTGGTTGAAATTAACAAAAATGAATGATCACAGATTACCTCGGAAAGCCTATATGATGTTATACGACCTAGATGCAAGAGACAAAAGAAATTGGGCTTAAAAGTTCGTGTAAATTATATCAATTTGGTTTTGGTTATGTTTGGATAAACCAAGGCGTGCAAATGATAGTTTCAGTTTCAGTTTTATCAAGGAGGCGTCACTGCATGCGGACTAGTTCATATATGCTACACCACATCCGCTAAGATTTGAGACCACACTGCGCAATATTTTAAGCTGATGGATAAATGAATTAACAACTAAGATGAGATCACTGAAGAAGAGGTCTCGTGGCTACGACTAGCAGATGCCTGACCTATGCATTAGCCCAATGCACTTGGTCAGACCTTGAGTGCCTACCTAACAATGGTTGTGTCTTAGTATGTGTGTGTCGTGAATGTACACATGTATGTGTCTGGATGAGTGGGCACGGGCCCATGTGTGTGCGCGTGCGCATGTGTGTGTATTGTGTGTGCGTGTGTGTGTGTGGTGTGTGGTGTGTGTGTGTGTGTGTGTGTGTGTGTGTGTGTGTCGTGTGTGTGTGTGTGTGCGCGCGCGTGTGTGTGTGTGTGTGTGTGTGGGTGTGGGTGTGTGTGCATGCGTGCGCGCGCGCATGCGCGTGTCGTGCGTGATTTGTGTAGTGTTGTGTGTGTGTGGTGTGTGTGTGTGTGTGTGTGTGTGTGTGTGTGTGTGTGTGTGTGTGTGTGTGTGCGCGCGTATGTGTGGTGTGTGTGTTGTGTGTGTGTGTGCGCGCCACACGTGTGTGCCTGTGTTTATGTGTGCGCGTGTGTGCGTGTGTAGAAGTGCGTGTGCATGTGTGTGTGATTTGTGGGTTTGTGTGAAGATACACATGTATCTGCATATGGTCGTTTACATATATGTGTGTATATGTGTGTGTCTTTGTATGTGGGCGTGTACGCATGTGTGTGTGTGTGTGTGTGTGTGTGTGTGTGTGTGTGTGTGTGTGTGTGTGTGTGTGTGTGTGTGTGTGTGTGTGTGCACATGTGCGTTCATGTGTACACGTGTGGGTGTGAATGTGCACATGCACGCATGTGCATATATGTGTGCGTAAGAGCGAGTGCATGTAGGCGCGCACGCGCGTGTGTGTGTGTGTGTGTGTGTGTGTGTGTGGTGTGTGTGTGTGTGTGTGTGTGTGTGTGTATGTGTGTAGTGACTGCATGTGTGAATGTTCAGAAGATGACTTGGGATCAAGAACAAGAACAAGAACATCAAATACAACATATACGTGCACGCGCACTCGCGCGCGCGCGCGTAACACACACACACACACACACCACGCACGCACGCACGCACGCACACACGCACGCACACACCACACACACACACACACACACACACACACACACACACACACACACACACATATAACAATAAGAACACCCCCCCCCCCCACTCACATACACATCCACGCACGCGCGCGCGCGCGGCACACACACACACACACACACACCACACACCACACACACACACACACACACGCTCACTCACTCACTCATTCTCTCACACACACACTCACACACCAAGGATAGCACATTCACGTCCGTGGACTCTCTAATTAACACGCCTGCATTAGCTCACACCTGGGCACACGTCTACAGTATACGCTGGGGGCTCTGAGAGATTTTAAGTCATATCTCAGTTGACATGTTTTTGATCATTTGTGTCTGTTATTGGAAAGGCCCAGTATCAGTATGCCCCAGTCTCTAGGAGTCTTCGCAGTGTTGGCCTTGAGATTATTGATTATTGCAAAATGATAGATCGTTTCTGTGTGAATTCAACGACAGATTGATTGCATGCTGGTGGCAGGAATGGGACGCTCATGTCAAAAATAGCGATAGATTTACAAAGTATCGGACATTTTGTTCGGTACACGATGTCAAACGTTATCTGTAGATGGATTTAGGTAAAAACTTGAAGCTGACAATGACCAAATTTAGACAGGGAATTTCAGACATTGCAGAACACCGGTATTGTTACAGTAAATATACTGGGATGGATTTGACTTGTCCATTCTGCAAAAATGGAAAAGAGGACGAACTTCATTTTGTTTAATGCTGCTGAAAATGATCTTTTCTTAGAACTTAATATATACAACAAATTTTCCCCAAAGATCCCGGGAAATTTTTGGTTAAGTTTTCCCTGGGGCCCCTTCAAAATTAAAGCATAGTAAAAAATTTTTCTTTTTACTTTTTTCCAAGGAATTTAAATTTAGATCAGTCACGACTTCGTGACAGAGTGTCCATCCCAGTCTTTCTATTTTTTTTCTGTGAATTCTTATATTTTAAAAATGTTCTCGATTCCCCACTTTCCAAAAGGGGGAAAAGGGGCCTTTACAGAAGAAAACCCATCTGATTTTCGGGCTCCTCTTTCCTCTGTCCTCCCTGTCTGCCCTGTCTGTCTGTCTGTCGGGGCTGCGGCGGGTTCCTCCTCTCCCTCCCTCTTTTCTCTCTCTCCCCCTCTCTCTCTCTCTCCCTCTCCTCTCTCCTTCTTGTTTGGACGCCCAGTAAAAAACCAGACAAAACTATCCCAACGGCCGGGGTCAACGAACACACACACACACACAAAACACACACACACACACACACCACAAAAAACACACACCCCAACCACACAACACACACGCAGGGCACCACCACGCACGCACCACGCACGCACCACCCCAACCCCACACACACACACACACAAACCACAACCCCACACACACCCACACACCCCCACCCGCAGGGCGGCCCTGAAACTGAAATTTTGATTAAAAATTTTCAAATTTTTTTTAAAAAGGGTTTTGGAAACTTATCGCCCCCCAAACCCACAAATTTTTATGCAGTAAATCCATTTGAAAAGGGGTTCCCCCTTTAAAAAAAAACAAAAAAAAGCTTTGGGTTTTTGGGACATCAAGCGACGCCCCTCTCCCCTTCCGCACTCCCCCTCCTGTATTCCCGGGTACGCACCCAGCAGGAAAATATACCAGTGCCCCCTCCTTGACCGTCACGGGGTTGGCGGTTGACAAATTGGGGGTTTTGGGTTCTTCCCCCTCCTTTGCCCATCTCACAAAAGGCCAGGGGCAAATTATATAAAACGGTGGGAAAGTTGCAAAAGGTAACATTAACATAACTAGTGTCGGAAACAAAGAGAGAGAGAGAGTGAGAGAGAAAAAGCCCCCAGAGGAAAAGGGGGGGGAACATTTCACAAAATTGCATGTAAGGGAAACCCGCCCTTGATGTCAAACATGAAACAGTGCTAAAGCAAAAAAAAACCCATAAAGGAGAGAGAGGGTTTAATGGGGAAGAAGAGAGAGGAGAGGGAAGAAGAGAAAAAAACATAGATAAATGAAAGATAGATTGACAAACGATGGACGGAGGGTTTGGGATGGATAGATTGGGATGAACGGAAAACCCAAAAGGATGATAGAGGGGAAGGGAGGGAAATGGTTTGGGTATAATAAAATAGATGGGTAGGTAGGTGGGTAGTTAGGTAACAGATATAAATATATATAATATAATAAAATAATATAAAATATTAAATTTAATAAACAAAGTTTGCTCTTATTCTTATATTGAAGGAATAGGGGGAAGGGCATTCAAAATCGCAGTGGTAGAAAAATTCTGCCTAACTTAGGGGGTGAAGGGGAATAAAAAAATGCTTCTCAAAGGGCCCTTTCACCCAACCTTATAGCCCCCAAAGGGGGGAGCAATCTCCAAAGGGGGAGAAAACTCACTAACAAAAAACCCCCGGAAAAAAACCCGGGAAATTTTCGAAACCTATTGTTTTTTTCCTCAGTGCCCCGCGAAATTTGGTAATTTTGACTCCTCTCCCCCTTTTCCCGTTTTAAAAAAAACTTTTCCCAAAAAAAGGCTGGTGTGAAATACCTATATGTTTGTTGATTTTTTTCAAAAAAACAACCAAAGGTGCCACCTAAAAGCAAAAAAAATCATGAAAAAGCAAAACAAGCACTTTTTCTTGTGAAAAGAGAAAATAAAAAAGATAACCCCCAAAAGACACTAGGCTGAGGGCCAGTTCTTTAAATTTGAATCCGAAAGGGGGGGGGGGGGGGGGAACAAAATTTAACAAAAAACAAAAATTTCCGTAGTATGTTTGTTGATTTTACAAAAAAAAAACCCAAAAGGGCCACCTAAGAACCCAAAAAAATCATGACATATTCTTGGGGGGCACCTTTTTTGTTTTTTGTAAACTCAAAAAACATACTACGGTTTTGGGCCAAAACCACCTTTTTTCTAGGACAGCTTTTTCTTCTTAAAACCAAAGGGGGAAAGGGGAAGTAAAGTTACCCCCTTTCCGCGGTCACGAGGAAAACAATAAGGTTTCAAAATCCCGGGTATCTGACCAGGATTTATATGTTATTGATTTTTTTTCTCCCCCTTTGGGAGATTGTCCCCCCCGGGGAAAACAAAAGTTAAAGGGAAGGCTCTTTCGAGAATATTTAAAAACCCCCATTCGCCCACAAAAGCCATACGTTATTTGGGTAGAATTATCTACCACTGCAACATGAAGCTTATTCCCCCTATTTCTTCAATCAAATTTAAACATAAGGGGAAAAGCTTTGTTTAAAAAAATTTTGAATTTTTCCCTTGGGTTTTTCATTGCAAAAAACCCCAACCTGTTTCTTAAGTTGTTTTGGAATGGGCTCGTATTTAAACCCTTTTGGAAAATTTTTTAATTTGTAAATATATAAAAATATATAAATATAAAAAAATATATATTTTAATATATATAAATATATATTTTATATTTTAATAATATTTTTAAAACAATTAAAGGGAAGGGGAATCTGCCCCCCCAAAGGGGGTTTGAGCATTTTAAAAAATTTTTTTTTGGGCATTTTAAATTACGGGAAAATATATATATATAAATATAATAATTATTTATATATATAAAAAAAATATAATATAATATAAATAAAAATAAAATTTTTTATATATATATAAAATATTATATCTTTTTAAAATTTTTTTTCTACTTTGACTTTTAAAAATAAATATAAAATTATAAAATATATATATAATATATTTTTAATATAAAAAAATATTTTTTTATATGATATATATATAAAAAATAATATATATATATATATTATATATTTTAAATAAATAATATATATATATAAATAAAAATTTATAAAACAAGTTTAAAATGGGAATTTTAAAAAGGGAAAATTAAATTTTTTTCTTTAAAAAAAATCCTTTTTTAAACTGGTATGTCGCTCCCTACAGGGGTTGGGGAAATTTTTAAACTTTTCTGAGGGTTTTTTTAACTCTGATTTTTATTATATTTAAATATTATATATATATAAAAATATAAAATTAATATATATAAAGGAGAAGAGAGAAAGAAAAGGAAGGGGAAAAGAGAGAGAGAGAGAGAGAGGAAAATAGATACATAGAAAAAAAAAAAGGGAGAAACAGAGGCACAGACAGCCCAAAAAAGAAAAATAGGGTACATATTAGGGGTTGTGGTGCGAGGGTGGGAACATCACGGGAGGGGGGGCTTGAATGGGGGGGGGGGGGGGGGAAAAGGGAAGGACGAGAAAAGGGTGGTAAACTGTGAGCAGGAAATTTCTGTGAAAACAAATTGGGACAAAAATTTCTTAATGTGCCCCTTAAAAAGGAATGAATGTTTAAAAGAAGGAACAAAACAAATAAATACCAAAAAGTTTTCCCAAAAGGATTAAATGAATAAAATAAATGAACGAACAAATAAATCCCAAAAAAGTATTAAAAAGGATTGAATAAATGAATAAATGAACAACCCAAAATAAAAAACCAAAAAGGGGATTCAAAAAGGAAAAACGTTAAAAAAATAACAAATATCATTTTCCCCTTCCCCCCTTTCTCAAACTAGTTCCCAAAAGTTTCAATTTTTCTTGCCAGAAATAAAACCAAATTAAAAAAAAAAAATCTTATTCCACTTTTGGGTTTCTTTGTTTTTTGATGTTGTTTGCTTTTTTGTTTTTTTTTCCCTTTTGGGGAAGGGGGGTGTTTTTGCTGCTGTAAACGAATTTTTCGTTTTAGCCTCAGGAAATTTGGAAATCCGATCCATCGGGTTTTTTTTTTTTAAACCCAGAAACCCCAAAATTTCAATATCAGTTTCCAAAAAGAAACAGCAAAGCAATGAAACATGAAACGCAAAAACCTTCTCCTCCAAACCAAACTTTTTCTAAGACAAAACAAAAGACAGGGGGGGGAAAGTTTGAAACCAGGGGCCTTTGACATAAAAAACCCAACATCCCCCCATGTTTGGTTAATGTCCAGGGTGAAAGCTAAAAAAGGAGGGGCGTGTTTGGGGTTGTGTGTTGTGGTTTTGGTTTGTTGTGTGTTTGTGTGTGTGTGGTGTTGGTGGTGGTTATGGGGATGTTGTTGCGCGCGCTCGCGGTGTGTGTGTGCGTCCCATGCCTGCGTGCGTCCCGTGCGTGCTGCCCCGGCCGCAGCCGTGTGTGTGTGTGTGGTTTTTGGGGTGGGGGTGGTGTGTGGGGTTGGGGGGGGACCAAAGAGAAGACAGCCCGAGGGGAAAAGACAGACAGAGAAAAGAAAAGAAAACCCAAAAAGTGAGAGAGCAAGCTGGGGAGGTGGGGGGGGCAGACGGGAAGGAAAAAATTTTTTTCGGAACTCAAGCCCTTTGGTCACAAAAAATAGATGAATCTTCGTTTTTTTTTCTCTCACTTTTTTTGTTTTTCTTTTCCCCTTTTTTTGTTTTTTTTTAAATTTTCGTCTCCAGTTTCTAATAAACTTCTCGCCACCTCTGGCCCGTTTCGCAGCGGGGGCGGCCGGGAACTTTTGATTCTACAGGCAAACTGAGAAGCAAAAAAAACCCATGAAAAAATTAAAACGTGGATGTTTGAACGGAGGGATGGGTTAAAACAAAACAGACAGAAACAGACACACACACACACACCACCCCCCAACACACACACACACAAAACACCCCACACACAAACACAACACACAAAACACACACACATTATATATATATAAATATATTTTAATTATATATATAAAATAAATATATATATATATATATCTGGGGGGGATTTTTTTAAAAGAAGTGTTAAAACAGCCCTTGTAAAAAATATGTTCCCCCCAAAAGGGGGTTGAGCACCTTCAGTTTTTTTAAGGACACTTTTAAAATTGTTTAAAAAATATAAAAAAAATATATATATAAATATATATAATATATATATAAATATATATAAAATAAAAAAGGAGAGAAAAGAGAGAGGAGAGAGAAGGAGAGAGAAGGAAGAGAGAGAGAAGAAGAGAGAGAAAAAGATTTTTGTTTTGGGCAAGAAGAAGAACGTAAAGCAACAAACCTAAGACATAAGAATACGCCCTGCGTCCATCAATTTTCCAAACATTTTTTATTTTGCCCTTTCAAAAAAATTTTTTTCCCGTCTGTCTGTCTGCCCTCTGCCCTGTCTTTCACTGTCTCCCCCTCTCCCCCTCTCCTCATCTCTCTCTCTCTCTCTCTTTTTCCCCACTCTCTCTCTCTCTCTCTCCCCCCCTTCCCAACAAGAAAGGTGACGGGTTGAGGGTGGAGGGGTGGTGGGGGTGGGGAACTTAGGGGGTTGGTTGGTATGGGGGGGGAGAGGGAAAGGGGGGTGGGGTGGGAACTTAGGGTTTTAAAAGGGGGGGCTGGGGGGTGGGGTGGTGCGGGGGGGGCCCTTATGGGTTGTTGGGATGGGGGGTGGGAATGGGGCCCCGATTGGGGCCCCGTTTGTGTGTTAAAAACCCCCGATCTTCGCCATGCTCCCCCCCGAACCCCAAAATGCCGCCCTTATCCCGCCCAACTTAAATTAAAAACGAAAAAATGGGGAAAGGGAAACCCCAAAATCCTTAGTGAGTGTCACAGGTTTGGGGGCAAAGGGGGTGGGTTTTTCCCAAAACCCAAACCCGGGGCATTCGTTACTGGTTTTTTCCCGTTCCCGAAACCGACTTCTACAAACACCTGAGTAAACTAAAAAAAAAAAAACAGCATGTCACCACCCTAAGCGATTTTCATCGATGTATTGGAAAACGTCCCTTTTAAAGGTTTTTTTCGAATATTTTGATCAACACCACAGGTTCTGTAAATTTTTCAGGCCCCCGGAGAACGGGGGTTAATTTTCAAAAGATCTGTTCAAAATACTGCCACGCCAGGGAGCCTTTGACCCAGAACCCGCTCCATAGCAATTTTTATGATCCCATTCCTTTTTTTATATCACCTGAAGGGAAAATAAATGAATTAAAAATGAAGAAACAAATAAAAAATAAGTAAATACATGCAAAAACAAATAAATGCTTTAAACCCTAAGTAAATAAATACAATTTTTCCTTTATTTCTAAATTCTTTTAAATTTCCTAAGTTTTTAGTTTTTTTCCCCCGAATTAAAACCAAATCAAAAAAAACTCATTTCCCCTTTTTCCCTTTTTTTTTGTTATTGATGTTGTTTGCTTGTAGTTTGTTTTGTTTTTTTTTTCCCTTTTTGGGAAAAGTTTGTTTTGCCGCTGTCACGAAAAGTTTTTTTTGGGGTTTTTCTTCCTTTTGGAATAGTTTTAATTGGGGCCCCTGTCACGAAAGTTTGTTTTTTTTTCCCCTTTTTGGAAAAGTTGTTTTTGCCGCTGTCACCCAATGTTTGTTTGTTTTTTTTTCCCCTTTTGGGGAAAAGGTTTTATTTCCGCTGTCACAATGTTTGTTTTTTTTCCCTTTTTTGGAAAAATTGTTAAATTTCCGCTGGGCCGAATGTTGGGTTTTTTTTCTTTCCTTTTTTGGGAAAAGTTTGTTTTTGCCGCTGTCACGAAAAATTTTGTTTGGGTTTTTTTTCCCCTTTGGGAAAAGGTTATGGCCGGGTGTCACGAAAAGTTTTTTTTGTTTTTTTTTCCTTTTGGGGGAAAAGTTTTTTATTGCCCCGGGGGTCCCCAAGGTTTTTTTTTTTCTTCCTTTGGAATAGTTTTTTTAATTTCCCTGCACGAATGTTTGGGTTTTTTTTTTTTCCTTTTTGGAAAATTTTATTTCCGCTGTCACGAAAGTTTTTTTTTGTTTTTCCCCTTTTTGCAAGTTGTTAGGGCCCCTGGCCCCAAAGTTTGGGGGTTTTTTTTCTTCCCCTTTTTGGGAAAAGTTTTATTGCCCCGTCCCCGAAAATTTTTTTTTTTTCCCTTTGGGAAAAGTTTTATTTCCGCTTTCACGAATTTGTTTGTTTTTTTCCTTTGAATATTTTATTGCCGCTGTCACGAATGTTTGTTTGTTTTTTCTTTCCCTTTTGGGGGGGAAATTTTTTTTTGCCCTGCAAAGAATGGGTTTTTTTTTGTTTTTCTTCCCCTTTTTTGGAAAATTTTATTGCCGCTTTCACGAATTTTGTTTTTGCCGCAAGAATTGGAAGCCCTTTTCCCTCATTTTTTTTCTCTTTTTTTTTTTTTAAATTAGGAAAAACCAAATTCATTCAGTTCAAAAAGAAACGGGAAACAGAGGGAAATGCAAATTCCCAAATTTCTTTTATCCAAAAAAGCAATTTTTAAGAGAAACAATAAATGGTAAAAAAAAAGGGGGGTGTGGGCTTTAAAAACAACATCCACTATAAGTTAAAGTCCATAGAAAGTCCAGAAAATAGAGTTTTTTTTGGGGGTTTTTGTGTGTTTTGTGGGGTGTTGTGTTTGTGTGTGGGTTGTGGTGGGGGTGGGTGTGCGCGCGCGCGCTTTGTTTTGGGCTACTGGTGATGCGGGGTGGGAACGTGCATGTGTCCCCTTTGGGGGTCTTTGACTTTTACTACAAACGGGGGTAATCTGTTGTTCGGCCCCGGGGTGGGTTCTGCGGGGGCCCCGGGTGTTGGCCCCCGCGCGCCGAACAAACAATAGATAGACAGCCCAAAAACAGACAGACAGAGTTGAAGGGAGATAGGGGGGAAAACATGAAAGGGAGAACTTTTTTCAAACCAACCTAGGAAAACACAGAAAAATGGATGGGTTTTTTTTTTTTCACATTTCTTTTCCCCCTATTTTTTCCCCTTTGGGTTAAATTTAAAATCCAATTTTAATGAACTCGCCACCGTTTTCCAATTTTACACGGCATGGGAAAAAACGGAAATTTATTCCACAGTGTACAGGGGGGAAATCAACAAACCCAGGGAAAAAATATAGATGGGGGTTGGAAAGGGTGGATGGATTATGTTTTAAGGGAATTTTTTGATAGATAATTTGGGTTAGAGATTTGATAGCCGATTTAAAAGAATAAGCCCAAAGATTTGATGAAAGACGATCGATAATAGATAATAGATTGATCAAAGCTACTACTACCTAGCTAAAAAAAAACCCCCCAAAAAAAAAGCAACTAATAGAACCCCCGACCTACAACTAAAGACAGACCCACCCCACAGATAGACTGATAAAGAGAGAAACACACACACACACCACACAACACACACACACACACACACCACACACAAACACACACACACACACACACACACACACACACACCAAGCACGCACGCACGCACGCACCACGCACCACCACCACACACACCCCCACACACACACACACACACACACAAAACCCCACCAGATAAAAGACGGGCAACAAAATGTTTTCCCAAAAATAAAAAACAAAAAAAGAGAGAAGAGAGAGAGAGAAAAGGGGAAGGGGAGAGAAAGACGACAACAAAAGGGCGAGGGAGAGAGAACAGAGACACGACAACAAGAGAGAAGGACGAGACCAACAAGAAAGACAAGAGACATAGAGACAAAGTGAACAAAGAGACATAGAACACAGAGAGATAGGAAAAAGAGACAGAAATAAAGAAAAAAAGAAAGAAAAAAAGAATGAAAGAAAGAATTTAAAGAATGAATGAAGAAAAATGAATGAATGAAGGAACGATTTAACATTTTAAACAAACCCCGAAAAAACTATCCGATGTGACCAAGTGAGTTATAATAAAGGCCGTCCCCCTGACCCTTTACATGGACCGCCTTTTTGTCCAGT
>CM031608.1:52355998-52358498 GCA_018398815.1 Conus ventricosus
TCAGAGATGCTGTGGGTGAACTTCAAAGCAGGATGGAAGGTGGACAGAAAGTTGATGAAGATTTGGAGGGACTCCTTGTTATATGTTGCCACTCCCAGGATGTCATCGATGTAGTGCCTGAACAGCATTGGAGTGTATCCTGTATACTGGCTGAAGGCTTGCTCCTCAATGTAGCCGACGAAGAGGCAAGCAAAACTGGGACCCATTTTCGTGCCTATGGCCACACCACTGCACTGTTGGAAGTGATCCTCGTTGAAGGAAAAAGAGTTGTGTCGAAACGTCCTAACTTCTTGTCCACCTGTAAGTTGACATTTTACCTTTTTTGCTGTTTCACCTGTTGTGTCAACATGCTGCAGTCAACCTCCAATTCTTTTTGCAAGTAAGCACCACTTCAAGAGACTGCTACCTAACTTCGTCTTCTTCCTTGGACTTCTTTTGACTTCTTTGTTGAGTGTATTTGATAGTTGTGTTTTGTTGTTATTAACCTTTCCTTTCATCTTTGAACATGTCTGGTTTATCGACCTTTTTTTAGAATGGTAGGTTACATCATACTGCTATGACGTCACTTTGTTCGATGTCATTTTTTTTCTTTTATGTACGTTTTCGTCACTTTGACGTTTTTCTTCCTTGTTTACTGTTGCTGATGCGTTTTTATTTTCTACAAGGACTTCAAATAAACCTCCAGCAAGTACCTCACTTCATCTTCTTCCTTGGACTTCTTTGCTGAGTGTACGTCATTGTTGCGTTTTGAGTTCTTTTCCCCTCCTTTTTGTTATTAACATTTCCTTTCAACATACCTGTTTTGTAATGCACTGACTCAGCTTCGCACCCTCCCATCCATCCCTCAGTCTATAGGAGTTCATTACCTACGTAGCACTCTGGAAAAAACTAGATTGACAAGCCATATAAACTTCTTGGAAACTGCACAAAGAAGCACATCCTGCTCAAGGTTTCAGGTTGAAATTCAGTCCTCAAGCCAGTAATTCAGGCCTCTTCTCCTCAACTCGTCGTCTTCTGCAGTCTACCAGCCGACAACACATGTCTCAGACACTTCAGGCATACACCTGGCGTGCCACTCATGTCACCTACAAAATCAAGAAATTACGCAGCCAACTTCTCAGTTTGTGTGACAGAGACACTTCTCACTTTGTCATCAGCATGGTCCGTCAGGCTAATAAACATCTCTATGTCACTATGACAGACACAGAAATAAAAAAAAATGGAGGCTCTGCTTTCCACCAGAGAAACGCGTTCCAGAAGTCCTGCATCTGACTTTGATCCCCACCTGGTGGTAACCATTCCTGATGACCTTCATTTAATACAGGATCAGCGTCATGTGTTGTCTAGGGGCCTGAAGTTTGTGCCCTCAAGCCTACTGCCAACCAATCCACCACAGCCTTCCACTGCCAGCGCTTCTTTCGAAGACTTCGCCTGGCAGCCTACTTCTCCTACACTTCATCACCATCCCCTCAGCAGAGAGGTGACAGAGACATCGCTGCTCTGTTCCCACGCCCTCCCAGCACCTGGACTCCAAGTCTGGAGCTTTCCCTGCTTTAGACTTTTACATACAGACTTGTACCAGTGAAATCAGCCAGCTACTCTCCAAACCCTTTCGTCACTCCAACATGACACCAGGAGAGAAACAGCTTACAGGAGCTCAAAGAAAGGAAAGACATTATCATCAAACCAGCAGACAAGGGTGGCACAGTGGTTGTATGGCAGAAAGACTTGTACATTCAAGAAGCCAGGTCACAGCTGTCAAATGCTAGCTTCTACAGCCCTATCCCCAAGAAAACTACAAAGACTGACAATGCTCTCATCTGAAAAAACTCTCAAGACTGCCATCAAACAGGGCCATCTTCCCGCAGAAGCTCTCAACGCTGTCATGAAAGAACCACGTGAGTCCCTCTTCTACCTTCTCCCGAAGATTCACAAGACCAATAATCCAGGACGACCGATTGTCTCAGCTTGCGCCTGCCCCACTGCTCTGATCTCAGCTTTCCTTGACTCTGTCTTCTAGCCACTGGTGGCTGCCCTACCCACCTATGTCAAGGACACCAACCATGCTCTCAATCTGGTTAACAACTTCTCCTTCCCTGATGACTGTACCGACAAGCTGCTGTTCACCATGGACATTGTCTCCCTGTACACGAACATTCCGCACCAGGAGGGTCTCCAAGCAATTAAACACTTCCTTCAGAAAAACTCCCTCAACCTCCATGCTCCCACTGGCCTCTGCTTGACAGAACTTGTCCTGACCTTCAGCTCTTTTTCCTTCAACGAGAATCACTTCCAACAGTGCAGTGGTGTGACCATGGGCACGACAATGGGTCCCAGTTTTGCCTGCCTCTTCATCGGCTACATTGAGGAGCAAGCCTTCAGCCAGTATACAGGATACACTCCAATGCTGTTCAGGCGCTACATCGATGACATCCTGGGAGTGGCAACATGTAACAAGGAGTCCCTCCAGACCTTCATCAACTTTCTGTCCACCTTCACC
>CM031608.1:52370998-52375998 GCA_018398815.1 Conus ventricosus
TCTTCTTCAGAAATTTTTGAACCAAAGCATGTAAAGTGAAAATATGTCTACTGTGCTGTATCCCGATCTGTTAAAGCTACACCACGATAATTGTTTGGGTTACCTGGGTCCCCTTTTTTGTAAATTGATACAACATTGGATTTTGACTAATCTGTTGGAAACTTTTCACAATCAAACAAATTGTTAAACTAAGAAACACAAGAATCAGACTCATTTGCGTTCTTTAACCGACTATTTTGTCTGGCCCTGGACTCCGCCCCCCCCCCCCCCATGTTTTAGATTTCTTATACTAGTTTTGAATTCTTCTGTTTTTAAGGGATTATTAAATAAGAGTTCTTCTAACATTTCTTCAGTTTCAATATCCTCTACTTCTGTAGCGCCCTGTATATTATCATATGAATTGAGCACATTGTAGCAGTGATCGTACCACTGTTGTGATGTTATTTCTTTGTAAATAACAGATTTTCTGTTAACTGATCTGATGGTCGCCCAGAACAGCTTTGGATCATTCACTGATTGTTTTAACTTTGCCAATTTCATTTCGTCAAATTTCCTTTTTTTCTGTTCTTTTGGCGTTCTCTATTTTAATATAAATGTTTCTCTTTTCTGATTTTGTTTAATTTGTTTAAGCTCTGCGAAAGTTTGTAATATTCTCTTGACCACTCTTTTCTTTTGATCACATTCATCATCAAACCACTCATTACTTATTTTCTACGTTCTACCTACTGTCCTGATCATACAGATAACAGCTCTTTACAGGGCATTTCCAAAACGATCTACAAACTTTGTCCACATCCTCAACCAAACTATTCGTAGCTGTAATGATACACTGTTTAAATACGACAGAATTTAACTCGTCTTTGAAAGATTGTACCTTTTTCTGTGACCATACAGCACGCTCTTCAACTTGTTGGGTTAAAGTTGATACCTCTCTCTTAACATGACAATGCTTCCATATAAGCTGCACGGGTGAATGCCGTGAGAAAAGACTGTCCTTCGTTTTCAGGTAACAGAACTGCGTTATGTCTCTCAAACCCAGGAAATAATCAACAACACTTCAGCTGTGCGGAGCCATACAAGTAAATTCTACTTCAACATCTGTTGTACAAGAACCATTCATAATCAGTAGATCAAACAGAAAACAAAGATCAAGCAAAGATTTACCAAAACTGTTGAGAGAGAGAGAGAGGAGAGAGAGAAGAGAGAGAGGAAGAGAGAGAGAGAGAGAGAGAGAGAGAGAGAGAGAGAGAGAGAGAGAGAGCACAACATGCTGTGGTGAAGTGGAGTGTAATATAGGACCAAGCCACGCTGTGAAGACGAAGCAGGCCAGGTCGTCCCAGAATGTGGCTGAGGGTGGCAAGAGTGACGGCAGCACTAAACGGACGTTCCTGCCTTCTGCTGAGTCATCGGCTGTTCTTTTCTTCCAGTGATCTGTTCTCAGAACTTAGCAACCCTCCCTTTTCCCATAACTCTCCCACATCCACCTGAAGTTTTCCAAACTGCATCCTCTCAGACCGCACATCCTCTTTCACACCATTAAGCTTCATGGAGGTGTCCACATGTGTCAGTTTATACAGAATCTTACACTAAGTTGGTTCAGGCGATGACTCATTAGAAAGCAGGAGGTCCGTTTAGTGATGTCATCACTCTTGCCACCCTCAACCACTCTCTGGGACGACCTGGCCTGCTTCGTCTTCACAGCGTGGCTTGGTCCTGTATTGCTCTCCACTTCACCACAGCACAACAGTAGAATGCTCCCCTCCAAAACATGTAGCAAAGGGTGACACCACAAACAAGGCCAGACAATTCGAATACGAATGTTTATGCAGTTTAAAGGCCAAGGCGCCATTCTAAAGGGGTGTACAAAATGAATTAAGGTACACGTAGCAAAAATGTAAAGAAATTCATGACAACAATTAAAGTACATAGTTAAATGGATTCGTAAGTAACAGCACGCAGTCTTCTCTGTGCTTCGTAGAGGTTTGAGATGTTTTATTTTCTTGTCGACAACAGTAATACTACCTTGAAATGACATGGTTCGGTGAATTACTTTGGCTAGATAAGTTTGGTTCTGAGATCGAGAAGTGCAGGACAACACAACAAAAAATGAACTTCACCTTCCCTCGCTGAGCCACATAAACGGCATATCAATTCATCGTCGGCATGGCTGGAATCAGAAGCGATGGCAAGCAATGCCAGAAACACCAAATCTAAAATTTGCCAATGCACTTATAATATATTGATTCATTTTTATATCAATGTATGGTTCTAACTCATCAGTAGTATTAAAATGTCAAATGAAGGCCAGAAAGAGAGAGAGAGAGAGGGGGAGAGAGAGAAAAGAGAGAGAGAGAGAGAGAGAGAGAGAGAGAGAGAGAGAGAGAGAGAGAGAGAGAGAGAGTGCAAAGGTGCAGAGTAGGTGTGCGTGTCTGTCCGTTTTATTCTGAAGCTTACAGTGCCCAGAGGCCTGAGCATTACTATTCAATCGTTGCCAGTTTGATTGCATAAAGAGACGACAAACGACAGACAGATCAAATTGTTTGAACACACCTATACGCACAGTCGTTCGCTAGGGTGCTGACACATCCTCTCCAGTTTCATGTTTGATGAGGGATGGAAAATGCATGGGATAAAGACAGGAACGGCTTAGAGAGAGAGAGAGAGAGAGAGAGAGAGAGAGAGAGAGAGAGAGAGAGAGAGAGAGAGAGAGAGAGAGAGAGAATAACATTTTTGTTTTCATCAGCGGAGCTTCTTACAGTGTGTCTTTGAAAGGTTTGAAACAACAACAGCAGAAACAACAAACTTGCAATAAAAATTGAAGTATAGAAAACATTTCCTCTGTAACTAATCATGACAGAAAATGGATGTGGATAAGAGAGAGAGAGAAGAGAAAGAGAGAGAGAGAGAGAGAGAGAGAGAGAGAGAGAGAGAGAGAGAGAGAGAGAGAGAGAGAGAGAGCGAGCAAATGAAATTGATTCTTGTGTGTGTGTGTGTGTGTGTGTGGGTGTGTGGTGTGTGTTGCAGTTGTTTTGTGCACTCTGTTTATGACCTCGCAGACCACAGTTCGTGAAATTCGTCAGCTAATAGCGAAGCCCACGGTACCAGCATACGTGCGCTGCATAAGTTGCTTGAATATCATCAAGATATGTCACAACGTGACACACATTTGAAATGTTCATGATGATGAAACTGGCTGCCTCTTCTGTTCTTGTCTTGCTATCAACACAAATTTGCTTCAAAAGAAACAAACATTCTTTCACAAATGATTATTTTTCACCCCCAAATAGACCATTGTCATCTTCGCATACTGAGCTAGACATACCAGGCAACTATAGCAGTATACAGCAGACCGAGAAAGATAGGCAACTGTAGCAACAAAGATACTCTATCTAAAAAAAATCAAAAAAAAAAATCGTGCAGCTGCCAGCATAGTACTGCATTGCAGTCTAATTTTGATGGGTTCCATCGGTTTCGTTCTAATTCATATGGTATCTCAGTCACGGCTCCATTCCCCCAGCCACCGCTCTACCTGCCCTCTGCTGATGTCCCTATCTCGGCTGTATCTACTTTCCTTTCTCAGCCCACCATAACAAAGCATTGCCCTAACCTTGTCACCAGTCAGCCTGTAACCCGACTGCTACCAGCCGCCGTGGCCAAGTGGTTAGCGTTGCGGATTCCCGGCTATGAGGTCGTGGATTCGTTTCCCATCAGAACCGTTTTGGATTTTTCTACCCCTACCGCCTCCGGCCCAGAGTTGAGTTTGGTACGGGCTCAGTTGGTACGACTCAGTCTGGGACCATACAGTTGAGTTTCATCCACTTAATGGACATCTGAGAGAGTTGCTCAAATAACCTGACCAACACTGCAGGTGGCTACATCTTTCGAACCTGGTTGACGCCGGGATATATTATAAACGTAAGCATAGTGTACAGCCCTATCATGCAGTCTCAGACCGGAATGGAAATCCGTAGCATCATCTTCACCATCCTGATTCTCATCGATCAGCATAAAAAAATCTCAAATTATGTGGCTCTTCATGCCATGCTCTCATGGTGACCTCACTTTCGATGTCCTCTTCACGTCTGTGGCCTTGGTTTGATTCCGTCGGGGTCACCAGTATCAGCAAATTCATGGGGCTGCCGTTGGACGGACATGGTGGCACCCTCCGGAGCGAGAGCTCACTCACGCCGGCTCCGCGACTAAGCAATTATTGTCATCAGTAGGGGGGCTTAGTAGGTGGTGTCCTGCGTATACTGGATCAAAACAGGCACCTCTAAACACCACCCAAGTGACTCGGCGGCAGTGCAGTGTCTCCTCTGGTGGGATGCCTCTTGACGACTTGACATTCACTGCTCCTTGTGGATTGCCGCCGGTGCCGGGACTGCGGCGGGGCGGGCCGGGCTGTGGCTGTGGACGAGGGATCGGAATGATCGGCGTGGGTGCAGTGCCACTGAGGTGGCACAGAAGATGAGGCACAAAAAAGACTGCCACGTGCAGCATTCTATTGCCCTGTTTGCCTTTCCTGCTTCCTTCCCCATGCACTGACATCCACTTCCTCTCCTCTACCCCTAATACCTCCCTCGTCTCACCCACACATCCTCTTCTTTCTCCAGCCTGCATCCCTTGCCATTTTGGGTTTAATATCTTTAAAGGTTCGCGTTTTAATTATGTCGGTTTTTTTTAACATGCGTCGCCAAAACAATAATGTTACAATACCGTCATATTTTGGATTTTATCGCGCAGAAATGTAACATTCATCATGTATTCAAACAATTGTCTGTCAAGATTTGTAATTGTCACCACCCGCCGTGGCGAAGTGGTTAGCGTCGCGGAATCCCAGCTGGGAGGTCGCGGGTTCGATTCCCATCTGAGTCATGTGGGATTTTTCTGCCCCGACCAGCTCGTACCCAGAGTTGAGTTTGCTAAGGGCTCAGTTGGGAAGACTGGGGCCACACAGTCGAGTTTCATCCACTTAATGGATGCGTCTCGGAGAGTGTTGC
>CM031608.1:52378498-52385998 GCA_018398815.1 Conus ventricosus
AGGAATCGTAGTAGTAGTTGTAGCAGCAGCAGTAGTAGTAGTAGTCGTAGTAGTAAGTAGTAGTAGTAGTAGTAGTAGTAGTAGTAGTAGTAGTAGTAGTAGTAGTTTGTTGTTGTGTTGTTGTTGTGTAGCAGTAATCGTCCCGTAGCAGAAGTTGTAGTAGTATTATAAGTTGCAGTAGTAGTAGCAGTTGCTGTTTGATGATGATGATGATGATAATGATGATGATGATGATGATGATGATGATGATGATGAGACGACGACGAACGACGATGATGACGACGATGATGGTGGTGATAATAATGATGATGATGACGATGATGCTGATGATAATTATGATGCTGATGACGATGATGAAGTTGAAGCCATGGCTGACCAGGGAACTTAAAGTGTGCTTGAAGAGAAAAAGGCAGCATTTATTCAGGGTGATAATGTGACTGTTCAAGCCAAAACTAAAGAATTTAAATCAAAGGTGCAGCAGGCCAAGCAGAACTACTAGGATGAGATTGAGCAGAAATTCTGTTCTCAAAATTTAAGACACAGGCATGGGATGGGTTAAACACAATGATGGGGAGGAACAAAAAAAAACATGAACAATAATAGGCAACTCACAACAGTTTTTAATCAGCTGAATGCACGCTGTGCTTGTTTTGATACCACTGATTTCCACAGTGAGCGTGAGTCAGTGTGTGAAATTGTTCCTCCATATGCACCCATTCAGCTGACAGAGGATGAGGTTGGTGCGTACCTGTCACGCATTAAACCCAACAAAGCTCCTGGGCCTGATGGTCTGTGTTTGCAATGTTTTGAAATCCTTTTTGTACGGCGATTGTTTGTTTCAGTTCTTGCTTGATATGTGTGTAGTTCCTCAGGTATGGAAATGTTCTGCTATTATTCCACTCCCTAAATTGCCAAAAACCCAAGAACTTAATGATTTTAGACCTGTTGCCCTCACCTCTTTACTGGCCAAGTGCATGGAACGTGTGATCAGTAAAACATATACTGTCATCAGTCTCTGATCACCTTGATCCTTTTCAGTCCGCATACCCGGCCCGTAGGGGCACGGAGGATGCCACACTAACTCTGGTAAATATGGTCGCAGAGCATCTTCAGCAGCGGAAGACCTATGTAAGAATCTTGTTTGTAGATTTTAGTAGTGCTTTTAACACCATTTTTCAAAACGGAGTGACTGAGGGCGGAGAATGAAGCAAAATTTAGAAAGAGAGGGGGTTAGCTACCTCCAAGGACAAAAAACCTCAAAAACATAATTGATTCATCTAACAAAATGAAAAGCAACATAAAAGAGAAGGGTGCTGAAAGGATATATATAGGGATTGCTGAAAACACGTTCAAAACCAGATTCGCAAATCACAAACAGTCATTCAAAAATGAAAAATACAAAAATCAAACAGAGCTGAGCAAATACATTTGGAGACTCAAAGATAAAAAAAGACTACAACATATCATGGAAAATCATAAAAAGAGCAACACCATACAACAATATTTCATAAAGATGCAATCTATGCTCCACAGAAAAATGGTTAATTTTATGTACACCACACTTAGCAACTCTGAACACAAAAGTAGAAATTGTAAACAATTGCAGGCACAAGTGGAAATCTTTGCTAACACATTCCATCTGAACAGGCCCCAATAAGAACTACAGGCCGCACGTGCAGCAAAGGAGATCCGCCTGCACACACAGAGTTGAAATCAAGTCCCGCACGCCATAAAAGATCGTTGGCGAGCCCCAAAAGACATCCCGAAGACAGCAAGGCTTGAAACAAGCTTGTAGATTTTAACACTTCATTTTAAAAAATATTTTTAACAATATATATATATATATATATATATATATATATATATATATATATATATTATATATATATATATATATATATATATATATATATATATATATATATATATATATATGTGAACTTCATAAGGCTTAATTTCCCTACAAATATCAGGTGTCCCTGTGGCTCAGTGGTTAAAGCGCGAGTCATTAAGTAGAAAATGAGCATGTCCAGAGGGTCATGGGTTCGAATCCCAGCCACGGCTCGTCCCAAGATGGGGGAAAAAAAAAAGGGGCAGCAGAGGGACATCCGGAGTCATGAACCGGGTGTGGCCCCCCTAGAGTGTCAGGAGATAAGGGCCGAAACACTTGCTTGAAGGGGGCTTCTCTTCTGAGGACTCTCTGCTGCCACGCTCTCCACGAGTTTCTTTCTACTGATGCATGGGTAAACCATTGACTTCCGGGAATAGGCCGGAGGACATCCGGGAAAGACCGGAGGACACTGGGAAAGACCAGAACCAAGGGCTCTGTGGGCTGGCTCCCCACTTTGCCTTAAACATGTGGCTACTAAAAATAAAAGGAAAAGATGCTCCCAGGATTCACCGAAAGGGGGAGAGAATGATGAATCCATCGGTGCTCAACCAATCACGACTGCAAATCCCAAACGGACTATGAACATGGACCAAATGGAATATCCATGTGTCTGTGGAAAACGTTTCGCTACCACCCGTGGCATGAAGATCCACAGAACAAAGATGGGATGTGTGAAGACTCATCTGAATGAGCAGCAGCGCACTGCATCAGCAGATAAGACGTCGGAAGACCAAGGCCAGGATTTAAACCACAGTGCCAAGGACATCCACGCTGTTGGTTCGGATGAGGAATTTGCACAGGCCCTCGATGCCAGGCGCCTGAAACTCAACCTGCCACGAGCAAACGAAACTGAAGATTGGGAGAAACTGGATGCAAAAATCGTCCAAAGACTCGATGCACTGATAGGGAAAAGCACCCTGGAACACAAACTAGCCACATATGGGGACATTGTGTATGCCACATGTAGAGACGCCTATGGAGTAAAACTACCCAAAGAGAAAACACCTCCAAAGAAATCCAGACGCCAAGAAAAGATGGACAAGATCAGAGTCCAAAAGAACAACCTCAAGAAGCAAATGAAGACCGCACTGCCAGCTGAAAAACAAGGCTTGGAAAAACTGTGGGAAGACCTGAAAGAAAAACACAGCGCCCTCAGCAAAGCGGAATCTGCGAGGAAGAGGAAGAGCAAAATTCGAAGACACAAGAGCGCTTCTTCAGAGACCCCTTCCAGTTTGCCAGAACACTGTTTGAGCAGCCAAAATCTGGGACCCTAAGTGTGGACAAAGGAGTTCTTGAGCAGCATCTGAGGAAAACATACTCTGACTCACAGAGCAAAGCACCACTCGACATTCAAGATCTGGTGTGGCCAACCAACCCTGAGGAACAGTTCAATGGCAAGCCTCCAACGTTGGCGGAAATCAAGAAGGTGGTCGACAAAGCCAGAGCCAAATCATCACCAGGGCCAAACGGAATACCTTACAGCTTTACAAGAAATGTCCCAAGGTGCTGGAGTGGCTCCACAGGCTGCTGCGATCGGCTTGGAGAAACCAGAAGATCAGCGGCCAGTGGATGACGGCAGATGGTGTGTACATCCCCAAAGAGCAAAACTCAAGTGACATCAGCCAGTTCAGGCCAATATCACTACTGAACGTCGAAGGGAAAATCTTTCTCTGTCCTGGCAGCAAGGCTGACCAAGTACCTGATGGAAAACAAGTACTTGGATGTGTCAGTCCAGAAAGGTGGCATCCCAGGCGTGGCTGGCTGTGTAGAACACGCCACAATGATCTGGGACGCAATCCAAAAAGCAAAAACAGAAAAGAGAGACCTGGACGTAGTGTGGCTTTGATCTGGCAAACGCATATGGATCTGTGCCCCATGAGATGATACAGTTGGCTCTTGAGATGTACCATGTGGCAAAGAACATCCGCGACATGCTCAAGAAGTACTTCAATGGCTTCTCAATGCGGTTCTCTACCAAGGAGTACACAACTGATTGGATCAACTTGGAAGTGGGCATTGCAATGGGCTGTGCAATTTCCCCGATACTGTTCGTGCTGGCAATGGAACTCATCTTGAAAGCAGCAACAAACAACGCGAGACAAACAGACCTTGGCGATGGATACAAGATCCTCCTCTCAAGGCCTTCATGGATGACACTACAGTGATTTCATCCAGAGAAGACGAGACACGTCATGTGCTGGAGAGGCTGGACGACATAGTTGCCTCATCCAGAATGAAGTTCAAGCCAAAGAAATCACGGAGTCTCTCACTGAGGAAAGGAAAAGTGGCCGAATCTGTGGTCTTCAGTGTTGCCAACCAGGCCATTCCAACAGTCACAGAAGAACCAGTCAAGAGCCTTGGAAGATGGTATGATGATACGCTGAAAGACACACAAAGAGCAAAAGAAACCAAGCAGATGGCGGAAGAAGGCTTGAAGACCATTGACCACTGTGGGCTCCCTGGCAAATACAAGGTCTGGTGTCTGCAGTTCATGCTGATACCAAAGCTCTATGGCCTCTGATGATATACGACATCTGCACCAGCACAGTGGAGGCAATGGAAGCCAAAATCAACAAGTTCACAAGGAAATGGCTTGGTGTCCCACCCTGTCTGACTGACATCGCGCTGTACTGTCGCCAAGCAAAGCTCAAACTACCACTGAAATCCATCCTGGAGGAATACAAAGCAGGGAAGATCAGACTTCAAAGCATGCTGGAGGACTCAGGAGACAAGGTGATAGAAGCAATCAAGCCCCAGCTGAAGACAGGCAGAAAATGGAAAGTTCAAGAGGCGATGGATTCTGCAAAAGAAAGTCTCAAGATCAGAGAAATAACAGGACACACACAGACCAACAGACAAGGACTGGGGGTGACCAAAACTGAATGGTGGTCAAAGGCCAAAGGAAAAGCCAAAAGAGACATGATGATTCAGGAGATGAGAAAAGAAGAAGACCAAAAAAGACTCCAAAAAGCAGTCCAGCAGAGCCAGCAAGGGCAATGGACAACGTGGGAGAATGCACTCCAAAGAAGTCTAACTTGGAATGACATTTGGCACATGGCCCTCTCAGGATCAGCTTCATTCTCAGATCTGCATATGACTTCTGCCCTCAAATGCAAACCTGGTGAAGTGGGGGAAAACAGACGATCCTGCATGCCCCCTCTGCCATAAAAAACAAACAGTGGAGCATGTTCTAAGCTCATGTAAAGTAGCCCTGGCTCAAGGAAGGTACACATGGAGGCACAACCAAGTGCTCAAAGAAATTGTACAAGTAGTCTGGGCTAGTACCAACACCACAAAAGGGAGAATCAGGACTCCAAAAGCACCGCAACATTCTTCACGGCAGGAGGCAGCAAATCATGGCCAAGAACAACAGTGCCACTCGAAACATGCAGGCAGAGTCTGCTGGATGGGGCAGATGACTGGGAGTGCACTGCAGACCTCCCAGAATGGAAGAGTCACCCAGAGATCATCAGCAAGAGTGGCATGAGACCAGACATAGTAGTCCACTCTAAGTCAACCAAGCAGCTGATCATGATCGAGCTCACGGTGCCATATGAGAACAGAATGGAGACAGCTCAAATTCTACAAGACTGAAAAGTATGCTGATCTGGCAAACAGCCTGAGGAGAGAAGGCTATCAGGTCAAAGTCCTCACTGCAGAAATTGGAGCTAGGGGATTTGTAGGAACGTCTGCATACAGCCTCATGAAACAGCTCTCAGTTGCAGGGAAGGAAAAAACCAGAGCCCTGAAAGCAATGGCAGAAGCGGCAGAGAGGTGTTCAAGCTGGATCTGGTCAAGGAGGAACAAAAGTGAACTTCATAAGGCTTAATTTCCCTACAAATATCAGGTGTCCCTGTGGCTCAGTGGTTAAAGCGCGAGTCATTAAGTAGAAAATGAGCATGTCCAGAGGGTCATGGGTTCGAATCCCAGCCATGGCTCGTCCAAGATGGGGGGGGAAAAAAGGGGCAGCAGAGGGACATCCGGAGTCATGAACCGGGTGTGGCCCAACCCCCTAGAGTGTCAGGAGATAAGGGCCGAAACACTTGCTTGAAGGGGGCTTCTCTTCTGAGGACTCTCTGCTGCCACGCTCTCCACGAGTTTCTTTCTACTACTACTCTCTCTCTCTCTCTCTCTCTCTCTCTCTCTCTCTCTCTCTCTCTCTCTTCTCTATATATATATATACAAAAGAGAAGGGTGCTGAAAGGACATCTTGCAACTGCACTAAAAAAGAACAGTGCCCCCTAAGCAACAAATGTCTTCGCAGCAACATTGTATACCAAGCTACGGTAACATCAGAAAATGAAAAAGAAAACGTATATAGGGATTACTGAAACACTTTCAAAACCAGATACGCAAACCACAAACAGTCATTCAAAAATGAAAAATACAAAAATCAAACAGAGCTGAGTAAATACATTTGGAGACTCAAAGATAAAAAAACAGACTACAAACATATCATGGAAAATCATAAAAAGAGCAGCACCATACAACAATATTTCAAAAAGATGCAATCTGTGCTCCGCAGAAAAATGGTTGATATTATGTAAACCACACTTAGCAACTCTGAACACAAAAGTTTGAAATTGTAAACAATTGCAGGCACAAGTGGAAATCTTTGCTAACACATTCCATCTGAACAGGCCCCAATAAGAACCACAGGCCGCCACGTGCAGCAAATAAGAGCCGCCTGCACACACAGAGTCAAAATCAAGTTCCGCACGCCATAAAAGATCGTTGGCGTGCCCCCCCCCCCCTCCCCCCCCCCCCTTCCCCAAGATATCCTGATGATAGCAAGGCTTGAAACAAGCGTGTAGATTTTAATACTTCATTAAAAAAAATTTTTTTAACAGATGTTGCTCCCAAGGGGTTGAGCATTTTCAGATTTTTTAAGGACACTTTTATATTGTTCATGATAATTGCTCCTCACGTTGAGCACTGTGGTCTGAAAAAATCTAATATGGAGAAAATCAACTTTAGGCAATCCACTAAAAACATACCATTTTCAAAACCCACACACTTACACTAAAAAACTGATAGAGCAAACTGCGAAATTTGTGCACAACATGAGATGGAAGGCGTTTCTTCTTCCTAAACCCAAATGCAAAGTATGAAGACAAAAACACCATATGGATCAAATCATGGCGATCACCTCCGACAATAGATGAAATGAAACCTTTTGAAGACAAAATGAAGGGACTGATAGCCAATATTAAATTCAAAAAATCAAATAACAACTTTCAAACATCACTAGCAAATGATATAAAACAAATCCAAAATGATAAAAAGATATTCGTAAAGGCTGACAAAACTAGCAATTTTACAAAATGGAACAAATGAATACTCTTAACTCTTAAACAAAAACATCCAGAAAAACTACAAGAAAGCTGATAAAACCACACATAGCAACATCCGCAAAACGAAAAAGAGCTTGCACACCGCATGGAGTTAAGCGATAGGGTAGAGGCAACAGCAACAAAAGAAGCCTTCATAACACTTAAAGACCACAAGCCTAACTTCCAAAACAACCCAACATGTAGACTAATAAACCCATCTAAATCCGAACTGGGCAAAATAAGCAAGAGAATTTTGGAAAAAGCTATAGAAGATGT
>CM031608.1:52395998-52398498 GCA_018398815.1 Conus ventricosus
ATGCCAAACACTTTGTTACAAGAACTGTCGCGATCGTCATTTAAATTCGAAGGAAGGGGAGCACAGACTGTCGTCGTGCTGCGTTTAAAACAGCCGCCAACTCAACCCGCCGCCGCGCTCACTCGCAAAGACAACACTGTCGTCTTTCGTCGAAAATGTCCGTCACAGATTTCCAGGGAAAAAAGACGGGCCGAGGAGCACAGAATACGACAGAAGGCAAGTTCTTCCTCATCTCCCTCTGGCGTATTTGTTCCTACTCCCCCAAGTTTGTTTTACGGCACGGGAAATAGCAAAGTGTCGGACATTATCCACGACGACATTTCTACGTGTGTTGAGTGCTGTGCGCTTCAGACAGATATAGATCAACAGTACTGTCCGTCGTCTGCCGCTGCAGGTGACATTAACTTTCAGGTTGTGAAAATCAGTGATGATTGTGACAATTTCGAAACCGAGTCAGAGGAATACAACACCACTGATACGACGACGTTAGAAAACGATACGCAGTCGATTACACAAGGGGAGCACGACGACATCCTGGCTTTCCATCGGCAGGAGACTGACGCAAAGAAAGACACAGGCAACAGCACAACGGATGTCCCTGAATCAGCTGACACCTCATAACTGGCTGTATGTGATCTTTACAACGCAATTACGAAGTGGTTTGAAGACACCTCCAAGAAAATGGACAGCCTTATCAATACCCTCAGACCGGAGAAAAAGACAGATGTGACACTAGTGCTGGTTACAAAGAAAATCTTGGTTTAGAAGCAACCTAACTATGACGAAGTTACTTGTTAAGCTGTTCAGACATCAGTGAGGTTGGAAAGGAAATCATGCATAAAATATGGTCTAATCACTATACAGCTACCATGTAGACTTATGATGAAAGTTCTTGCAACAAAAGTTAAAGAAATCATTACCTTTCGTCGTAAAGTGTGCTCTCAAGAATCAAGTGAGTCCTTTCTATTTATTAACTTCTTTACTTCAATTAATCACGCTAAATAAACTAGATACTAACCAAAGAATAAATCGACTGCCTGCAACATAGGCATGAAGACAGGCCTATGAAATAGTCTTTGTCACAATTTCAACAGCGTCCGTCTTCTTGTTTTCAACATAACTGGCGTGCTCGTAGAGCAAAGGGGAAGAAAAATGGATGGTACAAGTCTTTTAAAGTATGTATTTCAACCATTTCAACCAGAGAAATATCTCGATACATAGCACCGGATAACCTAGTGAGATTTGAAACAAGAACCCTGGCATTGTACTCAAACCGGAGATGGTCTGATAGAAAGGTGTTTGTTGACGCAAAATGTTGTTTATGATCGGAAGAAGGTCACTGCTTCAGGAAATGTCATGAATTGCGTTTTACATATACCCGTTTTCAGAAATACAGTGTGAAAGGACATAACTTAGAACAAATCATTTATATATTATCAGCTCGCTTGCAAAGTTTGTCTTGGAAGAATTTGAACTTACGAAGAAAATGCTTTCCGTGCGAAGCAATGTCATGCATGACGGGAGATAAAATCCGAAGACAACACTGTAATGATTTCATAATGGTCTTACTCGTTATCGTTGTATCTAATGACCGACGATTTTATCATTATTGTCGGCTTGTACGTCGTTTCTTATCTCCCTTTTTTTCGAGAGTTAATGCAGACACACCGACACTCATCTTGTCTGGATCGGTAATTGTAGATTATTGCAGTTAGAGTGCGGCTGAAAGGAATTCCCTTTGTTCTGTCTGTCTGTCTGTCTGTCTGTCTCTGTGTGTCTCTCTCTAATGACCAATTTTACTTGTGCTTTGAAGTCCATTTAGTGCATAATTCCATATACGAAAGGTGTAATGTTCTTTTAATTTTTCTCCTTGTTTCTTTGGGGAAACGCGTCCAGCTTGTCTTTTGAATAAGCTTTCAAGCATATCGTTGATTGACAGTATCATCTGAATTTGCTTATTATGTCTATCATCAATGTTCTCATCCCTTCAAGTCGGGCTTTGGCCTTACTGAATAAACTTCTGTTCTGTTCTGTTCTGTTCTGTGTCCTCTCTCTCTCTCTCTCTCTCTCTCTCTCTCTCTCTCTCTCTCTCTCTCTCTCTCTCTCCCTCCCTCTCTCTCTCTCTCTCTCTCTCTCTCTCTCTCTCTCTCTCTCTCTCTCTCAGGGTGTGTGGTGTGTGTGTGTGTGTGTGTGTGTGTGTGTGTGTGTGTGTGTGTGTGCGCGTGCGTGCGTGCGGACGCGCGGCGTGCGTGAGTGCGCGCGGCATGCGCGCGCGCGCGCGCGCGTGTGTGTGTGTGTGTGTGTGTGTGCTAGGGTTAATGTAAAAAAAAAAGAAGAAGTATCTTAGTTTTGATGACCAACTAGTTGTTTTATCCTGTTTTATTGACTGTGTGTGTGTGTGTGTGTGTGTGTGTGTGTGTGTGTGTGTGTGTGTGTGTGTGTGTGAGTGTGTGTGTGAGTGTGCGTGTGTGTGTGTGTACATACATACATATATATGTAT
>CM031608.1:52400998-52463498 GCA_018398815.1 Conus ventricosus
AGCAAGAGTTACCCTACTCGTTTATTGTTGAACATTTATCAAATAAATTCTTGTCAAAAGCGCGCTTCTGTCTTATGAGATGCCGTTTTATCATTTTTCTGTGCACTCTACATAGCTAACACAACTACAACATTTCTAGTGGACACAGTAAGCAGAATTGTTTTGTCGACGTGTCTGTTGCGTCTCTACGAGCAACTTCTGTCTACATTATCCTGTTTTAATACAGTTTTACGAGGAGAAGAGTCTGAATATTAATAATCATCAAAACAAATGTCATGGTCAATGCATTTTTAGTATTGAAGCTCTCATTTGCTCCAAATGAAGTAGCCTGATGTTGTCATGATGATATTGTACGATAAGTTGTATAGGTGCATGTGGGAATTATGGGGCGAAGATGGATAGGTGATTGTTGTTAATGCCTAAAATAACCCATGATAAAGAGATGTTAAATGAAGTTACTAAACTGAACTGCGTTACGGTCAGGCAGTCTTTTTTCCCTTTTAATCTGTTATCCCGAACAGAAATATGCTGAGTGTTCTGTCACACTACAAAATACTCAGATTTCAGATATACTCATGGATCTTTACTTGTGCGCCCATTAATACGTACAGAAGTCCTTCTGCATGGTTCAATATGCTGGACCCTTACACGCAAAATAAAGCAACATAAAACAAAACACAAAATACAATTCAATAAATAAATCATCAAATAAAAGAAACGAATGTGAAGGAAAATAAAATAAAAGGGCGTTTCACGCCAGATTTACCTCACTCAGTTTAAACGTGGTTATTCATCATCTTCATGATGATCTTTTGTTTGAAAAGCGGATACAGATTTATTCTTTGAACGCTGATATGTGTCACTTAAGTGTCTCACTCTGGTTCTTCATGCAAAAAACAAACAAACAAATAAAAAAAATCGAAGGCGTCATGGTTCCGTGATTAGGGACGGAGGTCGCAAACTGGGATTTTGTAGATTCGACCCCCGTCCCATGTATTGAGAGAGAGAGAGAGAGAGAGAGAGAGAGAGAGAGAGAGAGAGAGAGAGAGAGAGAGAGAGAGAGAGAGAGAGAGAGAGAGAGAGAGAGAGAGCGCCAAATGTCACGTCTTTGTATGGGGGCTATTGTTGAGAGCTCATTTGACGTTTGCAGTCCTCTTCTGGAAGTCAAGACTTATCACCTTTAGCGAAGTAGACCTTTCTTCTGTCTGGATCTGACCTCACACAACCTTCCTCGTCCACCGAAGACTAAGACAGGACATATTTCGTCAATAAAATGATTACACACTATCCGCCGTGGCGGAGTGGTTAGCGTCGCGGACTCCCGGCTGGGAGATCGTGGGTTCGATTCCTATCAGAGCCTTGTGGAATTTTTCTGTCCCGAGTAGCTGCTACTCAAAAGTTGAGTTTACTACGGTCTCAGCTGGGAAGACTGGGACCACACAGTCGAGTTTCATCCGTTTAATGGATGCGTCTCAGAGAGTGTTGGTCAAATTTCCTGACCAATACTACAGGTGTCTGTATCTTGCCTGGTTGACGCCAGGATGTACCATGAAAGTAAGCGTAGACTGTCATGCTGTCTCAGACCGGAATGGAAATCCGTTGGACGGACGTGGTGGCGCCCTCCGGAGGGAGAGCTCACTCACGCCAGCTCCGCGACTAAAATTGTCGTCAGTAAGGGGCTTAGTTGGTGGTGTCATGCGTATGTTGGATCAGAATAGGTACTAGTGAACACCACTGAAGCGACTCAGCGGCGGTGCAGCGTCTCCTTCGGTGGGTTGCCTCTTGACGACTTGCAATTGACTGCTCCCTGTGGATTGCCTGTGCCGGGGTTGCAGCGAGCCGGGCCGGGATGTGGCTGTGGACTCGGAGTCGGAATGAGCGGCGTGGGTAGAGTGCTACTGAGGTGGCACGGAAGATGGGACAGAAAAAACCCCATCCTGATGAATAATCCTCTTTGACATTGGTATGTTGTTGGTGTTGTTATTTTTTTAAGCATTTTCGTTTTGTCTCAACAGGACTTACCACCCAACGAGGACCCTGCAAATAAACACCCACCCACCCCTTTCCCACTCCTCTCTTATCACCTTCGTCCATACTTGCGATAGAGATTCCATCTCATTATAATTTTTTTCCCGTTCTTCACTGAAGAGTTAGCAAATTAATCTTTTAGGGACCAATATAATGGTAATTTGGTGATTTAAAACCACGTACTGGAAATAGATATTTCAAATTTGTTCCCAGGCTCGACCTTTGATTTCCCTGGATCTGATTCCACGAAGAACTAGAACCCCATAAGCTCTTGTCCTTTAACATCAGTCAGCGAGATACGACCACTGACGTATCGCAAAAACAAGATGCAAAGCATATAAACGTACTCCCAGTTTATCCTGAATACGCGTGAGATATTCCATAAAGAGGGAAAACTGTCTTGGACAGCTGTAACCGTTATTAATGGCTATTCTGGTAAACATCGGCCATCGTCTGTGACCTATAATGAACATACTTACAAATTTTCAGAAAGATCGGCCAAGAACTTTCTGAGATATTCCATAAAGAAGAAAACCATTATGGGCCGTTAGTAATGGCTATAACGGTAAACTTGAACATCGGGCATCATCCGTGACCCATAATGAACATACCTACAAATTTTCAGAAATGTCGACCAAGTACTTTCTGAGAGAAAGACCATAAAGAAGAAAAAACCGTTACAGGCCGTCACATCCGTTACTAACGGGTATAACGGTAAACTAAAACATCGGGCATCATCCGTAACACATAATGAACATACATGCTAATTTTCACAAAGATCGGCCAAGTACATTCTGAGATATTTCATAAAGAAGAAAAACCGTTACAGGCCGTTACAGCTGTTAGTAACAGTATAACGGTAAACTAAAACATCGCGCATCATCCGTAACCCATAGTAAACATACATGCTAATGTTCACAAAGATCAGCCGATTACTTTCTGAGATATTCCATAAAGAAAAAAAATGTTACAGGCCGTTACAGCCGTTAGTAATGGCTATAACGTTAAACTAAAACATCGGGCATCATCCGTGACCCATAACCGTTACAGGCCGTTACAGCCGTTAGTAACGGCTATAACGATAAACTAAAACATCGGGCATTATTCGTGACCCATAATGAACATACCTGCTAATGTTAACAAAGATCAGCCAAGTACTTTCTGAGATATTCCATGAAGAAGAAAAAGCGTTACAGGCCGTTACAGCCGTTAGTAACGGAATATATGGTAAACTAAAACATCGGGCATTATTTGTGACCCATAATGAACATACCTACAAATTTTCAGAAAGATCGGCCAAGTACTTTCTGGGATATTCCATAAAGAACAAAAACCCTTACAGGCCGTTACAGCCGTTAAAACATAAGGCATCATCCGAGACCCATCATGAACATACCTGCTAATTTTCAGAAAGATCGGCCAAGTGCTTTCTGAGATATTCTATAAAGAAGAAAAAGCGTTACAGGCCGTTACAGCCGTTAGTAACGGCTATAACAGTAAACTATAACATCGGGCATCATCCGAGACCCATAATGAACATACCTGCTAATTTTCACAAAGATCGGCCAAGTACCTTCTGAGATTCTATAAAGAAGAAAAAGCGTTACAGGCCGTTACAGCCGTTAGTAACAGCTGTAACGCTAAACGAAAACATCGGGCATCATCCGTGACCCATAATGAACATACCTACACATTTTCAGAAAGATCGGCCAAGTACTTTTTGAGATATTCCATAAAGACGAAAAACCGTTACAGGCTGTTACAGCCGTTAGTAACGGCTATAACGGGGTAAACTAAAACATCGGACACCATTCGAGACCCATAGTGAACATACCTGCTAATTTTCAGAAAGATCGGCCAAGTACTTTCTGAGATATTCCATAAAAGAAGAAAAACCGTTACCGGCTGTTACAGCCGTTAGTAACGGCTATAACGGGTAAACCAAAACATCGGGCATCATCCTTGACCCATAATGAACATACCTACAAATTGTCAGAAAGATCGGCCCAGTAGTTTTGTCTGGAGCGAGTGGAACTCATTTTGACCACAGACACACAGGCACACAGACACACAGACAGACAGACAGACACACAGACAGACAGACAGACAGACACACACACAGACAGCATTTCTTTGTTCCCATTCTAAAGTACTCCCTGTTCTTTAAGAACTGGGAGTACAAAAAGGAGCGTGATTCTTCGTCACTACAATGAGTAAACCTTTCAGTTGAGAATATGCGAAGGGAGGCCATCTTAATGGAAACAAGATGCGAAGCATATAAACGTACTCCCAGTTTTCCAAACCGCTTATAAATCGGCCAAGTGCTTTGTGAGATAAGAAATAAAGGAAAAATAACGGTTTTAACGGTTATTTAACCGATGTACACTTTTGAAACTGGTATTTTAGTCCTCACTGGGCTAAAGCCTGTGTACATTCCAAATTTCATCCAAATCGGACAATATGTCAAGAATAACGGTTCTTAACGGTCAGATTTTGAAACACTACATGGAAGTGCCATTTGTGTGTGATGACCTTTCTATATACAAAATTTCATTAAAATCCACCTAAATATAAAACAAATAACGGCAAAATAACGGTTTAACGGTTATATAACCGATATACACTTTTGAAACCGGTATTTTAGTCCTCACTGGGCTAAAGCCTGTGTACATACCAAATTTCATCCATATCAGACAATATGTCAAGAATAACGGTTTTTAACGGTCAAATTTTGAAACACTACATGGAAGTGCCATTTGTGTGTGTTAACCTCCCTATATACCAAATTTCATTAAAACCCACCAATGATGGTAGTCCTTCGGATTCGAAGATGACGTTAGCGTTTCTGCAACTCATCGATGTACGCGGAGGTGGCTCTGCAGCCCCAATCTGGAGGCGCAGAGTCTGGAACAGTGGGGGCACTGGAAGTCCGTTGTCGTGATCACTGCTGCTGCTGCTCTGTGGCGTTGATCCTGGCGGCAGTCAGCTTTTGGCGTCGAGTACTTTCGAAGTTGGTAGCGGCTTTGTGAATTGTGGCCCGCCACAGAGGTCGGTCACTGGCGCACTCCTCTAGTTCTTTTGGTTTGAGTTCGCACCACTGGAGGTTTGATTTGACCGAGTCCTTGTACCGTTTCTTTGGGCGTCCTTGGTTTCTCTTGCCTTGCAGAAGCTCTCCATACAGCAGTCGCCTTGGCATACGGTGCTCTTCCATACGGATGACATGCCCCACCCATCGAAGCTGGGCCTTGATGAGCATGGACTCGATACTTGTAGTGTGAGCACGGTCCAGGATCTCGAGGTTGGAAACACGGTCCTGCCAATGGATTCCGAGTATGGAGCGAAGAGCTCGCATGTGGAAGTTCTCCAGCTTCTTGACGTGTCTGCGGTACAGTGTCCAAGATTCGCACCCATAGAGGAGAGAGGGCAAGACCACTGCGTTGTAAACTCTCAGTTTTGTGGTCAGCCGAATGTTGTGTTGACTAAGTACTCTGTTGCGGAGTCTTCCCAGCGCCTGGCTTGCTTTGCTGATTCGGGCATCAACTTCCCTGTCCAGGGAGCCATCACAGGAGATGGTGCTTCCTAGATATCTGAAATGTTCAACGTTCGCAAGCTGGGAGTCGTCAATGACGATGGTGGGTGCCGAGGGGTTGGTGTTTGGTGCGGGTTGGTGAAGCACCTCAGTCTTGCCGAGGCTGATTGTCAGGCCGAAGAGCTTTGAAGCATCGGAGAAGCAGTCAAGCATCGTTTGCAGATCGGATTCTGCATGGGCCACCAGTGCGCAGTCATCGGCAAAGAGGACTTCTTGAAGGAGATCTTTGATGCTCTTTGTCTTGGCAGTGAGGCGACGAAGGTCAAAGAGGGAGCCGTCCAGACGATAGCGGAAGTAGACTCCCTTCTCCAGGTCTTGGACAGCGTGGGACAGCATGCAGGTGAAGAAGACGTTGAAGAGGACCGGAGCTAAGACACAGCCCTGCTTCACGCCATTGCTGATCTCGAAGGCTTCCGTCACGTTTCCACTGGAGAGGACCTGGCCGGTCATGCCTTCATGGAAGAGCTTGATCATTTTCACAAACTTTGGTGGGCATCCAATGCGCTCGAGGACTGTCCAAAGAGCTTCCCTGTTGACCGTGTCAAAGGCCTTGGTCAGGTCAATGAAAACAGAGTATAGGGCATGTTTTGTTCGATACACTTCTCCTGAAGCTGTCTGACAGCAAAAATCATGTCGACAGTGCTTCTGCCGGGTCTGAAGCCGCACTGCGCCTCGGGGAGGTTCTGCTCGGAAACAGTGATGAGTCTGTTGAGGATGACTCTGGCGAAGATCTTTCCACCAAAGCGAAGATCTTTCCACCAATATATAAAAAATAACGGCAAAATAACGGTTTTACGGTTATTAACCGATATACACTTTTGAAACCGGTATTTTAGTCCTCACTAGGCTAAAGCCTGTGTACACATCAAATTTCATCCAAATTGGACAATATGTCAAGAATAACGGTTTTTAACGGTCAAATTTTGAAACACTATATAGAAGTGCCATTTGTATGTGATAACCTTTCTATATACCAAATTTAATTAAAATCCACCTATATATAAGAAATAACGGCAGAATAACGGTTTTTAACGGTTATATATTCCCTTTTCAGCATTACATCACTTACATATGGACAGAGGATCCGATTTGTCACAAGATCATCCAAACCGCTTATAAACTGGCCAAGTACTTTCTGAGATATTCCATAAAGAAGAAACACCGTTACAGGCCGTTACAACCGTTAGTAACGGCTATAACGGGGCAAACTAAAACATCAGGCATCATCCGTGACCCATAATGAACATACCTGCTAATTTTCATAAAGGTCGGCCAAGTACTTTCTGAGATATTCCATAAAGAAGAAAAACCGTTACAGGCCGATACAGCCGTTAGTAACGGTTATAACGGTAACTAAAACATTGGGCATTATTCGTGACCCATAATGAACATACCTACAAATTTTCAGAAAGATCGGCCAAGTACTTTCTGAGATATTCCATAAAGAAGAAAAACCGTTACAGGCCGTTACAGCCATTAGTAACGGGTATAACGGTAAACTAAAACATTGGGCATTATTTGTGACCCATAATGAACATACCTACAAATTTTCAGAAAGATCGGCCAAGTACTTTCTGAGATATTCCATAAAGAAGAAAAGCCGTTACAGGCCGTTACAGCCGTTAGTAACGGCTATAACGAGGTAAACTAAAACATCGGGCATCATCCGTGACCCATAATGAACGTAGCTGCTCATTTTTACAAAGATCGGCCAAGTACTTTCTGAGATATTCCGTAGAGAAGAAAAACCGTTACAGGCCGTTACAGCCGTTAGTAACGGCTATAGTGGTAAACTAAAACCTCGGGCATCATCCGTGGCCCATAATGAACATACCTACAAATTTTCAGAAAGATCGACCCAGTAGTTTTGTCTGGAGCGAGTGGAACACATTTTGACCACAGACACAGACAGACAGACAGACAGACAGACACACACACACACACACACACACACACACACACACACACACACACACACACACACACACACACACACACACACACACACACACACACACGGAGCATTTCTTCGTTCCCATTCTAATGTACTCCCTGTTCTATAAGAACTGGGAGTACAAAAAAAATCCTTCACTTTGAAGTCTTTGAAGACGGATGTGGTGTTCTCGTCTTGATCTGGACATTTAAAGGACAAATCTCTGTTTTATGATTTTTGGGACAGTCAATTGCTATAAGAATCAACCATTGTCTCAATTTGAATCTGATTCAACAAGAGATGAGAACAAGCTGTTGTCACTCATCCATCGATTAATCTTCCTTGTCGACTGAAAATAAGTGTGGACACAATAAAGAAAACCTTCCATAAGGACCCGCAAGATAAGATAATTCTTATGAGGAGTCTTTTTCTTTAAAGACTTTTTGGCGTTTTTCGTTTCATTTTTAAGTTCGTTTGTTTTTTATTCCCCTGGAGCGCTTTTCTGTTGTCTCTTCCAAATTGAGCCGCAGTAGAGACCCTGTAATTAAAAAAACAAAACAACTCCGTTGATAAGATTCCTTTTCTATTTTTTCCCTGACATTTTTTTTTTATTCTGCTGTCTGGGCCAGATTTACCTGCCATAAAGACGCTGCAAAAAACAACAACAACGTGGATACAGATTTTTTCCCCTTTAAAGGCTTTTTTTCCGGAAGATTGTTTCTATTTGTCTGGCCTAGTTTATCCCCACTTCCATCCACCTCTAGTAAAGAAAATAAGAAAATGAAAAATCCTCCCAAGTAAACATCCTCTCTTTGAACAGTTTTTTTTCCGGTGGAGTGGGGGGGGGGGGGGGGGGGGGTGTCTCCAGGACTAAGTTTACCTCCAGTTATCCCCCTTAAAGCCTACTGGTCATAGGGGCTGTAAACTGTCAGAGGTTCAACGTGTCAAGGGCACGGTATCATGGAGGGCGGTGCCCATTCCCTTTCGTCCGCAGCCTTTAACCTTCCCTGAAATGAATCAAGTATCCATATATCGCTAGGTTGTTTTCGAGACGAAAAAATCCGACCTTACGAGTGGTTTGAACTCGGAACCTAAACGCTCCGTAGACAAACGCTCTCAACATTTGACCAAAGGCCCATATGAGCTAGCAATACTACCCCGAAGATGAAGATGCTTTGGTATTAAAGAGGTTTTTAGTTGTAGCATTTGTTTTCTTTTGTCTGGACTAAATTCGCATATCAATAAAGACCCTGCAAATACAGATCCTTCAGACGCAGATTCTTTCTCTTTGAATGCGCCTTTTTTTTGACAGCTGGTCTTTTCATCTGGTCTGGTTATCACCAAATAGCGATTTGTAAATCAAACACCCAAACTCTGAAGTCCGCAAGAGAATTTACATTAGTAACAAAGCTTGACTTGCATCGTACGTGAGAGCTGGTGACTCAAAAAAGGGAAAGAAGAAAAAGTGAAAGAAGTTGTGTGTGTGTGTGTGTGTGTGTGTGTGTGTGTGTGTGTGTGTGTGTGTGTGTGTGTGTGTGTGTGTGTGTGTGTAAGGTCGTGTGTTGTGAAGAAAGCTCAGTAATGTCAGTGCAGGTAGAAAATGTTAGAAACACAAATGCTGATGTGTCTGATGGAAATGTTTGTTTGATGTGTGTGTGTGTGTGTGTGTGTGTGTGTGTGTGTGTGTGTGTGTGTGTGTGTGTGTGTGTGTGTGTGTGTGTGTGTGTGTTTGGTGTATGTGTGTGTGAGTAGGATAAATAAAAAAGGACAGAAAAAAGGAAATATACATGAAATAATGACGGAAGAAAAGAGCGAGTTATAAAATAGAGGCTGGAATGATATTAAAAAAAAACCGCACTGTGAAAAGATTACATCTCTTTAAAGAGTTTTTCTTCTGTAGCATTCTCCTCTTTGTCTGAATTAAATTCACGTCCCCATACAGACATTGTACAAAGAGGTCCTCACGAAGGTGATTCTCTGTCCCTGTCACTGTCTCTCTGTCTCAGTCTCGCTCTGTCTGTCTGTCTGTCTGTCTGTCTGTCTCTGTCTGTCTGTCTGTCTGTCTGTCTGTCTGTCTGTCTCTCTCTCTCTCTCTCTCTCTCTCTCTCTCTCTCTCTCTCTCTCTCTTTCTTGCCTGTTAATAGAGGATGGAAACATATGATGACAAAATTTCGTTTAGGTATTTCTAATATCTTTGTTCATCATTCTCGGGAATTTGTCCACAATTTATCCATTATGTGGCGCGTCAAGAGAAGATGAATTTCATTTTGAACTTATTTGCCCAGAACTTGGTGATCTTAGAGAACAATTGTTTCACATGAATATTTTAAACAACCATGCTTATTTAAACTTGTTATGTTAATGTCATCAAGAAATGGGAATATTGTTAAGCAGCTCGTATTATATTGAACAAAAATAGAAGTTTGTACTTAATCACGTACCAATTCATGCGCCTGTATCTCTTTTCCATGCACATGCCCCTTCTAAGAGGCTATGGCCTTTATGAATAAAATCCTCTCTCTCTCTCTCTCTCTCTCTCTCTCTCTCTCTCCTCTCTCTCTCTCTCTCTGTGGGACGTGAGCGGATGTTTGTGTAAGTCGTCAGTTAATAGATAACTTCGGCTAATTAAGAGTCACATTGGTGTTCAGAGTGGTGCACGGACTTTGTGAGGAACAATGCCTTCTGGACCTGTGGAGTTCCGAGCAGCATGTGGCGGATCTCCTTATTTCTGTGCGTCCTGCTGTATTTCATGTGGCGGATTCCTGCCTGTATTTCATGTGGCGGATTCCTGCCTGTATTTCATGTGGCGGATTCCTGCCTGTATTTCAAAGTTTCATGTTGAAACGGGCTAGAGAGAAATCAGCAATGCGTGTCGCCATGTTGAGACTGAAGTGCCGAGGTAACAGTGCTATGTTAGGACTGCTCTTCTTCTATTTGTTCTGGGGGAGTTTGCTTCTCCGATAGGGTAACGTGGAGAGCAATCCAGGTCCTAACCCCTCCCAGTTCAGAGACAGCACCAGGCAGACCCGACTGACCAGCGCCAGTGGAGGAGCAGCCAGCAGCAGGGCCAGTATGGAAAATCCTGGCCATCCTCACAGACGGGAACTTTCACTGTCAGACATCATGAGCAAGCTGAACACCATGGAGTGTAAATTCGACGCGAAGCTCAACGATGTGAAGCGGGATATGAATGCCCTTCGTGAGGAATACGCTGCCATGCAGGAGGAGCTGGAGAGGCTACGGGAGGAGGTCACCAGTCTACGGCAGCAGATCCAGAACTTGACCAAGAAGATGGAGGAGCTTGAGACGAAGATCGACGATCTTGAGGGGAGATCCAAGCGGAACAACCTCATCATCTATGGACTGCCACGTCGGGAAAATGAGACTCCCGTGGACTGCGAAAATGTGTTGAAGGACCTCATTACCAATACGTTAGAGTTGTCCCAGGACTTTGAATTCGATAGGGTGCATCGACTGAACAATAGGCGGGACTCTCCCGTGATTGCTCGATGTGTTTTTTTACAAGCAGAAGCAGGACATTCTCAGAGCAAAACGTAAACGACAAGGAACAAACACTTTCATTGGAGAGGACTTCTCGACCAGGGTGCGAGACCTAAGGATGAAATTGACACCTCACCTCAAGAAAGCCAGAAGTGATGGCAAACGGGCTACATTAGTCTTTAACTACCTCCTTATCGATGGCAAGCGATTCACCATAGGTACTGACAATGGACTCGGAGATAGGAATAGATAGGAGATGGGAACTCGGCCGGTCCAAAATTAGTCTTAGTGATATGTCCTTAACAGTGAAGGGAACCAACGGTGAGCTGACACCGGTTGTTTCAACCCAGCGCTGTAGATCGACAGCTCGTGAAACGAGCCGTAAGGTCGTGTGTTGTGAAGAAAGCTCAGTAATGTCAGTGCAGTAGAAAATGTTAGAAACACAAATGCTGATGTGTCTGATGGAAATGTTTGTTTGATGTCCTTGTCCTCTAAAAATGATGTAATGGTGACACTTGTAATAAAATGAAACTTCTTTCGTTTCTTCCTGGAATGTTGATAGACTGCTTTCCAAAATGCAGAATAATGATTATATTTCTTATGTGGTTCTGGTTTTGATTTTGAGTGTTTTGGTCGAACGTTTGTAGATGTTTTTCAGTCGCCTGTGTTCTCTGGTTACACAGTTTACTGTACACGTGCTTTAGAGTTTACGGCACGAGGAAAGGCTGGTGTCTTGTAAAAAATAAGATCCGTCCCTTTTTTTACGCCTTTGGATGATGTATCTGATTTGTTCTGGGCTTTTCTTGTTGATAAGTTTGCTCTGCTTGGCACCTTAAAACATGTTATCTTCGTATGTGGATATGTACCTCAGGAGGGGTCGCCTTATTACTCATATTTTGATAAAGAAAATGGGGTTTCCTTGTTAGAAGAATTTCTATGTGACTTTAGTTTTGTTAAAAAACGATGTGGATGTGATAGTGTGCGGTGACTTGAATAGTAGAATCTCAAATTTCTCTTGTGATTTTGAAGAAAGCATGTTTACATATAATGATCAACATAAAGTGGGCCACCTCATGTACGAAATTCAGATGTTGTCCTGAACAATTATGGAAAGCTGTTAATTAACATGTGCACTGCTTTGAAATTGTGTATTTTAAATGGAGTGTGTAAGGGCGACTTTCAAGGTCGCTACACATACATATCAGACAGCAGTAGCAGTGTGAATGACTGTTTTTTTATGTCTTATGATTTGTTTTTATACCACTTCTGGGTTTGTAATCCAACCACTGTTTCTGACACCAAGGCCATCTACTTGGTGTCAGAAACAGTGGTTGGATTACAAACCCAGTTAAATACTTTGCAAAAAGTTGCTGCTTCATTAGAATTAAAAGTTAATCTGGCAAAAAGTAATATAATTGTATTTAGAAAGGGCGGATATCTAGCAGCGAGAGAAAGATGGACGTACAAAGGGTCTACAATGCCTGTGGTCAATGTGTATAAATACTTAGGAATATACTTCTCAATGCGTTTGAGTTTTGTCTTTGCTTGCAAAGATTTGGCCAGCAGAGCAAAGATGCGTTACTGTGCATACTAAAGAAATTATCATTGCTAAATAACGATTCCCTTACTTTGTTTTGAAGTTATTTGATGGCCAGGTTCAACCTATGGTACAGTATGGAGCTGAAGTATGGGGTCTTGATGCAGTTGCTGCGGTACACTGTGAAAAGATCCATCTGTTTGCTTTGAAGAAATTTCTTGCAAACGCTAAATGATTTGGTATATGGTGAAACGGCTAGATTTGCTATATATTTGAATTCCATTATTAAACGTGTTCGATATTGCTGGAAATTACTTAGATACAAGATTACAGATTTCCATATAAAGCATAATGAATGTTGTTAGAATTGGACGACAGAGGTAAGAAAAACTGGGTGACTGATGTGAGAATAAACTGTGTGAATATGGTTTTTGGATTTGTATGGATGAACCAAGTAGTTGGTGATATTAGTGCTTTTATCCAGGTATTCCGAGAAAGACTCATTGATCGCAGTTGGCTAACTGTCAAGTACAGACCAGCGACAGATTTGAATTATATAGAGCGTTTAATAATCTACGATGTTTACCTGTCTATATATCAATGAAAATGGACAAACATCTAAAGCGTAACATGACTAAGTTTAGATTTGGTGTTTCGATCTCTTTACTCACTACTTTTGTTTATAGACTGTCATGTAGTAGAAATTTGATCTGTCCATTATGTCGAAATGCAAAAGAGGATGAAGTTCATTTTGTATTGGCTTGTCCAGTATTAGACGAACTTAGAGAGGAATTCATCTCACGAAAGTACTTCAATAATCCTTGCCTTTTCAAATTTAACCTTGTTAATGTCATCACCAAATGAAAACACGGTTAAAACAGTTAGCGATTTATTTACATAAAGCATTCAAAAAGCGAACTATGTACACCAAGAATACCAAGATCAATTTGCGACATGATTTATGATGTACATTCCCATTCTAAGGGGCTATGGCCTTTAAGAATAAAACATTTGAGTCTTGAGTCTCTCTCTCTCCTCTCTCTCTCTCTCTCTCTCTCTCTCTGAGCTACCTTTTCGCAATCTAAACTAAATTTACCTTCCGGTAAAGATTCTCTCTCTCTCTCTCTTCTCTTCTCTCTCTCTCTCTCTCTCCTCTCTCTCATTCGGGGGCACATTTCCGGTTGTCTAGTGTAAACACCGGCTGACAGGAGCTCCGTGTTTAAAACCGTATTACGGGAGCGTAAGCCTTACGTGGATCCTGAAACGTGTACCAGCAAAGAAAATCTTCGTGTTTGCGGACATTGAAAATCTCAAAGCTACGGGACGGTGTCATCGTTGGTCTCCTCCTTACGTATATTTGTACTGGGCGTTTTTCTGCATCGCTGTGGCGATTTAGAATTGAACCCGGGACCCGGACCTGCTGGGAAGACAGGGAGCCTGAGACAGACTCGACTGGCATCTGCATGCGGTGGCTCTTCCGGATCCCCATCTACCTCATCTAACACGTCTGGTGACCGATGATGAAGGACATTCTGGCATCTCTGAACGATTTGAACTGTAAGTGTGATGGCTTGAAGAAAGAAGTGACAGAAGTGTGCGGGAATACATGAAGATGTTGCATCTTTGAGGGAGGAGGTGAGAGATTTAAAGCATGAAAACCAGCAGCTGAAAGAGCAGAATCAAACTCTGTGTGAACGGTTGGAATCTTTAGAACAAAAAACTGACGAATTAGAGGGACGCTCGAAAAGAAACATCTTTAAAAGTAAGGAACAAATTCTAAATGCCAGATACAAATCTTCACTGGCGAAGATTTTACGCAAAGGGTGAGGGAAATACGGAGGAACTTGGTTCCCTTTGTGAAGAATGCTAGAAAAGAGAACAGAAGAGCCACCATGGTCTTTGATCATTTGATCATAGATGGAGAAAGGTTTTGTATGGATGGAGATAAAAATCTTAAACCGATGGCTTAACAATCCGGCGGCCTGATATTGTAAACAGCGCAAGTCCTATCTGTCCTCCGGGACTATCTTTTGTCCACAATTTTTCAAATGTCTTAACAGGAACAAATCAAATCAAGTCACCGTATCGCTTAAATTCTACCCCCTCGTTTGCGCGTGCTGAACAGGGCGATTCACTGAATTGTGACACGGCGGGTGACTGCCGTGTTGTCGCTGCTGTCGAACGGCAGTGCTCACGGCGGCCTAGTTAGCTCGCCTGTCAGCTGCCGTCAGTCGACTTAATTACAGAGTGGTCTTTCTAAGGAAATTAAGAACAGCTACACTGTCGATCTCAACAAGTATAATAGGAAAGATGTAGGTGTTGATTTTTCTGTCTTAGTTTGCTCTGATACGAATGAAACTTTTCAGATTGGTCATTTTTGTTGCGAGCATGGAAACAATGGTTCAATGAGAAAACAGGAAAATGTACATCGTGTGTGTGTGTGTGAGAGAGTGACTGTCGAGCGAACGGTGTATACCAAAGATGTATAGATAATGGCATCAGTATGCTTGAAAATACTATTACTGATAAAATTTAGGAATTTCCTGATGTGTTTCTTTTACTAAACGGAGACTTCAATGGAAGAACAGCAAATTTGGGTCCAGAACTACCTGGTGAAGTGTATGCTTGTTCTCCTCAAGTCAACAGCTCTTCATGTTGTGGTAACAGGTGCCCTGAAGACAATGTGCGTAATAGGTATGGAAAATGCCTTCTGAATATGTGCACAGCATTAGAATTATGTATAATGAATGGTCGAAAGTTCGTTTCACATACATCTCTGATACAGTGAATAGTGTTAATGATTATTTGTTGATGTCCATTGGCTTGTATCTATACATAGAATCATTAATGCATTTGTATGTAACAGAACGTATTGAGTCTGACCATCTTCCTTTGGAATTGCACTTTGGCATTTCACAAATTATTGGTCCTGTTGCAAAGAAGTACAAGGAAGTTGAATATGTCGAGAAACTGATATATGGAATGATGAATATGCAAACACTTTTCGTGGCCTGATGAATGAAGATGATACCTTGCAAGTCCTAAAAACAGCGATTCGTTGCATAGATGAAGATATCAATGTAGCTTTATGTATGTTTAATAATTGTATTATGACCAAAGCAGAATGTATGAAAAAGAAAATAAGAATAAATTCAGGTGAGATGACTGACTGTCTCATATGATCAAGACTGTAAAGTGACTAAATCAAATACGAAGAAACTTCTAAGAGTGTTTTTCAGAACCCATGATAGCGAAGACCGTGTTAAATATTGTAAGGCTCGAAGAGAATACAAAAATATGTTGCACAGAAAGCAAATACAGCACAACTAATCTTTACTGAATTATTTTAATAAATTCAACCCATGACCAGAAGGAATTCTGGCAAAATGTTCGTAATATTTCTGTAAAGACACCCTCTATACACAGTAATATTTCTGCTGAAGAGTGGTACCAGCATTTTATAAATTTGCTAGAGAACGATGTCTGCAGAGAAGCCGACACAGAAGAAATTGAAGAATCAGGTTACTTGGATAGTTCCCATTTCAAAAGAGAAATCCTATTTTCAGTAAGACATTTAAAGAAATGAAAATCTGCTGGTCCTGACGGTTTGATTGGTGAGTTATTCAAGAATGGTGGGGACATCGTGATTGATTTCTTTCTTAAAATTTTTAATACTCTTTTTGATAAAGGACTATATCCAGAAAGCTGGACTGAATCGATTATCATTTCACTGTTTAAGAAAGGTGCCGTAAATGATTCTGGTAATTATAGAAGAATCTCATTGTCCGATATAAGCAGCAAATTGTACAGCTCCATCATCAATAACAGATTAAAAAAATGGATCGATCAAAATAACATTACTGGTGAGTATCAAGCTGGTTTCAAAAAGAATCATTCCACTGTGGATCATATGTTTACTCTTCTGGCTCTCGTTCAAAAGCAGTTTTCGTGTAATCGTAAGCTATATGTAGCTTTCATTGATTTCGAGAAAGCGTTTGACTCCGTTTCTAGAAGATTACTCTGGCCAATACTGAAAAAAAAAACCGGTATCAATGGCAAATTATATCAGTGTATTAAAAGTATGTACAGTAATGTTAAGCGAGAGTCAGATCAGGTGGAGAGCTTACTGACTTTATTTTATGTACACAGGGTGTAAAACAAGGTGATGCTTGCAACCCTGTTCTTTTCTCACTGTTGATAAATGAACTAGCTTTAGAAAATAATATCGAACGGAAGACATGGTGCAACATTTTATTGAACTATTCATCTTGTTACTAGCTGATGATATTGTTTTATTATCTGAGACTCCAGTTGGCCTCCAGACCCAGTTAAACGATTTGTGCCAACAGCCTCTAAACTTAAGCTAAAGGTAAATTTGAAAAAGAGTACTATTGTGGTTTTTAGAAAAGGAGGTTACTTGGCAGCAAGCAAAAGATGGGTTTTTAATGGACAGATGATGGCTGTTGTAAATTGCTACAAATACCTTGGCATTTATTTCTCTACACCCTAAGCTTTACAGCTGCTTGTCAGGACCTAGCAAGCAGAGCAAAAAAATGCCTTATTGTGTATTTTGAAAAAAATAAACATGTTAAATAATAACTTCTTGACAGTGTTTCTAAAACTCTTCGATGCACAGGTTCAACCAGTTGCTCAATATGGCGCTGAGATTTGGGGCTTAGATAAATCTGCTACTGATGTGGAAAAAGTTCATTCATTTGTTCTTAAGAAATTTCTGGGGGTTCACATAAAAACACCGAACGAATGTGTTTATGGGAAACACACCGTTATCCTATTTATATTAATTCATCTGTACGGTGTATTAGATACTGGCTGAGGGTAGTACAAATGGATGACAATAGATTACCACTTAAAGCATATAATATGCTGTTGGGACTAGAATCGCGTGGTAAAAAGTCGTGGGTTACAGATGTTCGGGATTTTCTGTTTTTGAATGGGTTTGGGTGTGTTTGGATGTGTCAAAGGGTTGGAAATGTAAATGCTTTTTTGAAACAACTCCGGCAAAGATTAATTGATAACCGTTGGCAAAACTGGCATGAAAATATCCGGAACAGTCAGCGATATTCGTTTTATAGAACTTTTAAGACATCCGCTGGTTGTGAAAAATATCTCTCACTTACTATTGACAGGCATATTAGAGTTACCTAACAAGATTTAGATTAGGAATTACAGACATCAAAGCGCATCAGTATCGATATGCAAATACTAAAAACGTTGATATGCTATGTCCTTTATGCAAAAGCGCGAATGAAGATGACGTGCATTTTCTACTTTGTTGTCCTGTCCTGCAAGATTTAAGGTATGAATGCGTTCCTAGGAAATTCTTTGAAAACCCCTGTTTGTTCCGAGCTGCTTTCCTCATGGCAAATCAAAAGGAAGACGTACTGAAGAGCACGTGCATTAACTTATATAAGGCCTTTAAAAGGCGCACTATTATGGTCAGTTAAAGGAATCCAACTCTAGTATTTATTGTGTACATTTTGTATGCTTTTCTGTCAGTTTCTTGTTGTCAACTATGACATGCTACCTTGCTGCATGAAGTATCATTATTGGTATTGCTGTATTGTACCCCCATCAGAAGGGGCCATGGCCTATACTGATTAAAAATTTTCGTTCGTTCATTCGTTCTCTCTCTCTCTCTCTCTCTCTCTCTCTCTCTCTCTCCTCTCTCTCCTCTCTCTCTCTCTCCTCTCTCTCTCTCTCTCTCTCTGAGCTACCTTTTCGCAATCTGAACTAAATTAACCTTCCCGTAAAGATTCCTTACATCCAAAGATCCCGTCCTTCTCTTTTCTTTTCTTTTTTTTAATCTAGGTACCAAATACAGTACACACGGACACTGGTCACAGAGCTCAACATTGACAACGTGTCCTTGGGTGACTCCGGACTCTACACGTGCATGACGTTATCACGGCACGTGCTCAAGGTCATTAAAGTCACGGTCACCAGTGGCAAGGGTCAGTGACAGAGAATGAAGATCAAAAAGAAAAGAAACACGGATATGAATGTGTCTTGCTTCTTACTGCATCGATTTTCTTTTCATTTAAGCCAGGTGTTTAATCTATTGCAATCAATTTTTTTGTGGATTCTTTTGCCACTCTAACTATGCAACTTTGATAAGAAACTTGAAAAATCTTAATATCCTTCACGGAAATTGCTACATTTGTCATTCAGCCTCTTTTCTGTGGTCATTCCCTTATTTTCCTTTTTCCACTTGCACTTCCTTTGTTTTCAATAATTTCTTTCCTTTCTTAATTATTTCTCATGCCGTTTCCTTGTTCGTCGGTGCTTTTAATCCTCTCTTTTATTTATTTCTTCTGTTTTTTTGTGTTTTGTTTCTTTTTTACACAGTTTTCATCATCATCATCATCATCTTTCGTCTTATTCTTATTCTTCTCCTATCCTCTTCCTTCCCCCCCCCCCCCTCTTCCTCCTCGTCCCCCTTTTACCTCTTCTTCTCCTTCATCACCTTCTTTTTTCTTCACATTACAAGGTACACATGTGAATGATTTCATTTGTCTAGAAGGATAGATTACACATGAACACGAATTAAGTCACAACACACACACACACACACACACACACACACACACACACCACACACACACACACACACACACACACACACACACACACACACACACACACAGAGTGAGAGCGAGAGAGAGAGAGAGAGAGAGAGAGAGAGAGAGAGAGAGAGAGAGAGAGAGAGAGAGAGAGAGACAGACAGACAGAGAGACAGACAGACAGACAGACAGACAGACAGACAGGCAGATGGACGGACAAGCAGGCAGACGGTTGGGGAAACAGACAGAAACTACAGCAAATAAAGCATCTGTATTAATGAATTGTTGAATTGTTTTCCTGTCTCAGCTGTTTCATTACCAAGCAAAAGCAGTTATCCCTCCCTCCCGAACCTCCACAAACCCTACATCTACACCTTCCCCAACATACCACATCTCCCTTGCCCTAAACCCGTTCACCACTACTCTATCTTTCTGGGTGCATCTCTCTCTCTCTCTCTCTCTCTCTCTCTCTCTCTCTCTCTCTCTCTCTCTCTCTCTCTCCTCTCCCTCTCTCTCTCTCTCAGAAATAAGGTTTGTTAAAACACGCTCTCTCTCTCTCTCTCTCTCTCTCTCTCTCTCCTCTCTCTCTCTCTCTCTCTCTCTCTTCTCTTTCTCTCTCCTCTCTCTCTCTCTCTCGTGTGTGTGTGTGTGTGTGTGTGTGTGTTCGTGTGTGGTTTAGTGGAAGGGCGTGCAAACACGCGCGTGTGTGTTGTGTGTGTGTGTGTGTGTGTGTGTGTGTTGTGTGTGTGTGTGTGTGTGTGTGTGTGTGTGTGTGTGTGTGTTACGTGTACCTGTGTGTGTGTGGGGGGGGGGGGGGAGGGGGGGGGGGGTGTACATGCGCGCGAGAGCGCGCGTAATCGCGCGCGAAAGCGTATGCCTACACACGCTTGCGCCAGTTTGTGTTGGCGAGCTGGCTGTGTTTCTCAAAGTTTCCATTTTCTTGCACCTTTCTATGTGCGTGAGTCGGCATGTTGATGAAGTGGTGGCCAGCATGTAGAAGGAAGGTGCTTTCGCTGCAGTCATTTTTGTCAGTGCTGGCAGATCGATTGGCCCCAGTTGAATTGTGGGTGATGGATGGAAGCAGTGTGACTTGCACACACGCACGCGCTTATGTGTGTGTGTGTGTGTGTGTGTGTGTGTGTGTGTGTGTGTGTGTGTGTGTGTGTGTGTGCGCGCGCGCGGTGTGTGTGTGTGTGTGTGTGTGTGTGTGTGTGTGTGTGTGTGTGTGTTCTTCCGTCTGTCCAACAGATGAGTAGACAGGCAGGTCATCTGGTAACGTGGGTCCTCATGTGGGAATAAAGACCAATGCCTGCGGCACAAAGTCGCTGCATGGAATGGAGTCAAGGGCGACATATTCTCAGGAAGCAGTGTCGATGCTGCAGTTTCTGAGGTTGGCCATCAAGGTGTCTCGTGAGAGGCCTTCCTTGGTCACGTTGTCCTTCCTTCAGTTGTCCATAGAGCGTTATCTTTGGAATTCTGCTGTCCTCTATACGGACAACGTTTCCTGCCCATTGGATGGGTATTCTATCAGCGCTGGGTAGGCCACACATCGTCTGGACCTGCAGATTGGACATTCTGGCTTGCCATTTGATGCTGCAGATCTTGCGCAAGCATCGTTGATGGAAAAAAATTATGACGTCGATGGAATATCTCAGTGACGAAATACATTATGACGTATGGATATACTGCAGGGGGTGGTGGGGGTGGGGGTGGTAGTTGGAAAAAGAGGTGAGAAAGAATCTAGATAGTGAGGGAAAGGGGGATGGTGAGATGAGGGGGGGGGGGGGGGGGGGAGAGGGGGCAAGCAAATAGGAAAAATGGGGAGGGGGAGGGGGGGCTAGGGATAGCTGTGATTTGATCTAGTCTTTAATGTTGAGGCCATCTGGCGCTGTGGTACCCAGATGGTGGATGATCTTTTTCTCCATGTTTTTTCTCTTCAAGAAGTCTCCCATGCTGTTGCGCCAAACCACTGCAATGGAGAAGTGGCTGATGCTGTGGAGGTCGGTGTTGAAGTGGGCTGCCACAGGGGTTTGTTTTCTCTGGAGGATGCTGTCCATGTGCTCCTTGCAGCGCTCCTCCAGTGTGCGGTAGGTCTCACCTACATAGAGACTGTAGCCTATGCGGCCGTCTGTCAATGATCTGTCAATGGCACGAATATTCCTGCGCTGAACTACTGTGGAGGGGAATACAGGCTTTTAATATTAAGTTCACAAACAACTGACATGTGATCAGAGGTGAGGTAGTGGGAGACACTAGTCGACTGAACAAGGGAGTCAGACTGACTGTCAACAACCAGTCAATGATATGATCTGACCTGTGTGTGGGTTCAGTCACAAGCTGTACCAGATCGAACTGTGCAAACATGTCTTTCAACCTGGCTACCTGTTGCTCTACGTCGTAATGAAAATTAAAATCCCCTAGGATTACAGACTTTCCCCTGCTCACGTTGCAATAGGCGAGAAAGTCTGGAAACTGTTGGTGAAGAGGGCATCAGTCATCCTATTAATTTTGCTTGGAGGGGGGCGGTACAACAACAGAAGTTAATGTGTAATTGTGACAGCGACAGTGACATGACAAGTTCGAAACTATCATGCACAAATGGAAAAGAATTTGTGATAGAAACACATGTGTTGTAAGACTCTCTTAAAATGATAGCCAGACCACCACCACGTGAAACACGAGGAAAGGATTTCATCGCGTAACCTGTGGGGGTGATGTCGGCACACTTGGACTCATCACCATGCGTTTTTAACCAGGACTCCGTAAGAAACATGAAATCAACATCATTTTCAATGATAAAGTCAGAAATCGCTGCTCTTTTCAGTTTTTTCCCGATAGACTGGGCATTGAACAAACAGAGTTTTATACATTGAGACACATGGCAAGAACTGTTCGGTCGAATTTCGATTAAGTTTCCTTTCTGTATATGTCCATTCTCTAGACGTCTTTTAGTAGAGCAGTGGCGTAGGGCAGGAGATCCAGTGGTAGGGGCGGTGCCAGCAGGTCCGCATGGTGCCGTCTGACGACCACGATGACGGTGGCTGACATCTCTGGTGTGTGAGGGGGGAGTGGCGTCCACCGGGAATTCCCAACCCAGCATTCAGCGTTCACGGAAGACAGTAGAGAATGTAAATATGTTCGTTCATGCTCACCCATCTTATTTTGCACGAAAACCCCCCTTTTTACATCCAAATCACGTCCATCTCATGTCAGTTTTAGCCAAAATTAACACCTGTTTTCACAAAAAATTAACATGCAAAAACCTCTAAAATTGACGCAATCAACACTTTAAAACGGGGGCTTACATGCTAGATAAGATTTGGTGATCGTGAACAAACATATTTACATTCTCTCCAGGATATTAACGCCCGCGGGACTGAGCCCTCCCTACTTTTCTAATATTATCTTCTACCTCAAGCACTATTAATAAATCAGAACAATCAGCTGGCCTTCCATCTTGATTAGTTATTTTTACATCCAATGAATTTAAAGAACCCTCAATTAATTCTTTAAATTCACTGTCTCCGCCAAACCTGTATAACTGATAATCGCAAAACCCTGCCTTAATTGACGGAAGTGCTCGTAGAATTGTAGATGGATAGCCATTAAACAAATTAGTATCTGTTTTTAACTGTTGTAAATGGACATACAAAATTGGGTTTACAAGAAAATCAGAAGGTTTATTACCTTCAAATTGATAAACCCCTTCTCTTGTACTAAATCTATAAGCTCTATCGCTATTGTGGAAGCCCAAGATTTTAGCCAAGCCTTTAGGGAAAGTGTACTCTCTTCTTTCTTCTAGTGGGAAGTGTATAGTAATTCTGAGGTTTGCTTCGTTAATTGTTAATAATATACCAAATTCGCTAAGTACTTCTTTTTAAAGAACAAAAGTTGTAATACCCTTCTGGTATTTTTACATGAGTTACTTGGCCCCCCCCTCGTTACTAATATTAATCCAGTTATTTTGAGTCCCTTCAGATATGTTAACCCACTTAACTTTAAAACCAATTTCTTTAAGGGCAATCCTGCATCTCCCGCGCCAATTAACAATTGGATACGTTAAGAACACACGCTCGTTTTGCTTGGTTATATAGATGTACATCTTTTATATAACTATTTAAAAATAATTTAAAAAAATGGTAGCTTTTAAATATATTGAACATGCTACTTACAATGTAGGAGCGTTTTATAACCCCAAATCTTTAGACTTCAGCAATTTAACCATTGCCGTAGATGGATCATATGGCTTCCGAGTTAGACTTGTAAACCCACTAACTAGATATTTAAATCCGCCAATAAAGAGTGACAGAGTGCCATCAGCATGGTCATCTCACCCTATGGCTTTTTTTCCAGAATCAGTTAAATTTTGCCATTTTCTGCGCAACTACTGGCTGTGGTGTTTCATATTCAAACCATTTCTTCTTCTTCTAAAATACTGGTCACTCAAAAATGAGTAGTCACACCCTAATCTTTTAGTAAGGTCAGTATATAACTTTCATGTTTATTACCAGTACAGACGAATACTAACTGAACTACAAGTGCCCCTCCCTAACGACAACGCGTTTAATCCATTTAAAAGCCGAATGGACAATAATGCATATGAAAGAATTTGCAATGAATTTAACATTAATCCTTCAACTGATTTTAGACAAAAGTTAGACCGCAATCATGGGTTAGGTACATTGTATTTGTGGGGCGAACGTAGAGAATATAATTATGACTACTGGCCTGGCCACACCTCTTTTCAACCAGACAAACAATTTTCGATTGGGATCCATAGAACAAAAACACCCTAATGCTTGGACAACATTTATCTTAGATAAAAGTAAAGGCCTAACAATGCCAGGCGTGCAAAGACTCAATGACTCCATAAGGACATACGTTTGGTGTGTATTAGGAGCGCAAGCACAGACCAAGTCTAGCATAGTAGATCAATCTACAGGCTTTGATGCTAGAAAACAATTTCTAGCCAATTTAGAAGATGCTATTAACTCGGCTGTTGATTTGCCTGCCAGCATACAAAGGTACCAAGACGTTCTTGCACATGCTAGGTCAAAGGTTGACTTTGTTGTGGGTTACGGATTATACATGCTACCCTCTGACCTTAGACTACAGATTGGCATGATACAGAATTATAACAATGAAATCCTCATAGCTGGAGACGACCAAAACTTAGGGCAAAATAATTGCTTAAACACAAGGCCTGCTCCATCCATTTTAAAGAAAGTACCTAGCCCTGAAGAAAGCGATCCAGTTATAAGCCCCCCACAGCCAAAAGCAGCCCACAGCCAGAAAGCAGCCCAGAAAGCACTCCACCTGTTAATGTGCTTCACCAACAGTCATACTAGCGAAAAGACAGCCCTTGTTGTGTTTTTAACTTTTACTGGATTAGCTATACTTTATTTCACTAAAAATTAATCCAGCAGCTAACACTCCTAATGTTCACAGATGGTCGGCCATATAACCAGCAACTTTGCCTATAGTAGACAAAACCCAACTAACAACACTGCCTATTATGCCAGGCAGAGCATCAAGCGCTTTGGCTGCTAACTTCTTTAATAAGTTTGCTAGATGATGCAATTGTTTTCTAATCCAACTTTTACCAGGCTGAGGTGTTGGAGCGCTACTGGCCCTGTTGGCGCACTACTTGTTAAAGCATAAACGAGTGTAGAGATAGCAAACCCCAACAGCCATTAATATACTAACTATTGTAATCCCTTGTTCTCTGAACAGTGTCCTTATTCTTTCAGCTAGTGTAGTGTTTTCATAAAGTATTCTGTCTATAGTTTCTCTTATTCTGCTTGTTTGTGATGCTAGCTGCGTTCTGTTAGTAGAAAGTGTTTCTAACCTAGCCGCCCTTTCTATCATTAAATCCTGTATTTTCTGCTGTATTCTAGCCTTTTCTTCTCGCCCTAAATTGTTATCATCTGCATCAGCGAGTTTATTTTTTTCTTCTTCTATCTCTCTATCTAGCTCACCAAGTTTTGCCAAATTGTTTTCTAGTTCGCCCCTTATTGACTTTAGGCGATCATTAAGCCCCAGGATTTCACGCATAGGCAATGGGGAATCACCAATTGTTTCTAATGTTTTTCTGACTGTCTCCTCATTAAAACTCGTCTCAATTTCTGTTGCTGCATCATTTATTCTTGGTCCTAAATCTTGAAGAGAGGTCATTTCTATTTCAGATAGTGTTGGCAACTCTTGCCCCAAGTTCTGTAAAAGACTAACAGCCTCAGGCCTTAAATTTAAAATGTTTAATCGCCTTTGGTCAGCAACAGGGATCCTCTGTCTAATTGTGTTTAGTTTTAAAAACTTAGTTGGGTCTGGCTTTGTAGTAACTCTTACAAAATTTCCTCTGCTAGTTCTTATATACAGATGGTTGCTTTTATCTATCTTAAAATCAAAAGGACTATGACCTTCTGGCGGCTCTAGTCCTAAGCTTATGTAGAATGAGTTAATTCTATTTGTTAATAGTTCTGCACGAGATGCGCTAACTGAAGGGGTGTTTCTGCTTCTTCTAATGAAGGGGTTGAAGAACCTTCTGCTGCTCTTTCGAGTTCTTCGCGCAATGAAGGACCTAATTCTGTTTCATCTTCTTCAAATGAAGGGCCTGGGAGATCTCTTTCTTCTTCAGAAGGATCAGGCGCGTCAAAATCTTCATCCATATTTTTTATTTATATTCTTTTTTGTTTTATAAAAAATGAACTCATACGGTTGTGGCCTTGATCCATACAGAAAAGAGAAGGAGCCCCATGGCGTAAAAGGTATAAGACAGACTGTAATTAGTGTAAATACTCCATCAACAGTTCAGCCTGAACAAACTTTAATAGTCAAGTTCCCTGATCTTGGCGCTGACGATGTTATAATGCCAGGCACTGCTAAACTATCATTCAAAATAGATATTACATCAACAGATCCTAATGCTACTGTTGTTGCTAATTTGGGCAGGGCTATCGTTAAACATATAGTAATCAGACTGGAGGGTAAAAATGTCTTTGAACTAAACGAGGCAGACATTTTTGCCCTCTATCTGATCTATGGCTGCCTAAAAAAAGAAAGAAAAGAGAACGTTTATCAGGGAATACAAGGCCCAAACGGGCTCAAGCACAGACTTAAAGCGGAGGATGCAAGGGATGATGTTAAAGATGAAGCAGTAGCAGAAGCATTTGGCAACAGATTCTGCATCCCTCTAGATTTTGAGCTGTTAAAGACACATATGCCATATTACCAAGGCGCACTAAAAGAAAAACTTACTTATGCACTGACATTTAATCCTAGCGATTCTGTTGTTCTGTCTGAAGACCCCTTAGCTAAATACACAGTCAGCGACATCTCTCTTGAGTTTGATGTTGTTACTAACCCTGAACTGGCCAGAACAATCTTAACGATATTGCTAGTAATATTGAGTCAGTTATTAAGCTATTTGCAGATGATACAAGTATATCTTTGGCTTTGGAAGATCACATCGTGAGGAAAGAAACATTACAATCCGATTTAATTAAAATAGAAACTTGGGCTAAAACATGGAAGGTTGTCTTTAATGAATCAAAGACTGAGTTACTAAATGTATTCAGAGGGAATGTAGTTTCTCATGACCTACAATTTGGAAACACAACTATGCAACAACAAACTCATCACAAACATTTAGGAGTCACGCTTCAAAATAACTGCAGGTGGGGTGAGCACATCAACAACACTGCCGCAAAGGTTCGTCTTCTAATAAACTGTCTTCGCTCTTTTAAGTACACATTGACCAGAGGGCTCTTGAAACCATGTATAAATCATTTATCCTGCCGATATTTGATTATGCCGACATCATCTGGGATAACTGCGCAGAGTACCAATCAAATATCTTAGAAAATTTACACTTAGATGCCCTGCGCATTATCACGGGTGCTGTACGTGGAACTAGTCATAAAAAGCTGTTGGAAGAGTCAGGATTTTGTACTCTGAAAGAACGTCGTCGCAGACACAAAATAATAATGTTCCATAAGATAATTCACAATGACTGCCCTAACTATCTCTGAGACCTAATGCCACCCTTGGTTCTGCAGTCAATCCATATCACCTGCGAAGACCCTCGGATAGACTCATCCTCGACACCAAACAGATATATACCACAGATCCTTTTTCCCTTCAACTGTATCCATCTGGAATACCCTCCCTACTGCTGTTCAACAAACCCAGTCTCTCAGTTACCTCAAACACTACCTTTCCTCTGCAGACACTTTTGTCCCACCTTACTACTACCACGGCAATAGAAAGGAACAAATAATTCACTGTCGACTCAGGCTTGCAATGAGTGAACTAAATTATGACCTGTACAATCGCCACATTCATAACGATCCATCATGTGCGTGTACTTATCCCCAAGAAACTGCCGAACACTTCCTCTTGTACTGCCCTTTGTACACTATACATCGAACAAACACAATCTACAGCCTTCCTAGAGAACTGATTTCTGTTCGCAATTTGTTGTTTGGTAATGGTTCTTTCAACATGGAAACTAATATTCATATTTTTGAAATTGTTCACAAATTTATTTTTCTAACAAAGCGTTTTGATCTGTAACATAACTCCTAAGACTATTTTCAACTGCCCTCTGGTCACATGGGGCGTACATATATAGATTTGTTGACCTGCTGTTATTGTGTCTTTCTCTTTTCTCAACGTCACTAGTCTGCATTCTTACTGGTCCCTAGTTAACATTTAGAATTGTGTCCTGACCTGTTACTGACAAGACTCATAAACTGACTGTCCCGCGAGCTGATATTCATTCATAGAAACTGGTTGCCCTCTTTTCTGTATGGCTTGGAATACACCTCCACTTTCGTCACACTTAAGTACTTTTCTATTACTTTTTCATCATATATTTTTCACTCCTGTTGTCGGGTTCTGTTTGATTGTTTATTTATACTTGGTTTCGTTTTTTGTTTTTGTTTTTCCTGTTTAAAACTTTATATTGCAATATCAAAATGCTTTGCTGTTCAGACGTCCGTCGCAAATTCATTGTGTACATTCACTCTTAAGATAGGCTTTATATAAGTATTTCTTGTTGCCCTGTCTCATTTACTCTTGTAACATTTGTGACAATGTTGAAATAAAATACTGTTTAAAACCAACAATCTTAACCCGTTATAAAAGCAAAACGGTTATTTATTATGAAAACGTTATACACTCCATTACAGAAAATAGAAACAAGCGGGACACTCTCTGGAACATACATCTAAATCAGTCTCTGAAGTCTTTAAAAGGAATTTTGTTCTTATTTACTGAAGAAAGAACTCCTTTTCAAAGAGAATCAGAAGCGTTTTATAATCCAAAAATTGAGAAGGTCGACTGTGCAATAAATGGCAAGTCTGATCAGTTGTATTCAGGTCGCGGACTTTTACCTCACCAACACTTTGATGAAATAAGAAAGTTGTTCGCTGGAGGCAGGCAAAGAGATCCTGCAGTTGATCGTGTATGTAAAAAACTTCGCCTTTATGATGTAAGACTCGAAGACTACTTAATAACCAAATATGGGCTGTGGTTGGATTTTAGATCCACATTTGACAACAGATTGTTTGGAAGTGGAGAAAGGGTAGGGCAAGATGGTATAAAAATAAATATTCACAAGAAAGCAGACGGAAACGCCCCAATGCAAATGCATGTTTTTATGGTTTTGTGATGCTCAGTTAAACATTGAAGAAAACAGGCTAAAAGACGTGGCTTATTAAAATGCAGAAGAAATATTCTAATAAAAACAGATGGATAGTTTGAAGTTTCTGCCAAAAGATCCGCACTGTTCTCTTATCTCGGGATTACTGGGTGTGGGAAAACTGTATTCGTACTTGATTTGTTACAAACAATATACAGGTTTAAATTACGAACACATTGTTATATTCTGCACAACCATTAAGCACAACAAGTCTTACAAAGAAAGGAAGTTTATTTGGACAGACGAGAATATATTTCAAGTTGATCCTAGCGATAAACTGAGCGACTGTTTAGAACATTACTATAAACTATTTGAGGGAACTGAAACACTATTTATTATTGATGACTGTTCAGCTGAACGAGACATTGTTAAAAAAAGAAAAGCTCTGTCAAAGCTAGCCTTTAGTGGTCGCCATGCCTTAGTTTCTGTGTGGCTTTTAACTCAAAAATACAATGCTGTCTTAAAAGACTTTCGATCGCAGTTAAAATCGGTCGTATTATTTACACTAAGGACAAAGATAGTTTTGAAGAATGTTTAAGTGAAAATTATATATAAGGGACAAAGATGAGTTAAAAAAAATAAAAGAACAGTTAGAAAAATCTAAGCACGCTAAGCTATGCTTACGAACTGACCCCCCCAGTTCAATACGTTTGTTTATTGTAGATTGTTTATTATTGATTGCTTATAACAATTTGTTTATTATAATTTTAATATTAAAAAAAGAATGTCTCGAGGGCCAGAATCAAAAGCGCAGCTAGCTCCTAAATGCACTGCAGTAGAGCTAAAAGACCTAGCAGACACAACTGAGTTTGATCTGATAGGAGTGCCAGGAAATGTTTATGGATTTGAATACACAGATGATGGGGTTTACAAACGAACAGAAATTGAAGACAAAAAACGACAGCAGCATCCTACCCTAGAAGAGATAAGAAATTTAAGGGCAAACGATTTTGGCAAACATGAATACAGGCTTCATAAAGAGAGAATGCTTGGCGTTGCTTCCTGAAATTGATTGGAATTTAAAGTTTGAACTACGAAGCCCTAATGTATACTATGATAAGAACAACAATTTAGAAAAGCCTTAAACGCAGGACCCGTTCTTGTTAGCTTAGTTCCAGGAACGCAACAGAAAAACATATTGAAATAACTAAGCGGGGTTCTGAATATATGCTACAGAGAAAGAAGTCCTTAGCTGAAGTGGGGGGTGACACCGTCGGTTTAGAATTTACCCCAACGCTACAGTCACTACCTAGGCAAATGACGATGATTTTTCGCTTATTTATTACTCCGAGGGAGGGAGATACTAGTTTGCCAGAACATGCGTTTATTAGAGGCATACAAATAAAGGCTGAAAACTTGGATGCTCCTCTTAAGTTTGTTATTGCAATTACTAAAAACGGAGACGAAATAAACACCCGTGTATCATCTGACAAGGTTGCTGTGTGGTTGACAAAGACAAACTAACAGTACTCGACTTTATTTTCATTAAGTATGTTGATTTTATTGCGCTTTACTCTGTTGATGAAGTGCTGCCAGACGGATTAATAAGAAGATATGTATAAGATTAATTAAAAAAATAATCTTATTTAAAAATGGAGGTTCAACAGTTTAGGTTAGAGCAAATAACTGAACTTCAAAAGGAAATAGAAAGCGACTTGGATAAATATAGGGTTACTAGAAAGAAATATGCTAAAGCTTTAAATACTCTTTCTTATGTAATTACTGGCTCATCAGCTGTAGCTAGCGTAAGTGCGGGTCTAGTGTTGCTGTTTTAGCCACTGGGGTTGGTGCGCCAGCCTCTTTAGCATTAGGGGGCCTTGGTTTAGGGTTAGGCGCCGTACGTGTCTATGGTTGTAAGTGCTGTTTTAAAAAAATTAACTCCTAAATTACAAAAGCACACTGCCATTGTAGCCCTAGCATCGGCAAAACTTTGTTCATTAAGATTAAGAATAAGCAAATCATTACAGGATGAAAACATTACGGACGAAGAATTTCAGAAGCTTATGGCTGACGGGGAGGATTAAAGACGACAAAAAATTGAACTTCAAAGGAGTGGAGAAAGACTTTTACTTCACGACAGGTAGACACTGATGCAATTAAACAGAACATTGAAAAACAAACACACGATCAGTTAAACCCAAATAGACCAAAAACTATTAACACCGGCGGACTGAATGACTGGCCTGCAGTTCTCACCGACACGTCTAATATTGATTGCAGCCCCCACCACCGCTGGTTCACTGCCAGCGATCTACACAGGTAGCTGAGCTAGTATTGATCGCGGGCCCAAAGCCGTCGTCTGCTTCAACCAACCCCGAGACATGCGCAGTCGAAATTTCTGTCACACTACTTCCTGTGAAAACATTTTTTGCGAGTGAGTTGACCTAATTCTGCTTCTGAAAATTTTGGTAACCGGAAAAAGCGTGACAACTTTTTCCACTGCGCATGTGCTAACCTCATTAACATGATGAAATCGAAACAACATTTGTGAGTGCGCATGTGCTAACCTTAGTGGATGCATTAACATGATGAAACCGAAACAACATTTGCGAGCGCGCATGTGTAATATAAATTAACATGATGAAATCGGGTTTTCTAGAATCTTAGATATGGATGAGTCTCCTACGCGATCTTACAAAAGAAGTAAGGGCAACAGAGGTGCAGATAGATTGCGTTACTCAAGAAATATCTTCGTTACAAATTTAAACAATGAGTTCTGATTCTCAATCACAGTCCGAGTGAAGGGCATAGCGCTAGCGTTACGGCGTCAATATTCTCCGTAGAAGTCAGCAGGTAGTTATTGATTTTTACCCTCTGCAACTAGCGCCTTGCAGTGGGGGAGAGTCTGCTGCAGTGGTGTTATTGATCGTGTGTGGGGACGATGAAGTTAACAAAAAATGAATGTTTTGCAGATTTAATTTTATTTATTTATTTAAATTTTTAGGTTTAAAAATGGCTGTCGAACTCAGTGAATCTGATTTAAAGAAGTGTAATGAACTATTTGACGAGACAATGAAAGCATTAAACATTGATTTTAGTGAATTTGGTTTGAGAATGATGTAAACAATATAATAAAAGATCATAGTGAACTATTTAAAGAAGCAACCAAAGTGATGAAACATTGACTGTAGTGATTTAGAAAAAGCTAAAATATTAGCAGGTGTTATTGTAAGGTTAACATGGCTTGAAGTGTTGCAACGCTTGGGCGAAGAATAAAAGCGTGTTTTACTTACTTTTATTTACATTTATTTTTTTAATTTACGTAAATATTTTGAGTTAAAAAATGAACCTCACAAACACGTCTGAGTTTGAAAAACTGCCAGCCAGCGCACTGGCGAAAGGTAGTGACAAACAATTAAGCAATATGTTTAGTGAAGTAGACATGGTCATCATTAACCCCACAAATGTTCATGAAAGCGTGGCACATGCTATCTCTAAAATTCCAGAGTCTCTTCAGATGGAGCCGCCAGTAAAAGTGTTGTTGGTCGTTCTGATTGATTATATAACGCCTGATGATAGTAACATGGAAGTCTGGGTTTCAACTAAACAGAAAGAAGTTTATCAGCTATCGCGACTTTAATTCTGACTGGGCTGATTACATGCTTACACAGTTTAACCATGCAAGTGAGAAGCAAAGTTAAGGGGTTCTGGCTGGTCTGAAGGAACAGTCCTTCAAATTATATTGAAACAAACAAAGTTCTATCCTATAGTTGGCAATTCTCACCTTCCTCTCCCAAAAGAGTTAGTTTTAAAACGAGCAGTCTTAAACATAAAAAATCCTGACAACATGTGTTTTTTGTGGTGCGTTTTAGCGCATTTACACCCTGTTACAAAGAACGCAGAAAGAGTCTCATTATGAACAATATAAGCAAGAGCTGAACTTTGATAACATAACCTTTCCAGTGAGTATAAACAGTATATCTCAGTTTGAAGAGCAAAACAAACCAATCACTGTAAACGTATACACATGGTCTGTAGAAGCCGATCTAGTGCCTCTGAGGGTTTCTCCCAACGCTCCCACTTTAGGCGAACCACTTGACAAGCATGTAGACTTGATACTGTTTACAGATAGTACAAATAACCATTATGTATTAATCAGAACAATAAGCAGACTTATGGCTTTCACATCAAAGAATCATGCTATACAAGGGCTTTGTAGAAGGTGTCTGGTTAGAATCCCAACTATAGAAGCAGCTGCCAGCCATAGAACTCATTGTAAAAGTTTTGCAGACTGTGAAACCAAACTCCTTACACCTAAACCAGGATCTAAAGTTAGTTTTAAAAATTTACACAAAATGCAGATGACCCATACGTGGTTTATGCTGACTTTGAATCGCTCTTGCCGCAGTACTATGGCCCCCAACAGCAAGAACAAAAAACAACCTTATTAACCCACCATCAAATCTGTTCTTATGCGTTTATTGTTGTTAGGTCAGACGGTCAACACACACCCCCAGAGATTTACAGAGGCCCCAATGCAGCTAGTAGATTTTTAGAGCAGATGAAACAACTTCGTAATTACTACTCCAACCAACTAAATCTTTCAGACATTGTTATGACTTCTGAAGACCAAGAATGTTATGACTCATCTACACACTGCTGGATTTGCGGCTTAGAACTAACTCCTAACAGTAAAGACGCGATAGTAAGAGGCCACGATCACATTACTGGAAAATTCAGAGGGGCCGCGCACAACAATTGTAATCTCAACTTAAGGTTGACCCCCAAAAAATGGAAACTGCCTATCTTCTTTCATAACCTACGAGGCTACGATTCTCATTTCATCATGCAAGCAGTGACTTCTGAATATAAGAGGGTTACCTGCATTGCACAGTCTTCAGAAAAGTACATGACTTTTACTCTTGACTGTTTATCCTTTTATGACTCTGCCCAACATCTGACGGGGAGTTTAGTAAGTTAGCAGGATCGCTACAAGACTTTCCAATCACTAAACAATACTTTGACCCATCTTTAGTGCGCAAAGGCGTTTATCCTTATGAATACATGAACTCGTGGGATAGGTTTGATGAAGACTCGCTTCCTCCTAAAGGCGCTTTCTTTTCTAGTCTTAGAGGCAAAGACATAACTGATGTTGACTATGAATACGCTCAGAAAGCCTGGACAGAATAACACTGTCGAACGATGGGCGATTATCACGATCAATATCTAATGGCTGACGTGTGTTTATTAGCAGACGTCTTTCAGAATTACAGAAGTACATGCATGAAACATTACAGCTTAGACTCTCACATTACATCTCTGCCCCTGGCCTTTCTTGGGATGCTTTCTTGAAGTCTACAAACATTCAGATTGACTTAATATCTGATCTACCCACACTCCAGATGATTGAAGACGGTCTAAAGGGAGGTATTAGCATGGCCTCACATCCTTACTGCAAAGCCAACAACAAGTATTTAGACGATTATGACCTAACTAAGCCATCCAACTATTTAATGTACTTAGACGCCAACAATCTGTATGGGTGGGCCATGAGTCAAACCGCTTCCACTGAGAAACTTTACAATGATAAAAGGGCCTCATGATGTTAATATTGTGTTAGGTATGTTGTCACAGCTTCCGCCTGATATCCAATAGGGCTAATCTTAGAAGTAGACTTAGAATATCCCTATGATCTACACGATCTCCACAACGATTACCCCCTAGCCGCAGAAAGATTAAACATGAGTCCTATCGAACCTCCTAAACCTTGTTCCCAATCTTAGGCATAAAACTAAATATGTTTGTCATTACAGACTCCTACAGTTTTACCTAAGACACGGACTGAAACTGACTGCTGCTCATAGAATCATTGCTTTTGACCAAGAGCCCTTTATGAGGCCATACATCAAGAAGAATACTGATCTTAGAACCCAAGCCACTAACGCATCAGAAAAAGACTTCTTTAAACTGATGAACAACAGCTGTTTTGGCAAAACTATGGAAAATCCACACAAACGTAAAGATGTGAAATTAGTTACAAAAGAAAACCAAGCAATTAAGTTTGCCTCTAAACCCAACTATCAAGACTTTAGAAGATTTAACGACAGCCTGGTTGGCATTATGATGAAGAAAAAGGATGTTAAGTTGGACAAGCCGGTGTTTATCGGCTTTACTGTATTAGAGTTGTCAAAGTTATTGATGTTAGAATTTCTGTACGACTACTTTAAACCACTGTACCCAGAAGCAAGAGTCCTTTACACAGACACTGATAGTTTTATTCTAGACGTCCCCACAGAAGACTTTTACAAAGACTTAGAAACTGAGGTGCTAAAGGAACTGATGGATGGTACGACACATGCGACTATCCAAAAGACAGTCCTTTACATTCAACTGTGAACAAGAAAGTGATTGGAAAGATGAAGGATGAACTCAATGGAACAGTTATCAAAGAATATGTTGGTTTGGGTCGAAGATGTATAGCGTTGCCAGCCAGACTTCTGTAATGAAAAAAGCTAAGGGTATAAGTAAAGAAGTTGTCAAAAAAAAATATAACTCACGATAACTACAAGCAAGCTCTCTTTGAAAACAAAGTATTTTATCACACAAATGTTAATCTGCGCTCTACTCTTCATCAAGTAAACACAACTGCTGTTAACAAAAAATCACTAGCCTCTAACAATAACAAGAGAATTTACGTTAATTCTGAGCTTGCATATGCTGTAGGGCATTGGAGAACTTTAAGCGATTAACTTGACTGACTTGGAATGTACTTAACTTAAGACCTAGCAAGAACTTACTTAAGAACCTAACAAGAACTTACTTAATAACCTAACTAGTACTTACTTAAGAACTTAATTTTTTGCACTTAACTTGTAATTTACTTGCACTTAACTTAAAAAGTACTTTCTATAACTAACTTAACTTGTACTTATCTAGTTCTTAACTTGTACTTTATCTAGTTCTTAAAAACTATTCCATAGAAAATGGGTCTACATGGGAGGTTGTACTTTTTTTTGCAGAAGCTGGTTCTTCTTCTTTTACTAGTTTTTGTGGGGCTTCGGCTTTGTTGCTAGGTATGGTGTTAGGTATTTGTATGCTAAAACTCCCCAACAACAGCAGCAGCACCCAATACATAATGATACACTTATCATTTGATTGTGATTGTGTTGTTGTTAATTGGGTTATTGTTGGCGGTGGCGATGTTGTATTACTATCTAGCAATTTTTGGTTTTGCTGATTGGTTTGCTTTTTGCAGTCTGTTCCATTCAGCTAGTTTACGCCCAACCTCAACACGTCCAGGACTTTTAGACTTAGTACATTACTCACTTGTGGTACATTCACTTGTGGTACATTCACTTGTGGTACATTCTGCTCCTGCGAAGGGCCCTGCGGACTGTCCTGTGGCGTCTTCTTCTCGCTCATTTTTTTATTGCGATTAAATTTAATATGATCAAAATTAATATGATTAAAAGTATTAATCCCATGATGAATGGGCATAACATAGTCCCAATCTGTAATACATGTCACATGCAAGAGTTTCTAGGGACTTGTTTAAAACCGGATCTTGTGATAAGTCGTATTTTAAATCTTCTTCTGAATCAACCGGCGCCATCTTACTTACTAACTTAGCATATAGGCTAATCATTGTCTGTCCCACTGATCTAAACCATTTTTGACCCTAGCTGTGCTTCGTACCTAGCGTAGTACTTCTCAACGTCTGATGTAGACAGTTGTTGAATCTGTTCGACACTTAGTTCAGTGCCTAAATACTGTATTAGTTTTTCCACACGCAGCTAGAGAATATAATCTTTCTTTATGCAGTGGTCTACGGAGTAGTCTGCTTGCTCCTCACACTTTAATAGTTCGTCACAATCCATTTTAAAAAGCAATAAAAAATAATATAATACTTTTAAAACCATGAGTTTAACGCTGGTTAATTATGCAGTGCCTGTTGTTGGTGTTATAGTCTATTCAACCCTTGCAAAATGTTTGTTAGGAATAAAACCGCCCAACATGGGAAAGATAGAAGATTCGCCAAAACTAGTTGCAGCCTTATTTTTTAGCTTTAACAACAAAAGATTATCTGATTAAAAAGCACATAAACAGTCTTTCGTATTATGATTATTTTAATTATTTTTTTAGTTAATAAAAAGATGAGTGAAAAAAAGATTATCAATACGATTTACCATTCTGCTGTGATTAGCGGCCTTAGTATAGGCTATAGCGTGCTAGCAAAAAACATGTTTAAAATGAAGCCGGCGGATCTAGGAAGGTTAGACATTGAGGACGTTGTTAAGGTTATAGTTGTAATTACTGCAGGGATTGCGTCAAAAGACTTTCTTGTTACACAGGGGATTATCCCAGAAAATATTAGTTCATAGGCAGATTAATCTAGAAAATATTGATTTATAAAAAGATGTCTGGATTGGTTCTGATGGTAGGAGGAGCTATTGTTAATGCCTTGGCCTTCTCTGAAAGCAAATATATGTTTAGTAAATTGAGGTCCGATGAAGAGAGAGAACGTCATAACAAAGCAATGGAAGATTTAGCTAAGGCAAGAGATGCTTATGAGAAAAGACGAATTGCTCACTTAGACTTTATTAATAAAAAGTTAAGAGAACAGGGGCATGCAGAGCACACATTTACGGACGTTGATGACGCAATGAATGAGTATTACTTAGTAACGGGAAAGAAGTTTCTAACATCACCGCCGCCAGAACTGTCTGACTTTTATGAGCCATCTGAGGAACAGAAGACTGCAGAGATAGTTTTTATTGCAGTTGGCATGACCTCAGTGTATCTTGTTGCTCACTTTCTTGTGTAAAATAAAATGCATTTAAAATATGAACAAAATATATTATTCTCCTAAAGGTTATTGGAAAGGAAAGACTGCTATTGAAAAACTGAGTAATGCTGCTAGAGTGTCTGAATCAGATGCGAAAGACTGGCTTTCAAAACAGGTCATTTGGCAATATATCTGCCCGCCCCCAAAAGAATAATAAGGCCTAGATTTGTTAACTCAGTTCCTAATGACACCCACCAGATGGACTTGCTGTATCTTCCACATGACAAAATTAGAAGAAAAAGTTTAAGTATGCTCTGACAGTTGTTGTCATGGCTTCAAGATACAAAGACGCTGAACCTTTAACGGATAAAAGCTCAACTGCTGTGGCTGTGGCTTTACAACAAATATACATGCGAGGCCTATTAAAGTATCCTAGGATGATCCAGGTTGATGATGGAAAAGAGTTTAAAGGTTCTGTAAACCAGCTGTTTTTAAAACATCATGTTACAGTTAAGAGAGGAATCCCAGGCAACCATTCGATCACAAGCCCTAGTTGAAAACTTTAATAAGAATCTAGCTGAACGCCTGTTTACCTATCAATATCACAGAGAAATTATGGACACTACGAAGTACAGAACGCGTAACACAGAATGGGTTAGGAGATTGCCAGCAGTCTTACGCGCCATGAACAATGAAGAATTTAAAGCAACAGGCCTTAAACCAGTAAACGCAATCAAATTAAAAAAATTAGCAATTACTGAAGATGTGCAGGGACTCAAAAACTCTTGCCGTTTGGACTAAAGTAAGATACTTGTATGCTCCTGGAGAGCGGAGGGCGATGTTAGAATTAGAGCCACAGATCCCGTATGGAGCGTAGATGTATATGAAGTTGAAAGAATTATGAAAACAACCCCTCCAGTGTATTATTTAAGAGAGACTCTCTTCTAAAAAGCCTGCCCCTAAAAGATCGTTTGTTCGTGAAGAGCTGCAAGTTGTCCCACTAAACACAGTGCATGTTAGTTAAAAAAAAGTATTTATTTTTTGCTAAACTTATTTTTTGTTAAACCCTTAATTTTTATGTCCTTGGAGAGAATGTAAATATCTTTGTGTTCACGATCACCAAATCTTATCTAGCACGCAAGCCCCCATTTTAAAGTAACGATTATGTCAATTTTTAGAGGTTTTTGTGTGTTAATTTTTTTTGTAAAACAGGTGTTAAATTTGGCCAAAACTGATATGCGATGGACGTGATTTGGATGTAAAAAGGGGGGGTTTTCATGCAAAATAAGATGGGTGAGCTTGAACGAACATATTTACATTCTCTACAGTCGGTCTGTGGTGTTGTGTTTCTCAGTGGATGAGTGAGGAGAAACAATGACTGAAATAGTTCTCCACTTCCGTCTCATATACACGCGTGCCCTCATGCATGAGAGAGAGAGAGAGAGAGAGAGAGAGAGAGAGAGAGAGAGAGAAGAGAGAGAGAGAGAGAGAGAGAGAGAGAGAGAGAGAGGAGAGAGAGAGAGAGAGAGAGAGAGAGGAGAGAGAGAGAGAGGTGATTTATCATTAAAAATTCATTAAGATAAGACATATTCCAGACATTTCTATTCCTCTCGGCTCCAGGACATGCACACATAACACACGCACACACTCCAGCATCTATGCTTTCCCCGCTTGCTCACAGACATACACACATGCGCACATGCTTATTATATCACAGGTGATCCACCATCTCTGCTTCTTAACACGCTGCGTTTGTTTAAAAACGCAATGGATTGGAACACGAAACTCTTTTTTGTGCGCATCAGTTTAGCTCTGGGGACACCAAATCGTCTGCCTGATGGAAGGAGCTCATACTGTCGCGCAAGCGTGTGCCCACTGTCACTAACAATCGCACGAGCCTTGGTCACCGCACGCCTTTCATACAATTTCACTCATACTCTCCTGTCTCTCACCAACAATCTTACCACAGATGTTCACAACGCTATCCTAGAGTTTGCTGTTTTTCAGACTAAGATTTCCATACCAGCACATGCATGAAAAAGTGAAGACAGACTCAATAAAACTCCTGTGAATGTTTTCAGTATTTTTGGCTGAACATGCAGATTCCTCACATTACTTTTGTTCTAAATCAGAAGGGGTTTGGTGCTGCCTCCATCCTTCAGGACCCTCCTTTTGATGAAGAAGAAAGAGAGGGCGTTCCTGTATTGTTGGTAGGTGTACATGGTCCTTCCATCTGTACGAAAACTCTTGTTCACTCCTCCCTCACCGACTCGTGTCTGTAAGACTTTCAGATAGGACTCCTTGACCAAACTGTTGTGGCGTTTGCTGAGTCCCTTACAGCTCAGTTTGTCAGACGCCTCTCCGAAACAACAATATGTCTTTGAGCAAAGAGCTCACGATGCCGTCACCCTTGTACTCAAGTCTGAAGAGGCCAGGAGTTCTTTTGTCCAATTTTTGTCATTCCAAGCAGCAGTGAAGAGGGGTCCAATCCTGTAAACTAGCAGGAAACGAAGAGGTGAGGTGAGCGTCGCAAGCTTTAGAAGGGAACCAGTTTTTGTAGTCTCGGTAGAACTGGCTGAAACAGCTCTGATCGAACAGCTCTCTCCAACCCGTCTCCGCTCAGGGCCATGTACAGGGAGTCAGTGTCCATTTCACTGAGTTGAGAATCAGTGTGGGACACTAACCTGTCGACACAGTCAAAATAGAAATCCAACATCCTCAGTTTGGCGTACTGATAGACGAAAACGTGACTCCGAGGTACTCTCTGATGTCCTGGGTGTTTTTCTAAGTTTATCCATGGTCTTTCCGTTTACTGGGTTGGCGTCGACTCCACGAGTCAGGCGACAGTCGTGTCCGTGGAACACACATCCGTGGAATTGGTAGGCCGTCCTATAATCGGCGTCCCACCCATCTACCCTGATCTTGCGTCCTCCCAGTGCCTGTTCCTTGTTGTTGTGCTTGTGGCGGATGAGGACGTTTTCTTTGTGGATGTCCCATTCCAGCCATTCTCTCGCCATCTGTCCGTAGACGTCCGTTTTTCGGCTCGAAAGTCGTTTTCATTGCGTCGACGGACAGGATATTCCGTGGGCATCTCCTGCATTAGAGCTCACAGATACAAGGCGGCGTTGGCGTTGTAGCCTTCCAAACACTCTACTGGCTTTTCACCTCGGACCCGAGTCAACCCCTTCTCATGGTACCTGTGAAAAATGATGGATGGCCCTCCCACCATTTCCTTGCGCAGAAACTCGTGGAGATCTTTGTTTTTGTCGTCGACCAGAGAGAAATAGACATCTGGGGAAGCCGTCTTGAACAGGTACCTCAACGTTAGTCCAGGGATCCTGATGGCATCCTTTAGCATGTCCAATCCCAGAAAGGAGTACAGACGTGTCTGCTTTTCCGGGCCTCCAGGAAGGGCATGACGTCAAGGTTGTTGCACCACACTAAGAAATTCTTCAGAGTGGTCATGCAGTTCTCTTCCCAAACTCGTTGGCAGTAAACGTAGTCTTCCTCGCTGATGGACTCGTTTTTCAGGGGGCCGAAGAACGTCTCTCGGGGAGGAAGAACAACGTCATCCAGTTTGTCCAGCTCAGTGATGTACTCGTAGGGGAAGAAGCCCTTGCGTTCCTGTACCTCGAAAGCGGCCAAGTATTTGGAATAGGAGTAGCCGGGAGTGATGTAACAGGTGATATCCAAGAATTTCAACTTCTTTGTGCTGAAGCATTTGTACTGGCTGTTGTCCTTCACCAGAAATTTGAAAGGAGCCGACTCTTCTTCTTCATTGACAACCCATCTCTGGAAGAAATAAGGTTTGATGAGATTGAGGTCGTAGTTCGAACTGTTGAAGCCTACGGGCAACTCTCGAAGATAGGCGTCCAAGCCGTCTAGACCACTCAGTTGATCGTTGACGGTTTGAGGAGATCGACGCCTTGTCGGATTTCTCCTCCATGAAATCAATCATCCTATCGATCAGGTCCTGAGGATCACCAGTAAATACGAAACAGACGGGGTCTTGGTAATCAGGAACGTTGGAGCAGACGCTGACGGACAGAGGGGCGTGCTTGGCGGTGTAGAGAGTCTTGGGGTTGGGAGCGGGCAGGTCTTCTTTCATCATCATGGCCTCAAAGTCGAACGTGGCTCTGTTAGGAAAGACTAAATCCGTGTCGTCTATGCCATTCTCCCTCAGAATCTCTAAGAGACTCGACGGACTTTTGTAGACACCTATGGATAAACTTTTTTGACTTTTGACCCGTCGCAGGTCCGTTCGTGACGTCGAAGCAGCCATTCCTTTTTCCAAAGTTTGCCGCATTTGAAAGCTTGACACGCCTGATCCAGGTCCACGATGCAGCAGAAATGATTCTTGTAGTCGAGGATCCTCATCGTGCTGGGGAGTGTGCGTTTTTGCTCCGTCGAAAAGGAACCAGGCATGAGGACAGTTAATCTGGAAAACGTCCACCTTGACCCCAAACATGTTTTCGGCCTTTTCCAGGTCGGTGAGCGTCATGCCCAGGAACTCCTCTTCTTTTTCTTGGCCCGTGTTCTCATACCTTGTTTCAAAGAGAAGTCGGATAGGTGTTTGATGACTTTTAAGCGACGCTCCTCGATGCAAGGCGAGGCACAGAAAAACCCCCCACAGGTTGTCGGTGTAGAGAAATGAGTGGTTTTCGTCCTTCACGAGTGGCAGGTCGTGATGAAATCAGGGAGAGGATGATCGCAGCAGCCAATGGGGTAGTCCGGGAGAGGATTGATACAGAAGCTGGTTGAGGCGATGGAATGGACCGTCCACTTTGAGTCGGGATGTTGCTGTCTGGCGTGTTCCAAGACATCCTGGTCGTTAATGTCTTCCAGGAACCTCTCAATATCTTGTCTGTTGTTGATCAGACGAGGCGTGTCCATGACTCGGGCGTTGTTTTTGGACGCATGAAAGAAACGATAGTCATCGCTGTCTCTGTGATACAGAATAAGGAGTAGCTGAGGTTGATTTTAAAGCATGTTCTTTTTGCCTCTCAAAAATGGTGTCGAGACGGTCGTTCCAGTCCGGCCTCCCTGATCCTCCCAGCGAAGGTTAAACATGCGTTCATGCTTGCTCTCGAAAGAATGAGAGCGAATGGCGCTCCAGTTGTCGGCGTAAATCTGCCGGATTTCGGGAGCAATATCATCTTGGCTGACCCCCCCCCCCCCCGCCCCCCCCCCCCCCAAAAAAAAGAAAAAAGAAAAAAAATGTAGTCGTCGCCTTTTGTTTTGCCCGACAGACTGATGATGGAGTTTCCTTTTTCTTTTTTTTTTTCACTCCGTTTCTCTTCTTTCAATCTTTCTTTATGTTTTTTTATCCTCTTCTCGCAGCCGTTTATTGTGAGATATCAGATGTAAGTCGAAGTTATCTTTTCTTGCGAAGTTTTTATGGCAAACGTTGCAAATATGAGATGTGTCTAAAGTCTGTACAGATTGCATATGTCTTTACAGGTTATATTTCCTCTGGAAAGATGCGTGACAGACCTCGCAGACGTGGTTTTTAGTCTCCATAATCTGTAAAAAGACCCCAACCCAAACCCAATCAACGTTTCCTCGATTAAAACTCATACAGCAAACTCATGTCATTTAATGTTGTATGCCACGGGCAAGGACATCACACCATCATGTAACATCAATCTCATTTCATTTAATGTTGAACCTCTGGCTAAGGACGTACCGTCATAAAACCCTGACCACGCATATCAAGAACCCCCCTTGTCTACTGTGATAGCGTGTATATACTCGGTTGTGAATGGTCACAGCGCCTAACGAACCGTGTGCATGTGGGTGCTTGAGTAGGTGCGTGAATATGTGTATATTCACGCACCTACTCAAGCACCCACATGCACACGCATAAACGCACGCACTCACTCATAATTACAGAAACACTATGAAATAGGAAAAAAAGTTTTATATAAATAAAATTCTACATACACTGAATATGTGTTTTCACAACACACACACACACACAACACACACACACACACACACACACACACACACACACACACACACACACACACACCACACACCACACACCACACACACACCACGCACGCACGCACGCACGCACGCACGCACGCACCACCACCACCACACACCACCACCACGCCGCGCACGCGCTAATTAAAAATAGCAAACAATTTTTATTAATCTCTTACCCCAACGACTAATTAAAATACAAAATCGTTTACTTTTTCGCAATGTCTGGAGCCTAGCTAATAAGATCGTCAGACTTTTAATCCGAGGGTTCGAGTCTCATATCGGGCGACGTTCTCTCGACAAAACACGGGACTTAGTTTATCGTCTCATCTGAATGAATAGACGCTCATTTCGATTTTCCAGTCAAAACTGCGGAGAAAGGGCGACGAGAGCTGGGTGCGAACCAGACTGTCACTGAACACTGATTCAGCGTGTTATCCATCCTGCCACCTTCTTCATTATAAAGTCGGTGAGCGAGTTTTTTGAACCAACGCGTTAAAGATTAATTCAAGACGACGGCTTTACCGAACCCATTCGTTTCTGTGACCGACTTAGTACTAGCGGTCAGTCTTGCAAACTTTCACTGGTCAGTGCTTTTTCATTAAATCTAGTCACACAAGGGCCAAACGCTATATAGTAAGACCTACTTTAAACTGTATCATTTCTGCAAAATATCTGTTGCTGAAAATTGTGATGAATATTTCATTGGTAAATAATTTTTTTTTAAAGTTTATTAATAAAGATCAGGACCTGAGCGTTATCATTATGTTATGTGGATAACCAGCTTTAGAAAAAAATAATCTGAAATTATTCAGTGAGAATTCTACCACATGGAATTTGATGTTAGAAATAACTCTCTTGTTCGGTGAATTTGGTATTGAGTCTTCTTCTTCTTCTTTTTCATTTTTGTCTGTCTGTGTCTCTGTCCGCCTGTCTCTCTGTCTGTCTGTCTTTATGTGTATTTCTCTGTCTCTGTCTCGATCACAATCTTGTGCTTGTGTCTCCTACACCTTGTGAGATATGTCTGGACAGTTTGAAGGAGCCAGTTGCAAATCTGCTACAGTTTCTTCTCCAGTCAAAGAGTGCTAAGTCACGAATGACCCTAGGACGTGACCAATTCATCATCAGGCTACGTGACCAATCAGGGTTGACCCTAGGACGTGATCGACCAATTGATTATCAGGCTACGTGATCCGTGCGGAGCATGATTAGACATACCGTCAAAAAATCTTCACAAAAAACCGTGAATTAAAGGTAATGAACGTTTCTGATTTAACTTTTACTGGTCAATACTTTTTTCATTAAATCTAGTCACACAAGGGCCAAATGCTATATAGTAAGATCCATTTTAAACTTTTATTTTCTGCAAAATGTCTGTTGCTGAAATAATAATTGTGATGGATATCTCATTGGTAAGTAATTTGTTGAGTTTCCGAGTAGGGTTAGCTCCCCAGTCTCCTGTCTTTTTTTTTTTTTTTCTATTTTCTTTTATTTTATTTATTCATTTATTTTTCTTCTCACTTACTTTTGTATCTATCCCTCTCCTTCCTACCTTCCTTTGCCCCCTCCTCCCCCCCTCTTTTTTTTCCATTTCACCCCCCTCCTTTTCTACCCCCGTACCCCCTCTTCCCCTTTCCCTTCTTCTCCCTCACCTCCGTCCTTGTTCCTTTTCTATCGTCCTCTGAAGGGCTCCTTCCCCCTTTCGTTCCTTCTCTCTACTTTCGACCTCTACTATTCTCCTCTCTTACCCCCCACCCACCCTCTTCCCCCTCGCCCTCCCTCATACTTCCTCCTTCCTTTAGGCCCTTCTTTTTGTCCTCTCTTTATGTCTCTCCTTCTTTCCCCCAGCCCTCCCCTTCCCCCTCCCTCCCCTCCCTTTTTCTTCCCCTTTTTTATTTTTTTATTTTTTTTATCTATTGTACTCAAGCACATACTGTTAGTTAGGCAGAATCATCTGCCACTGCAGGTATGAATGCTTATCTCCCCCTATTTCTTCAATCTAACATAAGAGCAAGCTTTGTTTATAATTCAATATTTCTTGCAGTCATTGCAACACCAAGCTGCTCTGTAAGTTGCTGGAACGGTGCTCGGTACTTATCCTTGGAATTTATTAGTTTCTTGTATTTTAGTCCCTTGCGGATTCATTCCAAGAACTGGCCCTCAGCACTTGTGTCTTAGAGGATATCTTTTTATATTTTCTACTTTTCACAAGAAAATGTAGCTTGTTTTGCTCTTTCATGATTTTCTTTTGCTTCTTAGATGGCACCTTTGGTTGGTTTTTTTGAAAACTCAACAAACATACTACAGTATTGCACACCAGCCTTTTCTGGGATTGCATTCTTCTTAAAACTGAAAAGGCAGAGGAGTCAAATTACCACTTTCCGCAGTCACTGAGGAGAAACCACCAAGTTAAGAAATATCGGTATATGACAGGAGTTATATGTTAGTGAGTTTCCCTCCCTATTGGAGGATGTTTTCTCTCCCTTTGGAGAATATAAGCTTGTTGAAAGCTAATTTTGAGAAGCATTTATTTTATTTTTTCCCCATCCACCCACTCAAGCACATACTGTTAGTTAGGCAGAATCATCTGCCACTGCAGGTATGAATGCTTTATCTCCCCCTATTTCTTCAATCTAAGACATAAGAGCAAGCTTTGTTTATAATTCAATATTTCTTGCAGTCATTGCAACACCAAGCTGCTCTGTAAGTTGCTGGAACGGTGCTCGGTACTTATCCTTGGAATTTATTAGTTTCTTGTATTTTAGTCCCTTGCGGATTCATTCCAAGAACTGGCCCTCAGCACTTGTGTCTTAGAGGATATTTTTTTTAAATTTTTTATTTTTTCACAAGAAAAGTAGCTTGTTTTCCCTTTTTCCCATTTTTTTTCTTTTGCTTTTAGAGGGCAACCTTTGGTTGGTTTTTTGAAAACTCAACAAACCTTTCTACGTATTGCAAAACCCCTTTTTTGGGGGTTTGCATTTTTCTTAAACAAAAAGGCAGAGGGTAAAATTTACCATTTTCCGCGGCACTGGGGAAAGAAAACCCCAAGTTAAAAATACCCGGTATATAAACTGGGAAATTTTAAAATTTTTTGGGGTTTCCCTCCCTATGGGGAGGGCTCCCCCTTTTTGGAAATATAACTTTTTAAAAGGCTTTTTTTGAGAACATTTTTTTTTTTTTTTCCCCATCCACCCCTCAAGCCATACTGTTAGTTAGGAAAATCTTTCTCCCACGAAAGGTTTTTAATGCTTATTTTCCCCTATTTTTTTCAATCAAAGACATAAGAGAAAGCTTTTTTTTTTTTTTCCAATATTTTTTGGGCATTCATTGCAACACCAATCCCTTCTGTAAGTTGTTTGGAAAAGGTGTCGGAAAATTACCGGGGAATTTATTATTTTCTTTTTTTTTTGTCCCCTTGCGGTTTCATTCCAAAACTGGCCCTCGGGCACTTGTGCCTTAGGGGATATTTTTTTTTTTATATTTTCACTTTCAAAAAAAAAATGTAGCTTTTTTTGCTCTTTCAGGATTTTTTTTTGTTTCCCTTAGATGGAAACCTTTTGGGTTTGGGTTTTTTTAAAAAACTCAACAAAATACAAACAGTATTGCCCACCCCCCTTTTCGGGGTTTGAATTCTTTTTTAAAAACTAAAAAGGCCCAGAGGAGTCAATTTACCCAACCCCCCGGGGCCCACTGAGGAAAAAACCACCAATTTAAAAATTAGGGTTTATGACAGGAAATTTAAAAATTTTAGTGGTTTCCCTCCCTTTTGGGAGGATGCCCTCCCCCCTTTGGAGAATAAAAGCTTGTTGAAGCTCATTTTGAAAAGAAATTTTTTTTATTTTTCCCCTTCCACCCACCAAGCCATACTGTTGTTAGGCAGAATCATTTGCCACTGCAGGTTGAATGCTTATCCCCCCCTTTTTCCCCAACCCTAAGACTTTTGAGAAGTTTGTTTTTAATTCAAATTTTTGGGCAGTCTTTGAAACCCCAAAGCTGCTCGTAATTTTGCTGGAAACGGTGCTCGGTACTTTACCCTTGGAATTTTTTTAGTTTCTTGTTTTTTAGTCCCTTGGGGTTCTTCCAAGAACGGGCCCCCTCAGCACTTGTGTCTTAGAGGATATCTTTTTTTTTTTTACTTTTAAAAAAAAAAAATTTTGGCTTGTTTTGCTCTTTATGATTTTTTTTTGCTTCTTAGATGGAAAACCGTTTGGTTTGGGTTTTTTTTAAAAAACTAAAACAAACATACTACAGTATTGCACACCGCCTTTCGGGGTTTTGCTTTCTTTTTAAAACTGAAAAGCAGAGGAGTCAAAATTTCCCATTTCCCGGGGTAACTGGGAAAAAAACCCAAACCAAGTTAAGAAATATCGGTATATGACCAGGATTTTAAATGTTAGTAAATTTTCCCTCCCTTTGGGGAAAAGGATGCTCTCCCCTTTGGAGAATATAAGCTTTTTGGGGCCCTTTTTGAGAAGCTTTTTTTTTTTTTTCCCCCCCCATCCACCCACTAAAGCACATATTGTTATTTAGGCAGAATCATCTGCCCCTGAAAGGAATGAATGCTTATCTCCCCCTATTTCTTCAATCAAAAGACATGGGGCCCAACTTTGTTTATAATTCAATATTTTTTGCGTCATTGCAACAAAGGCTGTTTCTGAAAGTTCGGAAACGGTGCTCGGAAACTTTTTTGGGGAAATTTTATTATTTTCTTGTTTTTATTCCTTGGGATTCTTTTCCCAAGAACTGGCCCTGAAACTTGGCCCTTAGGGGTTATTTTTTATTTTTTAAAATTTTTTTTTTTTCACAAGAAAATGTGGGCTTGTTTTGCTCTTTCATGATTTTCCCTTTTGCTTTTAGATGGCACCTTTGGGTTTGGGTTTTTTGAAAAACCTCAAAAAATTTTTACTACAGTATTGCAAACCAGCCTTTTCTGGGATTGCTTTTCTTTTTAAAAATAAAAAGGCAGGGGGAGTCAAATTACCATTTTTCCGCGGTTAACTGGGGAGAAACCCCCCCAATTTTCGAAATTTCGGTAAAATCCGGAGTTAAAATTTTTAAAATTGGGTTTCCCCCCCCCTATTGGGGGATGTCTTTTCCCCCTTTTTGGGAGAATTTTAAGTTGGGTTTGAAGGCTCTTTTTGAGAAGCATTTATTTTATTTTTCCCCTTCCACCCACTAAAAGCCATACTTTTTGTTGGGCAAAATCATCTGCCATTTCGGGTATAAAATGCTTATTCCCCCTATTTCTTTTTTTCTAAAAAAATAAAGCAAGTTTGTTTTTAATTAAAATTTTTCTTGCAGTCATTGCAAACCAAGTGCTCTGTAAGGGGGGGGAAACCCGGCTCGGTACTTTTCCTTGGAATTTATTAGTTTCTTTTTTTTTTAGTCCCTTGCGGAGCTTTCCCAAAGAACTGGCCCTAAGAAATTTGTGCTTAGGGGGGGAATTTTTTTAAATTTTTTTTTAATTTTTTTCAAAAAAAAAATTGTAGCTTGTTTTGCTCTTTCATGATTTTCTTTTGCTTCTTAGATGGCCCCTTTGGGTTTGGTTTTTTTTGAAAACTAAACCCAAAATACTACAGTATTGAAAACCCCACCTTTTTCTGGGTTTTGCATTCTTCTTAAAAAAAAAAGGAGGGGAAAGTAAAATTTAAACCAACTTTTCCCCCGGTCACTGAGGAAAAAAACCCATTTTAAGAAATATCGGTTTTATGACCAGGAGTTTTATGTTGTGAGTTTCCCCCCCCATTGGAGGATGTCCCCCCCTCCCCCTTTGGAATATAAGCTTTTTAAAGGGGTTTAATTTTGAAGCATTTTTTTTTTTTTTTCCCCATCCACCCACTCAAGCACATACGTTATTAGGCAAAAATAAATTTTCCCACTCCGGGGATAAAATGCATCTCCCCCTATTTCTTAAATTAAAAAAATTTTGAGCAAGCTTTTTTTTATAATTAAATTTATTTCTTGCAGCATTGCAACCCCAAAAGCGCTCTGTAAGTTGCGGGAAAACGGTGCCTGGTATTACCCTTTGGGAAATTTTTATTAGTTTCTTTATTTTTGGTCCCTTGGGGAAATTCTTTCCCAAAGGAACTGGCCCTCAGAATTGTGTCTTAGGGGGAATTTTTTTTTTAAATTTTTCACTTTTCACAAAAAAAAAATGTAGCTTGTTTTGCTTTTTCATGATTTCTTTTGTTTTTCTTAATGGCACCTTTGGTTTGGTTTTTTATAAAACCAAAAACAACAAAAGTATTGCACCCCAACCTTTTCGGGGATTGCTTTTCTTTTTAAAAAATGAAAAGGCAGGGGAGTCAAATTACCCCTTTCCGCGGTCATGAGGAAAAAACCACCAATTTAAAAAAAATTTATCGGTATATGCCCAAGGGGTTATATTTTAGTGGTTTCCCTCCCTATTGGAGGATGTCTCCCCCCTTTGGAAAATAAAGCTTTTTTAAAGGGCTAATTTTGAAAAAGCTTTTTATTTTTTTTTTCCCCCCCAAACCCACTCAAGCACATACTTTTATTTTAGGCAGAATCATCGGGCCCCTGCGGGTAGAAGGGCTTTTCCCCCCCCCTATTTCTTCAATCTAAGCCCCAAAGAGCAAGTTTTTGTTTAAAATTCAATTTTTCTTGCAGAAAATTGCAACCCCAAAGCTGCCTGAAAAGTTGCTGGAACGGTGTTGGGTACTTACCCTTTGGGAATTTAAATATTTTCCCTTGTATTTTAGTCCCTTGGGGTTTCATTCCAAGAACGGGGCCCTCAGACTTTTTGTTTTTGGGGATATTTTTTTTATATTTTTACTTTTCACAAAAAAATGTAGCTTGTTTTGCTTTTTTCATGTTTTTCTTTGTTCCCAAAGGGATGGCCCCTTTGGGTTTGGGTTTTTTTGAAAACTCAACAAACTTACTACGTATTAAACCCCAAAGCCTTTTCTTTTTTGCATTTTTCTTAAAATAAAAAAAGGCAGAGGGTAAAATTACCATTTTCCCGCGGTCCTGAGGAAAAACCCACCAAGTTTCGAAAAAACGGAAATATAAACCAGGAGTTATAGGGTTGGGTAAATTTTTCCCCCCTCCCTATTGGAGGATGTCTCTTTCCCCTTTGGAAAAATATAAGTTTTTTGAAGGCTTTTTTTGAGAAGCTTTTTTATTTTATTTTTTCCCATCCCACCATCAACCCAACAACTTTTTTATTAGGCAGAATCATCTGCCACTGCAGGTATAAATTGTTTATCTCCCCTATTTTTCAATCTAAGACAAAAGGGGCAAGCTTTGTTTTTAATTTCAATTTTTCCCCTTGCAGTCATTGCAAAAACCGGCGCTGGTAAGTTGCGGGAACGGTGCTCGGTACTTACCCTTTGGAATTTTTTATTTTTCTTGTATTTTAGTCCCTTGCGGTTTCATTCCAAAAAAGGGGCCCTCACACTTGGGGTTTTAGAGGTTTATCTTTTTATATTTTCTCCTTTTCACAAGAAAATGTAGCTTGTTTTGCCTTTCAGATTTTTTTTGTTTTTTAGAGGGCACCTTTTTTTGGGTTTTTTTTAAAAAATCAAAAAAACAAACTACAGTATTGCACACCCCCTTTTTTCGGGGATTGCATTCTTCAAAAACTAAAAAGGGAGAGGAGTCAAATTCCCCTTTTCCCCCGGCCCACTGAGGAAAAAAAAAAAAACCACCAAGTTAAAAAAATTTTCGGTTTATGACCAGGAGTTTTTTTTTAGTTTTTTTCCCCCTTCCCTATTGGAGGATGTCTCTCCTCTTTGGAAAAATATAAGCTTTTTGGAATTTTTCTTTTTTGAAAAGGGCATTTATTTTTTTTTTTCCCATCCCCCACTCAAGCACATACTGTTAGTTAGGCAGAACCCTTCCCCGCAGGTAAAAAATGCTTACCCCCCCCCTATTTCTTAAATCTAAGACTTTAAGAGAAAGGCTTTTTTTATAATTCAATATTTCTTCCCCCCAGTCTTTTGCAACCCAAGTGCCTGTAAGTTGCTGGAACGGTGTGGGGTATTTTTCCTTTTGGAATTTATTAGTTTCTTGTTTTTTTAAGCCCCTTGCGGATTCATTCCAAAAATTTGGCCCTCCCCATTTGGTGTTTTAAAGGGAAATACTTTTTAAATTTTCTATTTTTTCACAAAAAAATGTAGCTTGTTTTGCTTTTTTTCATGTTTTCCTTTTGCTTCTTAGAGGGCCCTTTGGGGTTGGTTTTTTAAAAAAACCAACAAAAAAATACTACAGTATTGTCACCACCTTTTTTCCTGGGATTGCATTTTCTTAAAACTAAAAAGGCGGGGAGCCCAAAATTCCATTTTCCCGGGGTCACTGAGGAAAACCCCACCAATTTAAAGGGAAATATCGTATATGACCGGGGAGTTATATGTTAGTGGGGTTTCCCCCTTTTGGGGTTTGTCCCCCTCCCCCTTTGGAGAATAAAAGGGGTTGTTGAAGGTTTCTTTTTGGGAGAAGCATTTTTTTTTTTTTCCCCCCATCCCCCCTCAAGCACATATTTGTTAGTTAGGCAGAACCCTCTGCCCTGCGGGTAAAATTTCTTTTTATCCCCCTTTTTTCTTCAATCTAAGACAAAAGGAGCAAGCTTTTTTTTTAAAAATTTAAATTATTTCTTGAAAGTCATTGCAACCCAAGCTGCTCTGTAAGTTCGGGAAAACGGTGCTCGGTATTTATTTTGGGGAAATTTATTGGGTTTTAATATATATATATGTTTATATATATGTATAGATTTTTTTTTTCTTTTTTTTTTTTTTTTGGTCTTTTGGGATGTTTTTTGCGCCTTTTCATCATAAACCGCATTTCTATTTTTTTGCTTTTTTGCTTCTTTTTTTGCCCCCTTTTTTTGGTGCCCCAACCATAGCCCACCTATTTCCCCCTAGCTCCACCCAATGTTTTAATGTAGCCTTTTTTTGTACATTTCCCCAAATTTATTCCCCATTGTAACCCCCCCCCCCCCCCAGTGTGTGCGTTTTTGGGGCGGGTATGTGTGCGTGCGGGGTTTGTTCGGCGCCCCTTTTGGGGTTTTGGTGGTGTGTAGGGGTTGTGTGTGGGGTGTGTGTGTGTGTTTTGGGGGTTTTCCCCCGGGGGGGCAAGTTTTTTTTTTTTTTTTTTTTTTTGGTTTTTTTTTTTTTTTGGTGTGTGTGGGGTGTGGGGGGGGGGGGGGGGTACCCTTTGGGCAGCTCTTGCTGCGTCGGGCTATGGGTTTTTTCTCGGGGTTTCCCCCTTTTTCCCTTCCCCCCTTGGGGGTTTGGGTGGGGGCAACCTACCCTTGGGGTCGACTTGGGGGGGGATGTTTTAAAGGCGGTGATCCCTTCTCCCCCCTCTCCCCCTTGTTTTTTAAAAAATGTTTTTTCGAGTATTTTGGTACTTTTTTATTTTTGTTTTCCCTCTTGTTCATTTTTTCATATGCAACAAACCCACTACATACCAACCCAAAAAACCCTCCCCCCCCACTCACTCCCTCCCCTCCTTTTTCCCTTTCTCTCATTCTCCACTCTTCCTCTACTTCCATTCTCTCTCTGTCTCTCCCTCTCTTTCTCCCCTCCCCCCCCCCCTCTCTCTCTCTCTCTCTCTCTCTTCTCTCTCTCTCTCTCTCTCCTTTTCCTCCTCCTCACTTTACTCTACCCTCTTTCCTCGTGCCCTATTCCTCGAACTCTACTCACCCTCTCTTCCACTGTCCCTCTGTCTACTTCATTCACCACTTTGGCTTCACAAGGGGAGTATTGTGCATGTTTATGTCTGTATTATTTTGTCGCTGAGGAAGGCATATTGCCGAAAATTTCTTGTCCTGTTTTGTGTCGTGCATTAAATTTGCGTTGCTTCACACTTTGTTTTGTGTGCTCTTCTGCTTTTTTGTCGTAATTTGTTGTAGCTTTATTGATAAAGATCAGGACCGGAGCGTTATCATTATGTTATGTGGATAACCAGCTTACAAAAAATCTGAAATTATTCAGTGAGAATTTTGCCACATGGAGTTTGATGTTAAAAATAACTCTCTTGTTCGATTTTTTTTTTTTTGTTTTCTTTTGCACTAAATGTGTATGTGTTGTGTGCGTGATGTTAATCCCGTGATCTTTCAAAATTTTCCATGGACAGGGCGGACTCCACCGCCTGTGTTCCTAAAGATGGGTGGCGGGGTTAAGCACGGGCAGTACAGTGAGAGGGTGGGGTGTAGTAGTCCACTGGCCCTAAGTGTGGCCGTAACACACATTGCAATCATACACATTCACCTGACACTCACGCTTACAAACGTACAGTACTGATTCAGACCAAGTTACAAAAATCAAACAAGTATGGTTTATGAATGAAATTTACTTCAATAAAACATTTGATCCAAATTATCCGACGTGTTCATGTGATTTAAAAACATTACCAGCATCACACTCCAGATTAAGATTGTCTTTGCATACACGTGTTCATGTGATTTAAAAATATGACCAATATCACACTCCAGATTAGATTGTCTTCGCATACACATTATGGACCACAAACATTTACATATGACAGCGTTACACACTTTCTCACACCACAACGCTTCTGAGTGACATTTTTTAAACAACATATCAAATCCACAACGTTGTAGATCAGCTCACATTCAGCATCACATTCTAGATTACAAAACTGTCATTTCCGTGTAGTCGTCCATTGTCCTTATGTGTGGCCGTGACACACATTGCTCGGTCAGTGTTAGTCATTTGCTCAGTCACGAATGACCCTAGGACGTGACCAATTCATCATCACACCCTCCCCCTCATCATCAGGCTACGTGACCAATCAGGGTTGACCCTAGGACGTGACCAATTGGTTATCAGGCTACGTGATACGACCGGAACGTGATCATTAATGACGTCATTTCCTGCTCCTTGCTCCTTATGGGGTTCCAAAACAACACGGTATACTACTGGTGTGACAGACCGCGAGCTCGTACGCTCGCATGGTTTCTTTGTCTGCCTTTCGAAGTACCTTCTGTGTATGTCTGTATGTTCTTTGTCTGCCTTTCTAAGTAACTTCTGTGTATGTCTGTATGTTTCTTTTTATAAAGTAGGAAAGCACATCAGTCCGGAATGGAAAATCGTAGCATCATCTTCATCATCCTCATTCTCATCGATCAGCGTAAAAATGTTTCATATTCTGTGGCCCTTCATGCCCTGCTTTCATGGTGGCCTCAGTTTCGATGTCCTCTCCACGTGTATGGCCTTTGTTTGATTCCGTCGGGGTCACCAGTATTGGCAAATTCATGGGGGCTGTCATTGGATGGACGTGGTGGCGCCCTCCGGAGGGAGAGCTCACTCACGCCGGCTCCGCGACTAAGCAATTGTTGTCAGTAAGGTGGGGGGGGGGGGGGGGGGGGGGGTGGAGGAGGGGGATTGTAGGTGGTGTCCTGCGTATGTTGGATCAGAAAAGATAGCACTGAACACCACTGAAGTGACTCGGCAGCAGTGCAGTGTCTCATCCAGTGGGTTGCCTCTTGATGACTTGACATTGACAGCTCCCTGTGGATTGCTGGTGCCGTGCTTGCGGCGGGCTGGACCGGGCTATGACTGTGGACGATTGGGGGAGAAGGGGAGGTCTCGGAATGAGTGGCGTGGGTGCAGCGCCATTGAGGTGCACAGAAGAAGGGCCAGCAACAAAAGAAAAACTTAAGTTTAAAGTATGTAAGCGCTTCATTCTGTTCGTTTGTATATATGTCTCTTCATTTAGCTCATGTGTTTGATTTCTTTCTATGTATTTAGTATGTATGCATTGAATTGTTTTATGTTTGTTTATTCATTTATTGGTGATCCTGTTGTTCATAATTGACCTTGCAGAAGACCACGAAGGTGACAGGTCAGGACATCGCAAGAGATGCTAGGGCAGCAGATGAGGCCGAAAGCTGAGGACCACAATGCCATGCATGGTAAGCATATTTTGAGTCATTCTGTGGGAGTGCTCACCTCCCAGGTTGACTTCCCTTACATCTTTTTTTATCGAGGGGGGGGGGGGGGGGGGGGTGTCTTCAAGAAGCAGGTTCAGAGATGTATTTGTTGTTCCTCCGTGTCATTTTTTTCTTGCAACGGAATTTTTCACGTGGGCCTAAGTCCTCCGTTTGTTTCTATGGCTTGGCTGGAGTTATAGGCGTGAATCTATTTCACCATGGGAGCAAGAGTTATCCTACTTATTGATTGTTTTCCGGTCAAGAAAATTGCATTACAGAATATGTAGACTGCTTTGCTGTGGGGAACAGAATATTTGCATAATAAAACAAACAAACAAACAAACAAAACTTTTCTTTTAAACAGGCAGATGAATGAAATGTTAACGGATGGTGCCTTTTCAAACGTGTCATCTTTTAAGTGATTGTCAACGAAAAGAAACCAATGACAGAAAAACTGAGGCAGACTGTAGCTGTGCTGACGACGAGCCGGAATGCACATAAGCACACAAAGGATTGAACAGAACAATGCCTTTTCTAAAAAAAAGTGCTTTGCAAAACAGACGAGGGAATTTTCGACGAATGTTTCCTTTTGATGTTACAAACAATGAACCCTAAAAATACCACAAAATAACATTTAACAGATGGCATCAATAGGCGACTAAAATCTTGACAGGCTGATTCTAGTATTGAGAACTGTAAATGAACAAAGCTCATGTACGACGAGCACAGGCATATGCACACTTGTGCATGCGCACCACTTACACACACCACACACACACACACACACACACACACACACACACACACACACACACACACACACACCACACACACAAGCACAGACATATATACGCATTCGCATAACACACACACGCACGCACGCACACACACACACACACACACACACACACACACACGCACGCACGCACGCACGCACGCACGCACGCACGCACGCACGCATGCACACACGCACACACACACACACACACACACACACACACACACACACACACACACACACACACACACACACACGCAGCATCTCTATCACTCAAACAAAGACAAATGCGCAAAAGAAAGAGAAAAAATCCGAAACACAAAAAATGGTTTGATGAAAAATGTTTTTTCCTAAGGAAAGAAGTAAGATCACTTTTAAATGCACTGAACAGATACCCTTTCAATCGATACTACAGGCAAAGTACTTTTCAACTGTGAAGGCATACAAAAGTATTTCAAGAAAGACAAAAAATATATACAGAGGCAAATTTGTTAGAGAACTAAATGAAGCCTTTGACAAGGATCCAAATCAAGTATGGAGAACACTAAACGATTTAACAAACATGCAAAACACGAATAAATAAAAGGAAGGAGATCCATGAAGACAAATGGATATCTCACTTAGAAAAAAATAATTAGCAGGAATATTGAAATAACAGAACAGAGAAAAAACTGATAGAGCAAAAATTGTCGGAAGCAGGAAATGTTATATATAATCCAAACGTTGATGAACCAATTAGTATATCAGAAATCCATAAGACATTTCGAAATTAAAAAAATAAAAAAGCCAGGGAAAGGACGGAATCTCAAATGAAATAATCAAAGCCAGTTTGCCTAATATAATTATACCTCTTAAGAATATATTTAACTGGGTACTAAGATGTGGCCAGTATCCCGCTTTGTGGAAACATGGCATTTGTTGTGCCCATTTATAAAAGCGGCGATCCTACAAATCCTAACAATTATCGTGGAATTGCTTTAAACTGCTGCATGAGTAATGCTTTCTGTCAAATATTAAACAATAGGATAACAAATTACATAGAAAGCAGAGATTTACTTATAAAAGAACAGGCAGGATTTCAAAAACCCTACAGAACAATAGACCAGATATTCATTTTAAAAAAGATCATTGACAGTGAAATAAGAAAAAAAGAATGGCAGACTATACTTTAGAAAAAGCATTTGACAGCATATGGCATGACGCTTTACCTCTGAAACTATACAATATAGGTATCAATATACACAAACCGCGATGGTTTGTGGAAAGTCAAATAATGGATTTACAAGATCAGTCCCGGTCAAACAAGGACTTCTTCAAGGTAGTTCGCTTAGCCCGACGCTGTTTAATATCTTTTTAAATGATATTTCAAAATATATTGATAACAATGATTCTCCTGTTATAAACAAGCTGAAAGAAACACGAATATCGCATTTATTATATGCTGACGACATAGTTATGTTGTCAAACACAAAATTGGGATTACAAACAAAACTTAATCAACTTCATAATTATTGTACAGAATGGGGCATGAAACTAAATAAAGATAAAACAAAAGTTGTCATATTCACTAAAACTGACTCAAAATTTTCAACCGCATTTACATGTGGAGATGATCCTCTTGAGACAGTAAATGAATACAAGTATTTAGGAATAATTCTTCATAAACGCGGAGAGTTACATAAAGCACAAGATCATCTAGCAAAACAAGGTAACAAAGCTGTACATTCCTTACTACGTAAAGTAAAGGGAGAACATGTCAATGTATCATCAATAGCAAAACTCTTTGATGCTTTGATTTCACCAGTTATGCTTTATGGCGCAGAAATTTGGTTTCCATTTACAGAAAAGATAGGACATGTTGAAAAGCAGTCTACAATGTTCGACATTTATCACAAATACCCATTATCCAATAATCCGATCGAGAACGTACATGTAAAATTTTGCAGACATATATTAGGCGCACAAAGAAAAACAAGAAATAATGAGTCAAGTAGTCATGTTTTGGATCCATATAATGGAATCAAAAGGAAGACTCATATCTAAGAGAAGCGTACGAAGATCTTGACCCATCAACTTCATGGAAATCTTCTGTAAAGATGATCTTAAGTAATACTGGAATGACACATGTATGGAATAACCAAAGTACACTTAACCCTCAAAGATTGCGTTATGCAATAGAGAGAAAGTTACAAAGTGAATATATACACTTTTGGGAAAAAGAAAAAGAAAGAGCACCAAGGTTAAAATTTTATAATGACATCAGTAATGAATATAGGCTTGAACCGTACCTCGTCAATGCACAAATAAACATTACAGGAAAGAACTTTGTAAATTAAGAATTAGCGCACATGACCTCGCAATAGAAAGAGGTAGAGATTCCCATATTAAGCGTGAAGACAGGAAATGTACAACTTGCAATATAATAGAAGACGAGGTACATTTTTAGACTCTTGTAATCGTTACGATAAAATCAGGAATACGTTTAAAAAACGTATCACAAACAAAACGGATATATACGACGCTACCTCATTGAAAATAAGTACTTTGATGTCTAATGATGACCCTCAGGTTGAAATTGCGAAATATGTATATGACTGCTTTACATAATGACTTTTTTATGTAAAAAGAACAAATTATTATTTCTTTGGACGATGAGTTGTTTAATCATCGCCATTTTGTGTCCATAAATGATTTAATAGTGTTTAGTGACAATAAAAAAAGTTTCAAGTTTCAAGTTTTCACGCATGCACGCACGCATACACTCACACGCACACGCACACGCACACACACACGCACACACACACACACTCCTCTCTCTCTCTCTCTCTCTCTCTCTCTCTCTCTCTCTCTCTTCTCTCTCTCTCTCTCTCTCTCTCTCTCTCTCTCTCCGCCTCAAACACCACCACCAGTACTACCAGCACCACCATCTGCTCATCGACCCATCCCTCCATCCCTCCACCTATCCATGCCACGGTTTTTAACCACACATACTTACTTCTTCTTACTTCACCAAGTCTATTGTGCACCAGTTCATCCCTCTCTTTCTCTAATATTTCTTTTTTTTTTTTTACGGCAGAAGCCAAGACTTCGCACAGATCCCAAGAGAAGTCGTCCAAGAACAGCGGATGGTCTCTTCAGTCAACCAAGCGGCAGTTGTGGCTTAGCGTCGGCGTCTGGCTGATTTTCAGGACTATGCTTCATCCCACGTATGGATCACACAGCGCATGTTTCTCCTGATTTGTGCTGTGCCCTCCCTCGATGGCGTACCCATGACGTCAAAGACAGACCTCATGACGTCATAAAGGGGTCATTTTGTCATTGAAAAGTCTTACTGCTCCCCGGGTCTTTATTGTTGCGGTTCTTAGAGCGTCTGGTGTTAGTTTTGATAACGTCTGTGCGATAGTGTGTGTGTGTGTGTGTGTGTGTGTGTGTGTGGTGTGTGTGTGTGTGTGTGTGTGTGTGTGTTTGGTGTGGGGTGTGTGTGTGTGTGTGTGTGTGTGTGTGTGTGTGGTGTGTGTGTGTGTGTGTGTGTGTAATGTGTTTGTGTCTGTGTGCATGTGTGTGCATGTGCATGCGTGCGTGCGTGTGTGTGTGTGTGTGTGTGTGTGTGTGTGTGTGTGTGTGTGTGGTGGTGGGTGGGTGCGTGCGTGCGTGCGTGTGTGTATGTGTGCGTGCATGCGCAGGCGTGAGCGCGCGCGCAAGCGCGCGTGTGTGAATGTATTTGTTCATTGTTGAAGTTTTCTCTGGACCTTTTGTTACTGTCGTATCATATTGTGTGGGTTATCTCTCGTACAGATCATTCCTGACAACCTCCATCTCTTCCAACCCCTCACAGCAGCTCTCAAGGTATTCCTCGCCGTAGGCCCAAAATGCGGGGAGCTCACAGGATGCAGTCAAGGACAAGGGCATCTTCAGGCAACTCACGAATGGAGACACTGCCATGTCCAGTTAGTACATGGAGACACTGCCATGTCCAGTTAGTCTTCACACCCCCCCCCCCCCGGGCTAAACCAGTCTCTAAGTCTTAAATGTGCTCCTGGATGTGCTGAATCCATTCATGCATGTTAACAGATAAAAAAAAATTAGGATGGTCTTAGAGTTATTGCCCTTGCCGCAAGGGTACACCCCCCCCCCCCAACCTCTTTTCGGCAATTGCATTTTCAATAAGTAATCAAGTGGTAATAAACTTAGAAAACTATTTTTTGCTTCCTTGTTTATTAAAAGCAATTAGTAGGCATCATAGAAAGAGCAGTACAAAAAAAAAACCCACAAAAGAGCATTACAAATAATAGTAAGGCTATTTTTTGTAACGCATGTTCTTCGCACATTGTTATTTTCATGACTAAAAGACGATGTCATCTCTCGCACCGAAAAACATGTTTAAACATTTGTCACTTGGAACATATTTTCATAAACTACAATACATTAGGATAATTTGGACCAAGTTTGAAGGTTCTAGACTAATTACGTATGTCATAATTGCGAAAAGATCACCGTTCCCCCAAAAACTGGAATATCGCCCACAGTCATAAATGCGCCAGTCCTAACTAAAACCCACAAATGATTACTTGATTTATGAAATACAGCGAGTATTCACCCTGGAAATACTAATATACTTAATTTCCACACAAAAAAGGTTTCGATGGCACTCTGTAAAGCATATGATCATTTTCAGAATTAAAAGATGTCATCTTTAAAAAAGAAAAAAAAATCCCATAGTATGGAAATATTTTCACAAACAAACAAAAAAATGCATTAGGATGCTTAAGGTGAAGGTTGAAGGTTTCAAACCAATCAGTTACATTGAAATTTCAAGTAAATCACTCCTTACCCCCAAAAGACAGGATCAGTTGAAATTCTGGAACACTGGCAAAAGCTACAATTCATTTTCTGTTCTCACAAAACTAAGTCTGATTGCTGTGCAAGCAAACGTTTTGCTTGGGATTCTCTGCTTTTGAATCATTATCTGAATCATCAGAGTCAAAGCTATCATCCAAGTCTATTGTGCAGTAGACGCCGTGTGTCATCATCATCATCATCATCATCTCGGTCTGGCAAGTCATCCAGACGACTGTCAATAACTGGCTGAGGGATGATCAGCTCTTCCTCCTCCTCTGTCCACAAGGATCCAAGTTCTCCTTCCTTCATCACCCATCCATGGCCATTCGTAGGTAGGGGAACCTCTGGCATGGCCTGATGAGAAAGCTTCCAGATGCCAACATGGAAATTGCACCTCTTAATGTGCTGCTCAAGGCTCTTGCGACATGGTGGCATTGTGCCAAGGTCAATGTTGTGTGATGCACTCAGGATGTCACCTTCACATTTTTCTTTCAGCAGGTAATGTCTGAGCTCGTCAACTTTGGCAAAACGTGGTTTTCCGTAGAGACAACATGTGAATGACTCCAGTCCCTGTATAAGCTCCTCACTGACCTTCCAGACCTCACCCAGTTCTGCCAGAACACGCCGAAACCTTTGTTCTTGCTGGAGAATTTTCATGGCTCTCACTTTCCCTCTGCCTTTAAAGGCACTACAACTGTCACATCCCGTCAATGCATGCAGACCCAAGAGCGCAGAGCAATGTTCTTGTGTTCTTTCACCAGCAAGCTGTGTAACATTCAGGAGACGTTTTCTGTTGCTCTTTCCTGTGTCATAAAGAATGGTTGCTCCACTGAGTTGCTGATTTGGGAATCGGCCTCGATCTCAGACCCTGGACACTGCAGCTTTGCAGAGGTGCAAGACCATATTAAAAACTCAGATGCGTCGACCGTCGAGCAGAAGAGAGTGAGACCGGCCACTGGAGAGATCGGCCACTGGAAAGACCGGCCATTGGACAGATCGGCCACTGGAGGGCGGGAGGGGGGCTGCTGCTGACCACCGAACCAACAGAAAGGCGTGCTGGAAGCGGAGAGAACAGATCGAGCGCCCCGCCATGTAGGTGGCAGAAGTAAAGAACAAAGCTGTGATAAAGTGGCAGCCTCTGAACTGATGACGATAATTTTAAAGCTGCTGAGTCAGTGTCACGTGAGCGTCTCAACCAGAGCATGCCAACATGTCCGACCATCGACAGTCGGTGTGAACTTGCCGATGTCTGCTCCTTCCACATCCACTCAGAACGGGAATGGGCAGGGAGAAAAAAGAAAAGGTTTTGATGCTTCTTGACGACGTATTTGGAAGATGACGCTGCTGTCCTGGCCGACGATGATGTGATAGTTATTCTACT
>CM031608.1:52468498-52478498 GCA_018398815.1 Conus ventricosus
CCTCTTAAAAAGAAAAGTCACCAGTAGTTTGGTGACCGGAAAAAATTGCAGTGTGGTGACCAGAAAATTCAAATTCACAGTACATATAGTGCACTGTCAGTAGTATATCGACCAACTAAAATCTGAAGTATATCGACCTACTAAAGTCAATTTTTATTTCCTGTTTCTCTTTCTTCGGCTGCATTTATTTGATTGATGTGGTATAATCATTACTGTTAACATCATCATTGGTGTTGCTGTTTACATTCACAGTGCACATATGTGTGCAACATTTCTGTCAGTTTCACGGCCCATATATATGTGTAAAATTGGTCAGTTTCACGGTGCATGTATGTGTGCAAACATTTCTTATTGGTTGTTACAGAGGTCACTTAGGTCATAGGGGAGAGCTTGTGTGTCCCACACACCCCTCCCCACCTCCTCCCTCACATTTTCCTCTTCGTCTTTACTTTTTACCGCATTTGAGGCCCACTCCTCCCGATTTTGTTTTTCAAAACAAAATTAACAAATCAATTAAAAGTAAATATGTTCGCATTACATAACAATAACAACAAAAGAAAAACCCTGTGGTGAAACACATGGACCTAAAAAAGCAGGTCAACCATGCATTAAGAAAAAGATTTTGTTATGCTGCTTATTTTATAACTGGATTTAGAGGAGAGAGAGAGAGAGAGAGAGAGAGGAGAGAGAGGAGAGAGGAGAGAGAGAGAGAGAGAGAGAGAGAGAGAGAGAGAGAGAGAGAGAGAGAGAGGCGGTGACACAAAGTGAATGGCATTTCAAGTTTAAATTTTTCAGACAAACCAGTGTAAGCTGATTACACAGGGCCTTTCCAAGACTTGTCATGCCTTATTTGGAGGAAGTCAAACATGTCATGCTAAATGTCACATACACAACAAAAAGACAATATTGGGTGTGTGCCATCTGTTCTCTGTAAATGAGTGGCAAGCAGAAACGTTTAAAAACTAGAAGTTATTAAAGCCATCACCTTCGCCTGGTCCTCCCACGTCTAAGGTTTTAACTCTTGGCTGGGGAATGATAAAGGCCTTAGGAACGACTGTGGGTCCCGTACGCTAACCGCTGACCGTAAGCTAACAGCAATGCACACTCCCTTGAGGATGTAGCCTACTCACTCTTTCCCACAGCCGCAGGGCACGTGTTGTCCATCACAGAGCCAGTTCCAGCTAGCGAGCGCCCTCAGCAAAATTCCCGCGCTTGGGAAGATGCTCTTTATCTACTTTACCAGCATTTTCTCTCTCTCTCTCTCTCTCTCTCTCTCTCTCTCTCTGACCAGAGATAGTGCAGATTGTATTCATTCATCAGGTGGGAGAGGGCGCATTGCTGTGTTTCTTTACAGAAATTGCGTTTTCTTTTTAGATATCCTTTCATTGTGGTGGATTCCGAACTCAGTGCATCAATTGCAATACACATATTTGTTAGTAATCAGCAGAAGTTCCGAAAATAAACGCATAATGCTCTGCCTGGGACTTCTGCAAGGATACATTGCTATTGTTAGCGCAGGGGGCCCACAAACGACTGATACCCAGGGGAGAAACAATGTAATGTGAATTATTCCTGGCAGCTGCTGGATCCTCACCACAAAGTCGGTGCTGGGATGAAGATGACTATCTGATGGGATATAGACGAGATGCACTCAGGCATAAGAGATGAAATACTGCCGCAAGATCCTTGGCATCTCATACAAACACCACATTACCGACTTTGAAGTCCGGACCAGAGTAAAACAAGCCAAGGGACGATACAACGACCTGTTGCCCACAGTGAAAAGAAAACAATGAGATGGTACAGTCATGTATTGAGATCGACAGGACTTGCCAAGTCCTTTCTACAAACAACAGTACGAGGAGGCAGAAGGAGAGGAAGACATAGAAAGAGATGGGAGGACATCAGTGCATGGACTGGCCTCACATTCAGCAAGTAGTGAGTTTGATAAGAACACGGTTTCAGCAGTAAATTGATTTTTCGGGTAGAAGCACGAAATTCGGTGTGGTATTATTTCTTACCAAGCTGTATTCAAAAAGTGGTAGAAGCGAAGGTTTGTGACCTTTGTTTGACCTTTGGGGCGTGGTCATTTCCTGAATCTAGGTTATGATCGACTTTTTTAGGACTGGTGTTTGCTTTACTAAGAACATGAATGTTATACGATTTTTCGCTATTGTTAAGTTAATAAAAACTGTGTAAAGTAATCCGTACATGTATGAAAAAAATATTACGTTAATAAAAACTGTGTAGAGCAATCTGTAGTGTATAAAAAGAGGAAAAGTAACAAATTAAAGATGTAAGCTACACTTAAGCCATGTTCCAGATCATAAACATTTAATTTTATGGAATGGTAGCTGATGTGTTTTTGTCTTAATTCATACAAAACTATGAGTTAACAGAAAACCTCGAAAGCAGTGCACGCGTCCTACTAATCCGTAGTAATTTCATAGCATTTTGGTCACGACGAATAAACCATCTGCTGGTCATTACGGCATATCGCAACCAGTCAACAAAGGGAATTTGTTCATGGTGGTCTAGAACTTTCGCTTTTGAAGGAATCATCTGATGCGAAATACCGCTCACCAAACGTACTATTTCCGGGCCTGCTGTTACCCACCTTCTCAAAGCTCCAGCGTGGTTGGTAATTTTGCTGCACCTCTATCATCCTTCCCTGTTGCATCATCTTTCACTGTGCATGATCCAGAATTGTCATAGAAAAAGGGCATTCTGTTTTGTTCACTCTAAAAGCACCGGAGCAGAAAGCTTGACAGACAGATGGATGCCATACTCTCAGTTCAAACAAGTCTCAAGGATGTACAGACAGCCAGCATGGACACTGAATGTGATCAAGGGAGAAGAACCATGGCATGAGGCTAGTCAGTTCATCAATATGCAACATGTAAAATATGAATTGAACAGATAAACTGGAGTACACGCAGTTGCAGATCCAGAACAAGACTCCTGTAGGCGAACATTAGTAGACATTTTACCCCTGGTTGTAGCCACTCGCCAAAGTCGTCAGTCGAAGAGTCTATCGTATTCGGCTTTTCAATTGACTTGTGTGGAAGAATATACAGTGCAACTTCAGTTGTCTGTTGGATGTTCTCAGGACATTAGATACCTTTAGCAATGAATCCGCAACTCCTGTTCTGACAATTCCGACTGACTCAATCATTGAAGTCCAACCATGTCCATCTAGTTACTCCCCAGAAGTCTCAAGGCTGCCATTTTAATGTCAAAACACTCAGCATGACAAGAAATATACTTCCTCCAAATTACTGTGGAAAACAAACACTGAATTTCTTTGGCTATAGCATGAAGTCGTTGATCTAGTGCTACGACAGGTATGGCTTGGGTTGAGATACACTGGTGCCACCTTCCACCACTTGCATCACACGCTTAATGAGAAATGGGGAGTATGCATTGTACCCTGAAAGTGGCAGGAGCGCAATTTGCCCTCTCCTTGGTGATCACTATCTTATTTACTGGCATGGTACGCTCCCCATAAAACAGTTTTCCATCATCTTCCACTCAGCAATAGATGTGAGCTTTCACTGTTTCTAGCCAGTTATATGGTTCAGAATGTTGGTGTGATTCTCTGCTTGCAGGGGGTGTACAGAGCCCGAATACAAGATGGGCTACGAGTTGTTTTTCAGTTGTACAGAAGAGACAAGCGTCCATGGAATGGGAAATGATAAAAGTTACCATTTTCCTTGAAGTGCATTTTCAATGGAAGTAACTTCTGTGTTTGATTCAGTATTAGATCTTTGTTGACCTACTGGTATGCTGGTTACACAAAAGGATTCATTGGCTAGTGGAACTCAGATTGTGACCAATGTTATCAAACATAGCAACAGTAAATGCATGTTTCTCAAGTTATGGAGGAACAACACCATCATCATTCTGAAATTTGGAGCAGACAATGATTACAATGTCATCTAAAATGCTTAACGCTCTATCATATGACATTGACAGTCCTAAATTGTACAAAGTGACAACAAGCCCTCTTTGCTGGTTTTCGCGCACTTTCAGCTCTGAAATATACAGGAACTGGTGTTCCTTTTTCCTTAGAATGGTAACAACTGGTTTCTTTCAGAGGATTTCTTGGTGCAGACTTTCTGCTATTAAATGTTAGAAAGTTGAGCTTGTGTCCACTTTGGATTCTGAAAGTTTCGTCTCGTGTTTATTGCCATGCTTTCAGTGACGTTCCAGGCCGATCTAAAATCATATTAATAAGAGTTTTGAACACGGGGAGTGCAGCATTTTCTTGTCAGTTAACTGAAAGGTTTCCATTGAAAGTTGACTGCGTTAGAAAATTATCTCTGCGGACAATTTCCTCAGCACACACAAACACAGAGCATCGGAATCATGGTCAACAACCTTGTATAAAGCGTACTCCACATCCTGCTTAAAAAACAAGGGTGTGGTCCTCCCATAACTTATGTTACTCACTCTAATTGAGGATAAGCAGCCAGTAAATTTCTGAGTTTTGCAGAGTGCACATTACTCTCAATCCCAAGACTTTATAGTATCATTAATCAGCAAGGACAATTCCATGAGAAGAAGAAGTGCTCTCATGTTACTGCTGTCCTCCTTCTCTAAACTTTTAACGCGCCAATAAGATTGCAGAAATGTAAACAATACTGTGAACCTCCTGCAACCATATCCCCAGCTTTAAGTTTTTGTTAAATCTAGCATTGGTCATTCAGAATACTTTCGGCACATCTAACGTCATAATCCAAACCAAACATAGATGCCTTGTATAGATGGCTAGAGTTCTCATTACAGAAAATAAGGACTACCGTGAAAGAACATGTCCCTAAAGCTTTCGCTATGAGGACGTAAAACTCAACCATTAGTCGTTATCACAGAAAAACAATTTAGATGCCATTGGATCACTGATGGCCGTATCTTTGCTGGAGTTCAGGATTCTGTGTATTGTCTGCCTTCTGTTCCCCACCCCCGCCCCCTCTCCCCCATCAATCTGTCAAAGGTACGTTGGCTCAATTCATCATGACTGATGTATGCCATGAAGCGCCGTCTCGTTCTTGTCTGTTTACATACAGAGCCATCATGTAGATGACCAACATCAACAGACGTGAGGTAGGCAGACCACATTCAACAAACTGTTCTATGCTTACGTCAAGAGAAACATGTCCTTGGTCTCCTCTTGTATCTACTGCTGTGCATGTCAAAATTTTGTTTGCTTTTATTGAACACAGGCATTCCAATCTATGATGGATGCTGAAGGATCCACTTGTCTATATTTTGATGGATGCTGAAGGATCCACTTGTCTATATTTTGATGGATGCTGAAGGATCCACTTGTCTATATTTTCTAGCCACTATGCATCCTGCAGGGAGGAGCACAAACACGAAAGGCAAAATTCGGTAACCGTTAGAAAAGTGGACAGTTTGTTACACTGATGGATCAGAAAAATGGTTACTCCATGAAAGTGGTTGACACTAATCCGTTGATTCTCGATGTAAGTGGTTAAAAGTTAAGAACTTTGGTAACAAATTAAAGTCTTTAATAATGAATGGGATTAGGACTTGTTAGTTATTGTAGTAATAGTATTTCTAGTTGGGTTGTAAGGTGTACTATTGTATATGAGAACGGTGAATGTAGTATGATTTTGTAAAGCGCTTAGAGAAATTCGTTTGATTAAGCGCTATATAAGAAAAACCATTATTATTATTATTAATGGGCAGTAACAAACCTATTTCGGTAAAAATGTGCAGGAAATCCACTTTGACTTGATTGGGTCAACGCATATACCGTAAAGTTCGGACTATAAGCCGCGACTTTTTTCCCCAGCTTTAAACCCTGCGGCTTAAACAACGATGCGGCTTATTTGCGGATTTTTCCGATTTCAGAAGCATCACACCCTCGTCTATTCTTAGCTTCTCTGTAACTCACCATATCGTGTTTACTGTTCATGAATTTTTATTATGCTTTTAACTACGATTTTTCTGTGTAATCGTGTAATGGAATCAGTAACCCGTTCGGAAATACGGGAATCGACATAAGTAAAGCCCATTACTGATATCTTTTTTCATCAGTTTGTCTTCTACAAAAATACGATAGCTTCGAACGGCGCAATGTGTTGGACGTTTCCGACCTGTTTAATCGTGACTAAACACTAGCTGAATTACGAACAAAATAACTAAGCACTGGCACGGTATTAAGCGAGATAAAACAATCGAATCGTTTCATTAATGTTCTGGTTTGTTATTATATGCGTTATCTTACCAAGTGCGTCTTGCAATTCAAAAACGATTAGCGCATTCAACTCGGTCATTGTCAGACCTTGGCTTCGATCCGCCATTGTTGAAATTGTGGACAGGGAGTGAAGGTTTGCATTTGATAACTTCGCTTTGATTGGCTTGCGCTTTCGAGTTACTCAACCAATCGTTTAGCTTGATCACCAATGAATGCAGGAGAGAACGGCCTTTCTAGCGCATCGTTAATGAGTTGTTTTTTTTTGGTTTTTTTTTTTTAAGCAATGATGTTGGAAAGACAACACTTGTAAGAAGCCTCTAAAAACTTCGATTCAAATTGATTTAAAACACATCGTACTAAAAAAAAAAAAAAAAAAAAAAAAAAAAAAGACTGAAGAAAGCTGGAAACATGCTCTTGTATTCTGACCTATTTAAACGCCAATGAATGCAGTGAACACGTTGTATGTGATGATTTTCGACACTATGTGAACTCAACGCTCGGCCAGCTGCCGCCTGCGGCACATCGGACTGTGTTGTATATATCTGCGGCTTATAAACCGGTGCGGCTTATTTGTGAAAAAGTTCAGATTTTTTTTTTTTAATTTAGTGGGTGCGGCTTATATACAGGTGCGCTCAATAGACCGAACTTTACGGTAGACAAATACACACATGCATCGTGCGCGCGCGCTCACGCACGCACGCACATACACACAGAGTGTGTGTGTGTGTGTGTGTGTGTGTGTGTGTGTGTGTGTGTGTGTGTGTGTGTGTGTGTGTGTGTGTTGTTGTTGTTGTTGTTGTCTTCAATTTAACGTCTTTCCACATTAAGTGATATTAGACGAGTGTGTGTGTGTGTGTGTGTGTGTGTGTGTGTGTGTGTGTGTGTGTGTGTGTGTGTGTGTGTGTGTGTGTGTGTGTGTGTGCGCGCGCGCACGCTCGTGTGTGTGTGTGTGTGTGTGTGTGTGTGTGTGTGTGTGTGTGTGTGTGTGTGTGTGTACCGTTAGAATTTAGAAAGTGTATAAAGGGAAAAAAAATACATTACGTGCCAAACTTGCGAATGAAAAAAAATGTATAAGGAAGGGGAAACACTCTTTGATGTGGGCCTGAAACTGTAAAAGACTTTTTGAGGAAGAAAGAGATGAAATAGACCACCAAGGATGAAAACGTTACACGAAAGAGACCAGAAGGATGGAATAAACTGGCACAGAGATCTTCCAGAAAGAGCGTCCGACGTCTCCGCGGGAACACAATCGCTTTCAAAGATCCGACCTAAATGTCCCGAAAAGTAATTTACATAAATAAATGAATAAATACATAAACGATGAATGAATAGATAAACAAATAAATAAACACATGAATTACATAAACGAACACATACATACATACATATATACATACATAAAGATATAAACGAATTAAGAAATAAATAGCGAGTGTATGAACGAATAAACAAACTACACACCCACACGCACTTACATATTTTTTTTTTAAAGTGTTAGAGTAAATCTGGCGAAGAGCTAAATGGCAGTGACTGAGCAGCCACAGGTAAGAGGAGATAACTGAAAGAACCCGAGGACGTCTCTCCGTCATTTTATTATCTTCTCTTACTTCATTCGTTCAGTTTCTTTCCACCACTTGATTATCTTCTTATACGTACAGCTACGCAGCTACTGCCTTGGTGAATACTCTGTCTGTCTGTCTGTCTGTCTGTCTGTCTGTCTGTTTGTCTCTGTGAATGCTTACCTGAAAACCCTAAGCAAGTCTCTCTCAGTCTCTGTCTCACTCTCTGTGGCTATCTATCTATCCTCTGTCTGTGTATCTTCCCGCAAACGTTTATTCTCATATCCACAGAACTATATCTCCCCCCTCTCCCGCTCTCTCTCTCTCTCTTTCTCACTCTCCCTGTCCCCCCCCCTCTCTCTCTCTCTTTTACCATCTCTGTCAGAAGGACATTCAGTCTGTCCTGTTTTTTTTTTTTAAAGCAATTAGTCTGAACAGAGATAAGAAAAGACCAGAGCATACACTATCACATCTCTTTTTCCAAGGGTGACAAAAAAGCAGACTCAGGCTTTTTGTTTCTGCCCCCTTTTATTAACATTCATCCCTCGCACAACTGAGTGTTACTGTGAAAAAATGTTATAGGCTGCATAAAGCGAAGAAACACACAGAAACAGGTGTCAATAGCCTCACACAATTTACCATCTCTTACACAATTATGTGAAAGTGTGTACCAGGGTAACCGTTTTAGGACTTAACATGCTGATTCAGTCCGCGATATAAAATCACTTGATTGAAAAAAATCACTGGAGTATTAATTCTGCTCAAACTGTACACAGTAGGCTTGTTTCGGGGGAAAAAAACCCACCAAGATTTTTGTTTGTTGTCTTTTTACAGTCTTTTATGCCATTTATAGTTACTATGTTGTTCATAACCGTTTGTGATTTGTTGTACAATCAGCCGTGATTACCTGTTAATGTACTATGCCAAATTATATAATTTGGCATAGTACATTAACAGGTAATCACGGCTGTTCTTAATCGAGTATGCATTTGTCTTTGTATTCATAATCTCTGGTTTATATTGTTTAAGTTTTGAGATCAATTTTTAACACACACACACACACACACACACACACACACCACACACACACACACACACACACACACACACACACACACACACAGAGTATTCACTAAGGCAGTAGAAAATCACTATGCAAACTATCTAAAGACGGAGCTGTTCTCGAAATGGGCACCGCAGGTGCAGCCTTTGTGATTCCTTCATTAAAAATAGAAAAAAAAAAAAACGGTATCACATGGGTAGACATTATTCAGTTTTAACTGCTGAACTAGTAGCCATACTTACGACCTTACATTTATCTTGCAGACCTCCCGATAAATGTTTGTAAAATATTATTTTGCGTAGACTCCAAATCTGTCTTGTATGCCCTTAAATCCCAAATATGACACGATTAGAGATGATAACAGAAATATAAGCATATAATCAACAATTGTCTTTTAAAGGAATTAGTGCCAGAGAAGAAACTGGTGGAAGAGTGCAACTCCACCAGGGTTTGAGTATGGTGATCTGGGGAACAGGAAGGAAAGCAAGCTTTCTGCTCATAGAGCTGTCACCAGGCTTAGAGTTAGTGGGTGACAGAGACAGATCTTATATGGGGACTGACAATAAAAAGAAGAAGGAATGAACAGAGCTCAGAGACAAAAGGAAGTTAACTGGGGTTAAGCAGTGGAGTAAGAATCATGAGCAAATTAAAGTGGAAAGCTAGAAGGCCTGTTAAAAAAAATTAGTACCACCTTATGTTGGGTGCCTTCGCACTGCGGAATGTTTTCGAATGAGTGGGCAGATCAGGCTGCTAGGAGAGCAGCGCGCAACATTCCAACTAAATATCAAACTAGACCTTTCTGACTATTACAAAAGTTATAGAGAAAGTGTCAGGGATCGATTTAATGATTTTCTGATAAATTCAAATAGTCATTATTATAAGCAGTGCGTTAATGGAATGACAGGAACTGATCCTAAATCCTTTTTAAATAATGCACCCATTTTTTTAAAATTCTAGACCAATTACAAGTTTAATGTACAAGTTACGATTGATTAAATGCATTTGGCACAAAATATTCTAAAAATGTATCATGCACATGTGGGAAACAAATTACTGTAAACCTTTTATTTTTTCAGTGCCCCGGAATAAATCAGTTAGTTCCTCAATCATTAGTTGATCAAATTTCATTTAACAATTCATTGTCCACATAGGACA
>CM031608.1:52485998-52502864 GCA_018398815.1 Conus ventricosus
ACTGGTAATATGAGAAAGGTAAATGAAGGGGGCTACACCCCTAATTGCTGGTGCCCACAGTAAGAACGTGTAAAGGAGGAGATAATAACAGGCTTGTGGCATGCGCCTGACCACCTATTTTACAGAGTTTCGCTGAGAGCCCATAGCTGTCTTGTTATTTCCCTTGCCGGCGTCGATTTGTGAAGACGTGTGTGTTTTCTGTGAGAAAAGTGATTGACTTTAAAACTTTGGATTGGATCGGTGACAACTGTAGTGTGTGTTAATATCTGATATCTCTCAAAATGGCAAGTGACAATTCTCTCAGCTCGAATGATTCTCAGAATACGCAAGAATTAGACGAACAAATTGTAGAATGCTTGGTGCCTACAACTGGATTGAGTCAAGAACTCGAAAATTTTACATTGTCCGAAGAGTCTACTAGTCAAGAGTCTCCTTTTAATGTGGAGCAACAAGAAGCTATTGACGATCATATTAAATATCATGCTGATATGATAACCTACCTCAGCATAAGAAAAACCGGTGATGAAAAATCAATGCCAAAAAAACCAAAAAGCAGCCTAGCTTTTCTAGAATCTTCTGAAAAAGACAAAACTATCATGACAATAACCGAGCTGGATACTTTCCTTAGGGGAAAACTTGTGCAAGATGATGAGACTGATGTATCAGAGGATGATGTTGGGAAATTTAATAGATGTAAAAGCGTTCATGACATGATTCCTTTTGTGAAGAAAAAGCTGGAAGGTTGTGAAATTTAATCAACGAAAAACCATGCACCATTCACTGATTTTGGGTTATCAGCTTGGAAAAGCAAAAAAAAGTGTTCAAAATCAAAAACAAAGAAGCAGTCGTGGACATCTTTTGTTAAAGAAAAATGTCTCATTCATGATTCATATGCAAGAAGGATGATTCTGCTGTCAAACGCCTTTTAACCACTTTCCCAAGTTTCATAAACTGGGAATGAGTTTTGATGATTTACTGAACAAACGCCATAAAATTCTAACCTAAATGTCTGAGAATGAAGAATTCAGAAAGTTCTGGCAATCTGAAGTCTGATTGCTTTCAAGCTTTGGAGGACTGGTAAAACCGTTCGGCTCCGAACGGTTTCTAAAAAATAGTTCTGACATAGCTAGGTCACGCTACTACCCTGACATTCTTGTTGCTTTCAAGCTTTGGAGAACTGGTAAAACCGTTCGGATCCGAACGGTATCTAAAAATAGTTCTGACTGTTACAAACTGTGTAATGCAGGTTAGTTTTACCTCGTTAATGCGCATGCCCAGGGAATTAAGTCTACTGAGTATGTGTTAAAAACCGTTCGGATCCGAACGGTATCTAAAAATAGTTCTGACATTCTTGTTGTTGCCTCACAACTTTGAATATATTAGCGAAATGACATTTTGCCTGCTTCAACGTTTTGCTTCAACGCCCTGCTACACCGTTTTGCTTCACCTGCTTCAACGTCCTGCTTCCACGTCCTGTTACAAACTTTTAGGCTGCCTTTACAGGTGCCGCCGCCGGGTGTACTTTATACAATTGTCTTGTTTTATTCAATCAGGCTTTTTGTTAAATGCGCCTGGTGGCTGCTTTGAACTTGCGACAAAAGAGCAATGAATCACAAAAACGCAAGCGCCGTCTTGCACCAAGTGGTGTTACACATGACGAATAATAAAGCTCTGTGTACACCACACACACTCCCTCCCCCTTCTCACGCCCACACACATGTACGCGCTCCTCCTGCTGTAGCCGAGCTTTGAAACACTTGACACCTTCACCCTAAGTCACCCCAAGTCACCCCAAGTTCTTAATTAAGTTCTTAATCAATCACCCGAAGTTCTTAATAAAGTTCTTAATTAAGTTCTTAATCAAGTTCTTAATTAAGTCACCTCAAGTTCTTAATAAGTTCTTGATCAAGTCACCTCAAGTTCTTAATAAGTTCTTGATCAAGTCACCTTAAGTTCTTAACTTAAGTCACCTCAAGATTGTAATTAAGTCATCCTTTAAGTACAACCAAGTTCTTATTCAAGTCAACTTATAATTATTTATTAAGTTCTTAAAGTATTATTGCATCTGAAATGGATCAAAATGATCTTTTGTTGTTGGCGGTCTCTGGCATGCTTTTTTGTTTGGCTCTGTATTTAGTGGTTGAGATTTTTTGACTTCTTTGGTTTTTGCTGCCGTGTTTATATATTTTATAACAGTAATAACCCGCCCCCCAGCAGCAAGGGCGCTCAAAGTGACAACTGTTTTAAGTTCAATATTCCATGAAGACTTTGGTGTTTGTAGGCCTTGAATCAACTTGTTCTGACGTTTTATAGCTGCATTGAAACAGCTGCTGGCGTGGCGTGTTTATGTTTTCATTATGAGTTATATTCTGTGATTGTAACATTAATTTTTTTTGTTTGTTCCACTCCGCTAATCTTTTTCCTGCTGCAACACGCCCAGGATGAGGAGGCTTTTTACTGGTCACTTTCCCACCTGATTCAGTGTTTTCTGATTCTGCTGATTTTCTGGCTCGGTCATTTTGAAGGGTAACAAAATCTATATGATTAAAAGTAATTAATCCCGCGATCACTGGCGATAATAATGTTCCAAATCTGTAATACAGATCACACCCTAGAGACTCTAATGACTTTGTTAAAACTGGATCCTGTGTTAAATCATACATAAAATCTTGTTCAGAATCGATGGGCGCAAATCTACTAACTAGTTTAGTGTACAAACTAAGAACTGTTTGTCCTACACTTTTTACCATTCTTGAGCCTAGTTGCGCTTCATACCTGTTGTGATACTTTATAATGTCTTGTGGCGACATTTGTTGAATCTGTTCTATGCTGAATTCATTTCCGAGGTACTGTTTTGTTTTTCCACATGCTGCCAAAGAATACATCCTTTCCTTTTTGGGCATATAGCTTGGTCATCAACTTGATCATTTGCAATCATAAGTTCAGGAAGGTTTTAGGCTGCCCGGTAGCTGTAGTAAATCATCGCTGTTCATGTTTTTTTTTATTAATTATAATTATTTTATTTTTTAAAAATGAGCACCGAAAAAACTGTTACCAACCTTGTATACCATTCTGCTGTTATTGGGGGCCTAAGTGTAGGATACACAATGCTTGGTAAAAGCCTGTTAAAAATAAAACCGGCAGATCTTGCAAACTAGACTTTGAAGACTCAGCAAAGCTGATTGCTATTATTACAGCTTCATTTGCTATGAAAGATTTTTTTAGTTAAGCAAGGAATAATTCCAGACAGTATTAATATGTAAAAAAAAAAAATTTATAAAAATGGCTTCACTCGTAATGATGATAGGTGGCGCTGTGGTTAATGCGCTTGCTTTTAGCGGAAGTAATTACGCGTTTAGTAAACTGCGGGATGACGGCGAGAGAAAAAGACATAACAAAGCTATGGAGCAACTAGCCGCAGCACAAGATTACTATGAAAAGCAGAGAATTGAGCAGTTAGATTTTATTAACGATGAACTGAAAAAAACAGGACATGCAGCTTACACATTTAAAGATGTTGATCAAGCAATAAAAGAATATTATCTTGTAACAGGCGAGCCAATCGAGACATTACCCCCACCAAAATTCAGCGACTTTTATCAGCCATCAGAAAACAAAAGATGCAAGAAATCGTGTTTATCGTCTTTGGTATGACCGTTGTGTATTTTGTTGCGCATAATATTGGCTGAATAAAAAATGAACAAAATCTATTATTCGCCAAAAGGATATTGGAAGGAATAACAGCAATCAAAAGCTAAGCCAAGCAGCTGGAGTCAGTGAACAAACAGCAAAGGAATGGTTATCTAAACAAGCGATTTGGCAAATTTATTTACCAGCGCCCTAAACGAATACAAAGACCACACTTTGTGAACACAACGCCAAACGACACCCATCAAATGGATCTTCTATATTTACCCCATGATACGATTAGACGAAAAAGATTTAAGTGCGCACTTACAGTCATTGACATAGCTTCAAGATACAAAGAGCGGAACCATTAACACAAAGAGTTGCTTCTGCTGTTGCTGTTGCTATACAACTGATATATCAACGAGGCCCTTAACTTATCCTCGCATGATTCAAGTCGATGATGGAAAAGAATTTAAAGGCCAAGTGAATCAGTTATTGTTAAAACATAGAGTTACCATTAAAAGAGGCATTCCGGGAGTTCACAGATCACAGGCTTTGGTTGAAAACTTTAACAAACAGTTATCCGATAGGCTTTTTTCCTACCATATCATAGAGAGCTTATTGACAATTCTCGCAACACAGAATGGGTTAGAAGACTGCCCTCAGTTCTACGTGCAATGAATAATGAAGAATTTAAATTAACAGGTCTAAAACCAGTACAAGCATAAAAAAACAAACAATAAATGCTGTTGAGGAGAGTCTTCATCCAGCAAACTATTACCGTTTGGTTTGAAAGTAAGGTACCTTTATTTGCCGGGAGAAGCAGAAGGGGACACTCGCTTCAGGGCAACAGATCCAGTTTGGAGTGTTGACCCATAGAAATAAAAAGAATTGTAAAGATGAATCCGCCTGTGTATTATTTACGAAAAACTGACACAACAAAACAACCAGCCCCTCAAAGATCTTTTGTGAAGGAAGAACTGCAAATAATCCCGCCAGAACACAGTTCCAGTTGCTTAATTAATTTTTAATTACATAAATAATTTAAGTCTAAAAATGGAAGCTCAGAAGGAAGCACAGAACGAAACAAGAATGATAAATGAAGAGAACTTGGAATTAATACGAGAATCATATGATACGTGTCTGCTATTAAGGAATTAATACGAGAATCATATGAGACGAGTTCTATTATTAAGGAATTAATTACGAGGATTCATCGGCACATGGCACTGCATCAAGATCACCTTACAGCCCAAAATCCCAAATTTTGATTATCAAATATGGGATAAAGAATATCTTGAAATAAAAAAAAAAATATTCGAGTGCATCAAGCAAACATGAGAAAAAATTTGGATGAATTGGATAACGATATGAATGAGCTTGTTAATGAAAAATGATGAATTCGCGGACGAAGAAGATATATAATTATGCCGTTCTCCAATGCCCATTGCATATGAAAACTCTGGATTAACAAATACTCGTTTTGTGTTTGTTCTATCTAACGACTTCTTTGTTACAACAGTTGTGTTGATCTCATGTAGATTAGATCGTAGTTTTACGTTGTCATGATGAAAGTATGTTTATTGAAACAATGCTTCTTTGTAGTTGTCATGTGATATGTTTGACTGCACAACACTGCGAGATATCCCCTTTGCTTTTTTGATAGTTTTCTCCTGGCTCGAAATACTGTACATTTTCGACCTTAACCCAACAAACACCTTGATCACCCCTCCAGATAATTCATCCTTCATCTTTCCTAAAACCTTCTTGTTAACGGTTGAATGCAAAGGCGAATCTTTAGGATAATCAGACGTGTCGTACCATCCCGCATGCCCTTTTAGCTATAATTCCATGTCTTTATAGATATCTTCAGTAGGGATATCTATAACAAAACTGTCTGTATCTGTGTAAAGTACTCTGGACTCAGGATACGAGGGCTTAAAGTAGTCATAAAGAAATTCTAACATCAAAAGCTTTGATAATTCTAAAACAGTAAACCCAATAAAAACGGGCTTATCCAATTTGACTTTCTTTTGTTTCATCATTATACCAAAAAGCTGATCATGAAATCTTCTGAAGTCCTGATAATTAGGTTTAGAAGTCAGCTTAATTGCTTCGTTTTCTCTGGTGACCAATCTAACATCTTTACGCTTGTGCGGATTCTCCATAGTCTTTCCGAAACAGCTGTTGTTCATCAGCTTGAAAAAGTCTTTTTCTGAAGCATCTGTGGATTTAGTTCTGAGATCAGTGTTCTTCATGATGTATGGTTTCATGAACTGTTCTTGAATCAAAAGCAATTATACGATGAACAGCTGTCAACTTCAAACCATGTCTTAAATAAAATTGTAGAAGTCTGTAATGACAGACATAATTTTTTTTTGCCGCGAAGATTAGGCACAAGTTTAGGCGGCTCTGTTTTTGCCATCTTTAGACTTTCTGCTGCTAATGGATAGTCATTATGCAGGTCATGGGATTCCTGAGGATATTCTAAGTCAACTTCTAGAATGTATCCATGTGGTGATCTGCGTCAAACTGCTCAACCATCGCAATGCTTTTTGAAATATTTTTTGGATCGTCTTCTGTGTGCATTTTAAAGTTGCGTAATGGAAGCGATTGCGCCATTGCCCATCCATACAGATTGTTTGCATCTAAATACATGATCCTTTTACTTGGATCATAGTCGTCCAAATATTTGTTGTTTGCTTTACAGTAATGGTGCGACGCCATACTAATTCCTCCACGCAATCCGTTTTCAATCATCTGAATCTTGGGTAAATCAGACAATAAATCAATCTGTACTCCAGTAAACTTTAAGAAAGCGTCCAACTCATCCCGGGCGCAGAAATGTAATGCGCAGGATCAGGCTATAATGTTTCATGCAGGTCTTTCTGTAATTTTCAAAATGTCCGCCAACAAACAAACGTCGGGCCCTCAGTATGAATCATGATAGTCTCCCATTGTTTTACACTCTAACTTCTGCCACGCATCTTGAGCATGTTGGTAAACGGAATCACTGATGCCCTTTCCTCTAAGACTAGAAAAGAACTCACGCTTAGGAGGAAGTGTATCTTCATCAAACCTTTCCCAACTGTTCATGTATTCATAAGGGTAAACACCCTTTCTAACAAGTGTTGGGTCAAATATTTTCTGTTATTGGACAGGACTTTAAGGACATAGCCATGACTCTAATGAACCCATCATGTGCTGCATAGAGTCATAAAAAGACATGTTATTTAAAGTGAAACACATGTACTTTTCTGTGACTGTGCAATGCATGACACCCTGAAGGCGTTGGTGTCGCTGTGTCGCTGGTGTCGCTGGGTACTGCTTGCATTATAAGATGAGAGTCGTAACCTCGCAAGTTGTGAAAGATATAGGCACTTCCATGTCTTAGGATTAAATTTAGTTGAAGATTGCATTTACTATGTGCTGCTCCTCTGAACTTTCCACTAATGTGATCATGGTCTCTTACTGTCGGATTGGCTTTCTCCCGCTGTCGCGTCTTCACTGTTAGGCTGTAGCTCTAAACCGCAAATCCAACAATGTGTGGCTGATTTATACTGTTGTTGGTCTCTCAGGCGTCATTATGATTTCAGATAAGTTTAGATTATTAGAACAGGCGTTACGCACTTGCTGCATGCGTTTTAAGAAGTATTTTGCAGCATCTGGTCCTCTATACAATTCTGGTTCCGAATGGGCACCATCCGACCTGACAATGATAAAGGCATAGGAACAAATCTGATGATTACTCAGTAAGACTGTTTTAAGAAGTCTCTGTGGGGTTGGCCCTTCATAGGGAACAATAAGCGACTCGAAGTCTGCGTAAACTACGTATGAACTTGTTTGCAGCCGTTTCCAGTTCTTAAAACTAACTTTAGATCCGGGTGGGAGCGTAATTAGTTTCTGTCTTACAGTCTACAGAAATTTTACAATGTTTTATATGTTCAAGCGCGGTTTTAACGGATGGATTCTTGTTAAACATTTTCTACAGAATTCTTGTTTATGCCCATCTTTTGAAGTATGCTGCATTAGTCTACTCATTGTGCGTATCAATGTGTAATGTGGTAGCCCTGCTGGTGAAAACATCAGTAGTAAGTCAACATGATTTGTGTCTGGATCACCTATTGTTGGGCTGTCTTTAGACACTAATAGGCACCAAATTTGTTTTCTCAGACCATGTGTATACATTAACAGTTATTGGTTTGTTTTGTTCTTCAAACTGATCAATTTGGTCTACACTAACAGGAAAGGCTATTCCACTAAAGTTAAGATCTTTGATGTAAGGTTCATAGTTAGATACTCTCTCCACGTTTTTGCGGACGTAATGCAGCCTTGCAAGAACACACCACATGAAACATTTGTTGTCTGAATAATTCTTTATGTTTAGAACTGCTCTTTTTGCGACTAATGCTGGGGGCAGCGGAATGTAAGACTTGCCTACAATAGGTTCATACTTAGCCTGTTTTAATCTGATCTCTAGGACTTCGCCCTCTGACCAGCCAGAGCCTCTCATTTTGGCTTCTTCAGCGGCCACATCAAACTGTGTAAGCAGTTGGTCTGCCCAACCGGGTGTTAAGTCATTATGTGAAAGAATAGTCTGCTGTTTAGTTGAGACCCAGACTTCTAGATTTTCTTCATTTATTGTTATATAGTCGATTAAAACAGCTAACATTATTTTAACTGGCGGATCTATTGTTAGTTTACTTGGAACTTGAGAAATTGCATGTACAACGCTTTCCCGCATCGTTTGCTGAATCAATGACTTCTAAATCAATATCATTCAGTGCTCTTGACAAATGTTCTTCCTTGAGCATTCCTTCAAACAATTCGTCTGGTCCTTCATATATCTTAGCCATGTTGAGTTGTCTTTTACAATTGAAACTATTTATTTAAATCAAAAAAATACAACGACATCGACTCCAGGGTCGTCTCCCAAAGTCGTCTTAATCAGAATCAATATCAGCGGTCTTTTTGTGCTTGGACTCATAAACAAAAGTATAAACGCCCTTTGGAGTTGTTAATGCGAGCTGTTTAGAACAGAGTTTAATGTTTCGTTTACTTTTTTTAAACATTCCTTTTTTATCTGATCGTGTTCTGGCTGTTGAGAAAAAGTTGTTCTTGCCTTTCTTTGAAGATCAAACTTTTGTCTTTTGTAGTCCTCAAAATCAGTCTGTAAACGACTAAATTCTTCATCCGTGATGTTTGAGTCAGCTAGTGCTTTATTTATTGTCAGCTTGAAGGAACTAAGTTTAGCTGTTATTAGTTGAACCATGGCTGTGTGCTTTTGGAGTTTAGTTTTTATTTTTTTGCTGCAGTACTTACAACTAATGAGCACAGGCCAAGAGCTAAAGAAAAACCGCCTAGAGGTAAAGCTGCCGGTGCACCAACCCCTGTTGCTAAGAAAACCAACGCTTGTTCCTGCTGATAACAGCACTTACAGTTGATGTTCCAGTATTAACATTGTAACAGCATTAAGGCGCAGAATACCTTCGTTTGGTTTTGCGTATTTTGAATTTCCTGCTCTAGTTTTGTTGCATTTGTGTATGTTTTGTTAATTAAAGGTTTTATGTAGGGCTTTCTATTACCCCTCTTCTGGCGACTCTGCACATTTGGAAAATCTGAACAGACATGCTTTTTTAAAAAATAAAAAATAATTTAGTATTGTATATACTTCTAATCTGTTATCTTGAATATTCGGGCTGCGCATCATATATTAAAAACAAATATACCATTAAGCGGTTTATCGACATCTTTTTCTTTATCAATTTGAATGTTTAAATTATGTCTCTAACAGTTCTCCCGCTTCCATGTAACTGATTATCCTCTGTTGACCTTAGGTCAATCCATAAACCGTATTTCGTTGTTAAATAATCATCGAGTCTAACACTGGTGAAGATGTAGATCTTTAGACACGAGGTCAACTGTTGGATTTCTACACCTCCCCCTCCAAACATTTTTTCTTATTTCATCAAAATGCTGATAAGGTTTAAGCCCGCAAAGCGTAGATTTGGTTAGGATTTACCCTCAATTGTACATTGCACTTTTGTTTTTTTGGGTTTTAATAAATTTTCAGTTTGTCTTTTGAATGGTTCTTCATCTTCACACAGCAATAAAATACCTTTAAGGCGATCTTGCTGGGGCGCTAAAACTAAATTTCCTAGTGTTTTTCCCTGCTTTTAGGATATTTAGATGATGAATCACTCTTTCGTAATATATTGCTAATTTTGACTGATATTGTTGCTGGATCAGCCTCGCTAAGTTAGGGTTACTAACAATGTCAAACTCTAACGAGATGTCAGAAATGCTGTACTTTGCTTCGTTGTCTGTAGATATAATAACATTTGTAGTCATTAAAAGTTAAGTTCATATGACAATCTGTCTTTAATGCTCCTTGAAAGTATGGGGCATGCGCTTTTAACAGCTCAAAATCTAAGGGTAATGAAAAAGCGATTACCATACCCCATAACTTACAGCTACATACTTTTTGCCGTCTTTAGCATCTTCACGCCATTCTATGTTTTAGTGCTTCTTTATTTTCGTTTCCTTGAAACGCAAGATCATCCCTTTCATTCTCGGTTAGCCATAATAATAATAGGTTAAAAATATGTCTGCATTATGTAAAAAAAATATTCTTGCCCCTAAAGTTTTATAGAAATATTCTTAACGATTGCCCGCCCCAAATTCTGTACAACTTTTCCTTTTTGGGTCTGTTTCTGATGCGAGTTCTATTTGAAAGTAAGACGCGCAGAGCCTGGCACAATCACTTCATCCGCTCCTAGGTCTGGAAATTTGACAGAAGAATTTGATCTGAATCAATAGTAGATGGATTATTTGGAACAGTAATATTCCGCTTATTTCCCTTCACGCCAAAGGCTCTTTCAGCCTTCTATGCGGGTCAAGAATTGAGCCATATGCTTGCGACATTTTTTTAAAAAACAAATAAAAAGTTAATTATTTAAAAACATGGCAGGCATTGAAGATGAAGATTATGATGTTTTTGATCCTGGAGACGACATGAGTGAAATGACTCCTTTACACAACCATCGCGCTCATTGCTGTAGAATTAGCAGAAAGTCAGCATAAATTAACATTAAGTAAGGTTGAATCATTTTACAAAAGTTTAGGCCTAGAACCTCCCGAATTTCCTATTGATTTGAAGTAAAATCAAAAAGGCCATTTGTTTGTGAAAAGCGCCCCGACCGAGAACAACGTGTTCAGCTTACCGATAAACGAGACGCATCAAAGTTTGTAGGCATGAATACAATTAACAAAGACTTAGGGGAAGATCGAAATCGCCTTGGCTTTGTTAAACCAAAATTAGATAAGGAGGGCTGTTTCTAAACTTCAAAACACACTACAAGAACTCCCAACAGATAACCAAATAAAAAACATGGAACTTCAAGATTTAAGTCAAACAGCGGCCGAATAATGCAAGCAGAAACCAGTTTTTCCGAAGAAACAGCATTAAAAACTATACACGATCCACCGCTACTTAAGAGAGAATTAGCGGCCCTTGATCGTACTTTAGAACCTTCAGAGGCGAATTAATAAACAATTTAGCAAAACTGAGTGAACTAGATGAGGATATAAAAAGAGAAAAAGAAAAACTCGTTGAGGCTGATGACGCCAATTGGGCCTGGTGTTAAAGAAGGAAAAACGCAAAGATAAATAATTTTGAAGAATGAGATTAACAAGACTAGAAGTTTTGTCTACTAACCGAGAACAATTACGAACTCAAGTGAGCAGAATAAGAAAACTATCCAAAGAATTTTATATAAAGACACAACACTACAAAAAACGAATAAGAACACTGTTTAGAGAGCAAGGATTCACATTAGCGAGCGTTATAAACCCTTAGGATTTGCAATAAAGTACACTGGTGTTGGCTATTACAGGTGGCGGTGGTCAAAGTTCATTACCTCCACCGCCATCGCCTCCATCGCCACCTGATAAATCATGGTGAAAAAACAACTTGACCATCTTGGGGGTTTTTATTAAAAAAATTAGCCAGTAAAGCTATAGCCTCTTTACCTGGTATATTAGGGAGTGTCGTTAGCTGGTTTTTGTCTACTGCAAGCAAAGTAGTTGGCTTTATGGCTGAGCACTTATGGACATTATTTTCTCTTAATATTGGGTTACTTTTTAGTAAGATAAAGACCAAGTAAACCTAGGGCCCGTTAATCCAAAAACAAGTGCTGCCTTTTCATATTCAAGTCATTAAATTTTTTTCGTCATCGCGAACAGAGTCCGCGTCTTTAACGGCCTTTGGGCTTTGGCCTTGGGATTGGATGACTTATTCTTGGGGGGTTGGGTTGTTTGTTTATTGTTTGTAATATTACCGGCTCAGAATTTATGTCGTTTTGTCCAACCTTCGTTCATTTCCTGCAACGAGAATTTCATTGTTGTAGTTTATTATTGTTCCTACCTGGAGTCTGAGGTCAGAAGGTAGCATGATAAACCAGTGCCAACAGCAAAGTCTACTTTAGATCTTGCGAATTGTAAAGCATTTTTGGGGCCTTTTAATACTTGAAGGCAAATCAACTGTAAATTAAAAGCGCCTCTAAATTTGCCAAGTACTGTTTTTGTGCATCAAAGCCAGTAGAAAGGATCATTTTTGCTCGATCTTGTCTGGCTGTGAACCTAGCCCAAAAACCAAACGTAAGTACGAATAGAGTCGTTTATTCGTTCATTCCCGCTCTAGTTAGACCCTTAGAAGTGCTAAAATAAATGTTTTCCACGCTGTTTTTATGCTCTTGCTCTATGGACCCAAGATGAACAGTTGTGCCCGAAGAGAAAGATGTATAAGGAGGTTTCCAGTCATAGTTATACTTTTCTGCGCACGCCCCAAAAATAAGGGGTGCCAAGCCATGATTGCGGTCCAACTTTTGTCTAAAGTCTGTCTTACATTATATTGAAATTCGTTACAAATCCTTTCAAAAGCCTTCATGTCTATTCTGTTGCTGGGAAAGGATTAAACGATTTGTCATTTGGGAATGGTGCTTGCAGTTCAGTCAAAATACGTCTGAAGGTGTAATAAAAATGAAATCTATACACTGCCCTCACCAAAGGATCAGGATGATTAAATGATCAGCATACGATACTCCACACCCAATTGATGCACAAAACACAGCAAAGTTTAACTGGTTTGATAAAACCCGCATCGGGTGACGAACCACACTTTCGGGGATGTAGTCTTTTTTAAAAGGGGGTTAAGAATCTGTTTAATGGTGTACTCACCTTTACTTGAAAGGTGTCAGTCCTGGGGCACAGAAATGACAAGGCGTCATTGTTATATTTTAAGATTGTAGTTCGGCCCAACAGATATTTTGCATTAGTTATTTGAATGCACCCCATTTTAATTTGTTTTAAAAAAATGTTTTTAAAATAACAACTCAAAACAGTCCTTCTTTTTTTGAGTATGCTATTGATAACGAATGCGGACCCGAAATGGTTGCACCCATGAAATTTTTACGAAGTCGTATGTTTTTAAAATTACTGAATCCAAGAAAATAATAAGATTAAAAAAGTTGACAATAGAGGAAACTTAGTAGCCAGTTAACCTTACCTGATGGTTATTACGGGGTTTGCTCACTAAAGAAGCAATGAGTAACTTCGACATTACTCTCAAACATTAAAAATGCAAATCTAAAAACAATGTTTTACATTCAAACCTGAAAAAAAAAGAAGTAGGTTACTATTTTGATTAGAGAGCTAGCTAAAATGTTAGGGTTGCAACTGTTAATCAAGACTTTCATAGTTTAGAGTTACACCAGACAAAACTACTTATGAGGGGGAAAGTCCCCCTAATCTTGCATTACATTCATTACCAAAGTTTATTTGGATGAGCTGAGCACTGATGAAAACTTATGTGATGGAAGGCCCTCAACTGTCTTAAGAGCTCTTCCATCAGGGAAAGCTGCATATTTCGATTATGAAATTAATACAATTCCTAATTACAGTTTAAAAGATTAGCTTGCAGAAAGGTCGGATCATTTAATGTAAAATCACAGACAAAACAGGGAAAGTCGTGAAAAGTGATAACCTGCACATTGTTTTAGAAATAAAATAATACGTTTCTAAAAAATAATGTTCACGGTCCAGAAGAATCAGGAGTTACATTAGCGCCTGTAAGGTGTATAACCTTAGAATTAAAAGACCTTGCAGACGTTGCGGACTTTGAACAGAACGGTGAGATAGGCGCTTTGTAATGGTTTTGAGTACACTAAGATGGTGATTATAAATGCAAAGAGTTGGTGACAGCAAAAAGTTTCCTAAACTAGAACAACTACGCAATCTAGAAGCAAATAATGTTGGCCCCGTATGAATATAAAATAGTTCGAAAACCTGACCTCAAATGGCACTTGGAACCATATTTAGAAAAGGGACATAAAATTTGAATTCATAAGCCCATTTACATTTTTTAGCCGTCAAAAAGTTTCAGAAAAGCATTTAACTCTGGCCCTTACATGTAAGTCTTATGCCAGAGGACAATAGTCGGGAAAGAGATTGAAATACCCCCGTAAAGGGAAAAAAAAAGTACATCCTCCACAGAAGAGAAACGGTTTTAAAGGAAGCTTCTACAAATTACATTCTTTCCACACAGGAAATTAGGAGACACGTTCAAAAATGATATTTGAAATTTCTGTCTTAAAAGATGTGGAGAGGGATGGGGTTGTGGGCGTTAGTGAAAGTCCTTTAAAAGGAATTAATATTAGCTGGCAAACTTAACGTTAAACGTCCTTAAAGTTACATCGTCATTCTTCACAATGGTGAGGATATTAAGGTCATAACAACAAGCAAAAAAATCAATATTAGTCTAAATAGAAACAATCTTACAGAATGAATTGGATTAATCTTACACATTAGGCCCATAGGGTTTATTATACTGAACAAGTTTTTGACGGAGAGTATGATAAAAATAATAACTGGGTTAGATTTAAAATTCTGTTATAAAATTTTGGAACCAGTTAAACTTTATGATAAAAACCCCTCATTGTTCCCTTAATTTGTGGACAGACGGCTGTGGAAAAACAATATTTTTCCTCGACCTATTACAAACAGTTTATTCGTCATAATTTTGATCTATAGTAATTTTCTGCCCAACACTTAAATGGAACAAAGCAATAATGATAGAAGGTTTATATGGGCGGATGATGACATTTTATTTGATTGATCCAGCAATAAGCTGAGTGAGTGTTTAGAACACTTTATAAATTGTTTGAGGGAACGCAGACACTATTATTATAGATGACTGTTCAGCAGAAAGAGGGCATGTTAAAAAAAAAAAACACTTTGTCAAAACTGGCTTTTAGCGGAAGACATGCTGGGATAAGTGTGTGGATTTTTATGTCAAAAATATAACTCCGTTTTTAAAAAACTTTTGAGAACAGTTAAAGACTGTAGTTTTATTTCACATGAAAGACAGAGACCATTTGATGAATGTAAAGCGTGAAAAAGATGTTATTGAAATGACAGGAAAAACATAGAATTAAGCAAAAACTAAAATCTCAAAGGTTAGTAAATTAGTATTAAAAAACAGATAATCCTAAAACAGTATTTTTTGTTTGTAGATAATCGTTTTTTTTTGGTTATTGAAGTCTTACTTGTCAGAGAACGTAAAAATGCCGGGACTAGGGTCAGCCGCCCGAAACTGCATCAGTTGTCTACCTGTAGTGAAGTAAAAGTCTTTCTCCACTCCTTTTGAAGTTCAATTTTTTGCCGTCTATAATCCTCACCATCAGCCATAAGCTTTCTGAAATTCTTCGTCTGTATGTTTCATCGTAATGTTTTCTTTTCTTATTTTAAAAAGAACAAGTTTGCTGCGCTAGACAACAATGGGGGTTTTTATTTGTTAATTTTTAAAAAAGCGCACACCACACCACACACACACACACACACACACACACAACAACACACACACACACACTAACAGATACTTCTCGTACAGGAGAAAGAGGGAGGCAGAGACAGGCTAAATCAAACGAAGTCCATAACTTTTTAAAACACGGACAAGAACACGGGGAGTAGATATGATATATATCATGAAGGTGGGTGATTAAGATAGAACGGGAGTGAAAGGATGAGAGCAATGAGAAGGGAAAGGGGGAGGGGGGAGATGTGCTGTTTCATGATGGTACAGGAGAATGGCATTAATACAGCATTCCTATTTGTTACCCACATTCACATAGTCACAGCACTGACACAGCTTTTCTACTTTTTACTTACATTCACATAGTCATAGCACTGAAAGCTGACAAAATCTGCCTTTATATGGCTTTTATGGTTGGCTTAGTTTCCCCGAAGTTGGCGTATGGCTGCCTTAATGGCGGGATAAAAACGGTCATATACACAAAACTCCACTCCCTATATAGGGGGTGTCCGCAGGAGTATCAGCCTGCGTACGCGGAAGAAGAAGAAGTTGGCTTAGTTATTAACAATATCACCTGACTCTTAGCACACACACACACACACACACACACACACACACACACACACACACACACACACACACACACACACACACACACACGCACGCACGCACGCACGCACGCACGCACGCACGCACGCACGCCACGCACGCACGCACACACACGCACGCACGCACGACCACGCACAGCACGCACGCAGAAACACCACGCACACACACACGCACGCACGCAGGCACACACACCACCACACACGCACGCACGCACGCACGCACGCACGCGCGCGCGCGTGCACACACACACACACACACACACACACCACGCACGCACGCACGCACGCACGCACGCACGCACGCACGCACGCACGCACGCACGCACGCACGCACGCACGCACGCACGCACGCACACACACACACACACACACACACACACACCACACACACACACACACACACGCATACACACACACACACACACGCACGGCAAACTCTGACACGAAAACGCTAAAGCATGTATCACACATATGCAGTGAAACGTTTCCTTCCGAAATAACCGAGTAGTATGATGTTTTTTGCGTGGTCCCTGTCTGACATACTTTTGTAAGACATACATTTTAAAATTACAAAATGGTGCCGTCGTTTCACTACATGTGTTCCAATCTGGCGAAATGTTTGTAGGATTACACATCATGATTGAATGGACCGCCACGTCACTAGACACGTGATTATACCTCACTTGAAAATATTAACAAAAAAAAAAAAAAAAAAGAGACGGCGAGAACTGGTAAAGCTGGCTACAGATTCTTAGTAAG
>CM031608.1:52509244-52524244 GCA_018398815.1 Conus ventricosus
CGAAAATGAACGAATTTGGTACTCAGCTCGATCTCTTCACTCTTCACGCAAGGATGCCAGGCATTGATTCGGGCATCATCCGTAAAACATAGTGAACATACCTGCTAAATTTTCACAAAGACTGCCAAGTACTCGGAGATATTCCATAAAGAAGAAAAACCGTTACAGCCGTTAGTAACGGCATAACGGGAAACTAAAACATCGGCATCATCCGTGACCCATAAATGAACATACCAGGTAATTTTCACAAAGATCGGCAGAGTACTTTCTGTATTAATATTCCCTTAAGAAGAAAAACCGTTTCAGCAAATTAGTAACGGCTATAACGGTAAACTAAAAAATCGGCATTATTCGGACCCATAATGAAATACCTACAAATTTTCAGAAAGATCGGCCAAGTACTTTCTGAGATATTCCATAAAGAAGGAAACCGTTACAGCCGTTAGTAACGGCTATAACGGGTTTAAACTAAAACATCGGCATCACCGTGACCCCTAATGAAGATACCTGCCAATTTTTCACAAAGATCGGCCATGTACTTTCTGAGATATTCCATAAAGAAGAAAAACCGTTACAGGCCGTTACAAGCGTTAGTAACGGCTATAACGGTAAACTAAAACATCGGGCATTATTCCTCCCATAAAGAACATACCTACAAATTTTCAGAAAGATGGGCCAAGTACTTGTTCTTGACTCATGTTCGTGACAAAACAACCTAACCATCCTTCTCTGCCTTGAACTGTCACTATCAATGACTGTACTGTCTCTGTCTCCACCTCTGTCCGCAGTCTAGGGGTCATTCTTGACCATTCCCTTTTCTTTGAGAAACAGGTTTCAAATATTTTAGACTAGGACAAATTTCAGAAAAACAAACAACCCCAGCATTTTTTGTTAGGAGCTGTCAGACAACACTTCTAATGGAATTGGGTGTGCTGAATCCATTTTTTTTGTCTGACAGACTAAATTGCTTAGATGGCCTGGAATATTATGTTTTTCAAAATGGCCGACAAAACGAAAGTACGGAACCGGTTTTAATTCAAACACACCTTATTTGCTTATGTTTTACACCGCTTGTGCTAAACTTTAATATTTTTTGTAATTTTCTACTGTATAAGTCTGTTTCTGACATTTGATTTAAATTATTTAAAAATAAGTGTCACAAACAGTATAAAAACACAAAAAAGTAACAAGAAACCTTAAATTGGCCTCATACCTCCACACTTTGACCGAAATTGAATGCTTCATACAAGCTCCAGCTCATGAATTGGATTTCCTGTTACTGCACAAAATGTCACACTGCACAAATGTCATAATTGTGACATTTTGAGACGTTGTGACATTTTGCGCGGTGAAGGACTGCACAAAATGTCACAACTCGCAATTGTGACAATTTGTGCACCTATGCCCCATTTTCGAATTCACTCTTGCACAAAATGTCACAACCTCTGTCAGTCTTGTTAGTCCCCGTTATTAAGAAAGCGAGCAGACTATTAAGTTCGTTCGTGTCTGTTTTTTTCGTTTTGTGTGTGTGTGTGTGTGGTTGTGTGTGTGTGTGGTGTGTGTGTGGTGTGTGTGTGTCCAACGTCGGCCAAAACGGACATTTTGGCAATGTCTCTTCAACCACTTAAGACAGCCTTCTCAAATTTGTTTGTTGATTGGGTAAAGTATGCTGATACTGCTCGCAAAAATCAAGGACAAAGGTCAAGGTCAAGGTCACGCTGATCGTTGAACACCCATTTTTTCCTGCAATATTTTCCACATCTTTCAAGCTACATTTCCAAACTTGCTACACAGGTAGGGGACAACAAAAGAGATGAGCATGTGAATCAAGACAAATCGTGTTTGTTTCTATTAGCCTCATTAACCAACATCGGCCATCTCGTCTGGGCTGTCACCTCGTAAACATGTGCAGTGAATACAGACTAAAGTACATATTCAATATAAAATTGAAAATCATAAATTGCAAGCCAAATTGAAAACGCAAAAAATACAAGTACATCATAGAGTATATCCACCCATCCATCCACCCACCCACATGCACCCAAACCCACACAGATAAGGGAGAGAGTAGTGACAATTTGTGCAGCAGTGATTTTAAAAAAGGCATACAGGTGCACAAATTGTCACAATTGTGACATTTTGTGCAAATTGTGACAATTTGTGCAGTGGTGAAATTTTGTGGGGTAAAGACTCCCTCAACACTGTCATTCAGAGATGCAAGCACGTTGCTAACAAACTGGGGCAACACTATTTGTGCTAACAGTTGATGAAACCTTGTTCTGCAAAGTATGGAGTTGAAATGGGCGAAAAAAGAATACCAGAACCTTCTGGTTGTCAGGCTTAGTGGTCTTCATATCTCACTAAACTTCATGAAGGTCACTGGAAAACACATGGAATGCTCGGGACTTGTGGAGTTGTGGTAGAAAGCAATCTCCTTGACCAAAGACCGCGAATAAGTTCTGCAGGAACGTCGTGCCATCAGAGACATGAGATCTCACAAAGTAACACTTCAAGCCATGTGGAGAATCCTGCTTCCTCAGCTGTAGCAATTCTCAATGAAGAAAAGAGAGAACCGAAAGAGGAGATTGAAGATAATGTACAGAAGGAAGACACAGACGCGCGCTGTCTCTTCTTGCTTCCAAGCATTCATGATATTGTGGATGACTTTGTTGCATCCCATGGTGTGCCAACTTTCAGTTTTTGGTGGACTTACTTGCAATGGTGAAATCATGCTAATGTTTGTCAGAGCAAGTAAGAGGTGACTGGAAGCTGCATATGCGCGCATTCACGTCCATGCTTCCATATGATGCCATATGACCACACTAACTATGCACGCGGGCTGTATGTACGTGAGCGAAATGCAACAACTGCCAGAAGAGGTCAAAGCTGAAAACTTTGTGGTGAAACGGGGGAAGCAGCCTTTCAACCAAGTTGATCCAGATCAAGCCAGGAGTGGCTCAATGGACAGGGAAAAGGTGTGGCAGAATCGTGGGTATCACAAAACACCGTTAGCTTTGAGCAGATGGACGCTGTCGTATAACATGCGATCCCACATTTCCTGTGAAACCAGAGAAGCTTTTGACGCTGGTCTAGAGGATACTGTCAACCATAATGAGCGCAACAGAGGAAGAAGAATGCAGGACAGAAAGATGAAGATAGTGTGTTCACTACTCTGAAGAACTTCAAACTGTTCTCCAGCGATGTTCCTGAAGAACTGCAAACATTGCAACCAAAGATCTCCCCCACGAGAGCATTGAGGAGGACTTGCTAACTGCACAGCTGAAAGGTCAAAATCAGTTGAACACGTTTGTTGATGAGGTTGCTCCCTCTTGATGAAAGGAAGATAAAGTTTCGTGATGCCTTGACAAAGACACGCCACTAAATTTTGCAAGTCTGTAGAAGTAAACCAGAAGAATGTGCACAGTACCAAACAGAAACACTAAAGGCAGACAGGAAGATTCTTCAGAGATTGATCACTGCCTATGAGGCAGGACGGAACGTTGACCTCTCCATGGTTTTTAAAACACGAACTGATGCCAGAACCCTCTGCACTAGCAGAGATGAACGGGACGCTTTGTTCTGGTTCAGAGCGCTTCTGCTTCAGCACTCGCTCATGAAGTACCCTGTGCACCAAACCTAGATGAGGCTGATCTTGATGACAATGCCACACTTGTTTTTGAAGGACAGGGACTCATTTGCAGCATTGGAAAACCCCAACAAGCGACTACATTTGGAGGCCTGGCAGACGTTTTCATCAATACTCTTCATCAAGCTGGGTGAGTTCAAACGCATTGATGTAGTTTTCGACAGATACAACCAGACTTCCATCAAGACAGAAACACGGAGAAGACAAGGTAAAGATTCTTAGCCAATCAGAAAAAACATTGATGAAGGCAGAGACGTGCCCCTACCACAAAGTGGGAGAACTACATTTCTCACCCTGATAACAAGGCGGACCTGGCGAAGTTTTTGTCAAGACAGATCATGCTGCATGCTCCAGTTGACCCAACTATTGTTCAGGTGGTGGCTTCAGTGATGTCACACAGGTGGAGTCTTTAAACCCCAATACAGATGTACGTCCTCTGGAGGCTTCACACGAGGAGGCTGACACCACGATAATCCTGCACTGTGTACACGGTGAGGCTGAGGCAGGCAGCATTGTTGTGTCGTCCAGGGACACGGATGTTGCAGTTCTGCTGCTAGTGCATTTTCATCGCATCAAGTGTTCCTAAAGTCTGGGCAAAAGCAGGCACTGCCAAATCCAGAAAATACATCCCCATCCATGCTTTTATAGAAACTACAGCCATTGAAAGAGATAAGCTCCAAAAGCTTGCTGGATTTTATGTTTTCACGGGGTGTGACACAACGACGTACTTGCTGGACATAGTAAGACAACTTGCTTGAAGGTTTTCCTGCAGCAACCTGATCTGTTGAGTTCACTGGGGAAAAGAAACTCTCACAGACGAGACACTGCGAAATGCTGAAGTCTTCATTTCCATGTGTATTGAGTACAAAACTGTGACTCGGTGAACATGGCTCGGTCAGTCTTGTTTCGCAAAGCCCATGCACCACAAACACTGCCTCCAACACGTGATGCCTTGTTTTCCACACACAGCGGCACACTATCAGACAGCCGTCTGGCTACAAGCTCACCTGCAGCACCCTGCCCCCCCCCCCCCCCCCCCCCCCCCGCCAGAAACCATGGGCTGGAAACTAGAAGGCGGCACCCTTGATTCCTGTTCTCAAATCACTCCCATCAGTTCCTGAGGCATGCACTGATGTGATCTTCTGTGGATGCAAAAAGCAGTGCACTAGTTCCCGTGCAAGTGCAGAGCAGCCAGTCTTCCTTGCACAGTAGCATGCAAGTGCAGTGACACCACACAAATGAAACTAAGTGTATGAGTTCTAGACAATGTATCAGTGATTGTGACTAAATAGTGAGCAAAAATGATTACTATAATTTTTACAGATTCGTTTGGCTAGCTTGAATAAAAAATTACAATAAGATGGAAGAATTCACTAAAAAGCAAAAATGACTGAAATTAGTTAAGAAGTACCAATACATTTTATTTACTAACATTGACCCTTGACTTTAACTACAAACTCGGTCTTATCAATATTCTTCTCCCTTTCTTTCAATCCCTCCTCCCCTCTCATTGACTCCCCACTCCCTCTTGCAAGTACAGAAACAGCTATTTCTGATAGGCTGCGAATGTTTTGTTTTTATGGTAAAGAAGTATTGACTATAAATAAACTCAAGAGTGCTTGAATGCTCTCTCTCTCTCTCTCTCTCTCTCTCTCTCTCTCTCTCTCTCTCTCTCTCTCTCCCTCTCTATTTCGTAAAACAAAAAAAAATGTTTTTGTTTCTAATTAACGATTGTTTTTTTTTTACTTAAGGCAAGGTAAGGGAGAAATGAACAGTGGCTCCTTTTTGATTTTGTTTTAACTGCTGTCATGTTGTACTGGCTTGTCGTTTTGTTTATTTATGATTAAAAAATTGGTTGAATCTGTTAAAATAAGGAATAAGGTGTTTTTTCTCCTTTTAAATATAAACTATAATAATAATTGTCATTAACAATACTTTTTGTGGCTCAAACAATGGAAGTTTGGTTACAGAATCCTTTTGTCAGTGTTTATGGCAGCCATTTTGAATATTTAATTTTTGTGCAAAAGCTACGCTTTTGCGAGACTGTCAGACAACAAAACTGAAAAGAGCATGGTCACATTCTTTAGAATCAGTTTTTCTGACAATTCCTAACATCATTTGCCACCTACTTTTTATTTGGCCTTTTTGTGAAATCTGTCCTAGTCTATTTGCAAGACTGCCCATTTAGAACTAAGAAGAATCAGCTCCGTACGTCACCTTCTCTCTACAGATGCTACAAAAACTCTCATTTGTGCATTTGTCTTATCTAGAATAGATTACTGCACTCACTTTTGGCCGGTGTCGTATATAATACTGTCGCCGTGGAATTGTATCGCAGCGATAGCATTTCACGTGAAATATTGTTGCAGCGACAATATTTGCTGGAAAAAATTGTCGCGCGACTTTTCACGAAAAATGTCCTATAGAATATTGTAGCTGTCCATAAAATACTGTCGCTCGAAATTTTGCGACAGTTTTTTGCGACAGGACACTGTGAAATATTGTAGTCAGTGAATACTGTCGCTTGCGACACATTTTCACGTGAAATCTTACTGCTAGAGTTAACATTTCCTGTGAAATATGGTCGCAGCGTTAAATTTCACAGCGACGATTTTTTCTGCAAAGTGAAAAAACGTCGCCGCGGTTGAGCGTCAAAATATCACAGAAAATAATGCAGCCTGCCATGGAATAAAAAATTGTCGCAAGTGATTTTTTATCATAAATGTTTTCAACGAAAGTCAAATTTCCATTCGTGTGTGTTAAGAAGTAAAAAGGTCACATAGTCCAACAAGGTCGAAGCGGTTAAATAGCTAATGACGCAAATTTATCAAATATCATTGTCATAATTATTTCTCTTTGTTCGTCGTACACTATTTAGGCCTATTGATAATGAGCAGTCCAAAAGCTGCAACTTGTAATAAGTATACTATGATGCCATGGGACGACTACATATCATTTTCTTTCTATTTTTTGTTTCTTCTTTAAAATAAGATTCAAATCAGAAATTCGGAGATATTTGAGGTAGAAGAAAAGGAGTTTTAATAGTTGAGTGTAGCATGTAATGAATTAGGATATCCATAATATAAGAGTGCGGCTATTATACGATTTTGTGTCTCTCGTTTTCTTCCCATGACTATGCATATGGCTTCCCATGATTATCCGTATTGACATTCACATAGCCCTGTTACCCTATTATGTAATATTATAGGGATAGTTATATGATTTGTTCCCTCGGCTTTGACCTTCTCTCTGCCCCATCCATCTCTGACCTATCATACCTCCTTCAACGGTTTGTGACCCTCCTGTACTGTAAGGGAGTGCATGAGTGAGGAAATGTATGTGTGTGAGTTTGTGTGCGTGTGTGCTCAGGCATGCGTGTGTACATGCGTGTGTGCGTAGTCTCTCTCTCTCTCCTCTCTCTCTCTCTCTCTTCTCTCTCTCTCTCTCCTCTCTCTCTCTCTCTCTCTCACACACACACACACACACACACACACACACACACACACACACACACACACACACACGCGTGGAACACGTAAACACGCATGCGCGGGCATACACCAACAAACTCAAAACACGCATAAACATATCTGCAAAGACATTGTTGTGTAACTTCCAGGGTTTGTGGGGAGAAGTCTTAAGGGTTCTATTCAATTGTCTAGGGAAAGAGTATCGTCCCACGAGAAGATGTTCAGAGTGGGTGGGGTATGTAAAGTGATAGCTGGGGTATCCTAGGGGAGAGAGAGAGAGAGAGAGAGAGAGAGAGAGAGAGGAGAGAGAGAGAGAGAGAGAAGAGAGAGAGAGAGAGAGAGAGAATATGAGAGAGAAAGAGGGAGGGATAGAGAGAGAGAATGAGAGAGAGGGGGAGGGAGAGAGAGACAGCGAATGAAAGAGAGAGAGGGAGGGAGGGAGAGGAAGGGAGAGAGAGAATGAGAGAGAGAGAGATAGAGGGAGGGAGAGAGAGATTGCGTGATTATGGACAAATGAATCACAACTATATTTGAGCGTGAATGCAGTTGTTTCAGGGTCCAAACACACACACACACACACACACACACACACACACACACACACACACACACACACACACACACACACTGTCACGCTCTCTCCACATACACGCACACTTGCTTGCACGTCCAGAGAGAGAGAGAGAGAGAGAGAGAGAGAGAGAGAGAGAGAGAGAGAGAGAGACAAGGTGGTGGGGGGGGGGGGGGTCGGGAAAGGCAGAGACCGACTGACAGACAGTTTGATGGACAGAGTGAAACTAAAGACAGTCAAACACATAGAGGGAGGGCGATACATAGAGAGAATGAGCGAGAAAAACCAAGCGAGACAGAAAGATAGACCGACAGTCAAGCAGACACAAATAAAATCATAGACAAAAAGACAATGGGGGCAACTGATACGTAAAACCATGAGAGAGGGAGGTGGGGGCAAAGTTGGGGCAGAGACCGAACATGTCTTCGACGTCGTATTTTTACGGAAATACTGTCTCAGAGCGACAACTTTTCTACGGCAGCAATTTTTTTACATGAAATGTTGTCGCTGCGACATTGATTTTATTTTTAGGCAGCGACACGATTTTATGGACATTTCTCGTGAAATCCTGTCGCGCTACCAATTTTTATGAAATTTTGTCGCTCAGCGATAATTTTTCATGAACCAGCTGCAGTATTTCCGGGAAATACTGTCGCTGCGACACGATTTTATGAGCGACAGTATTATATACGACACCGGCCTTCCAAAATACCTGATAGAAAGATTACAGCGAATCCAAAATCATGCAGCCCGAGTCGTCTGTAGAGCAGGAAAATATTATCACATTTCGCCTCTACTTCACTCTCTTCACTGGCTATCTGTCTCAAACCGTACCTCGTACAAAATCTCAACTCTCACTTTCTCTGCTCTCTTTGAAAATGAACCTTCTTATCTCTCAGATCTCCTTAAAATCTACACCCCCTCTCGACAACTACGCTCCTGTGCTGACGACCGCCTTCTACGAATGACTCGCTTCAGGACTACTACTGGTGAAAGATCTTTCTCTTTTCAAGCTCCAGCGACGTGGAACAGACTGCCAGACTCTCTCAGACATTCAGGTTCTATCTCTTCTTTCAAATCTAAACTTAAAACCCATCTGTTTTCTCATAATTAGTCAATGCTGTGTGTGGGGGTGGGGGGTGGGAGGGGTGGGTACAACCTATCTCATAGCCGTCTGGGCCTTTTTCAAATGTAGTGTATGTGTATGTTCTCTATTATATTATATGTTTTATGATTGAACGTTATAGGATTAAGCTTTTGTAGTGAAAAATAAGTGAATGTCACACTCGTAGGATAAGGATTTGTTAGTTATTGTAGTAATAGTATTTGTAGCTGGGTGTAAGGTGTATTATTGTATATGAGAAGGGTGAATGTAGTATGACTTTGTAAAGCGCTTAGAGAAATTCGTTTGATAAAGCGCTGTATAAGAAACCATTATTATTATTATTATTACTTTCTGAGATACTCCATAAAGAAGAAAACCGTTACAGGCCGTTACAGCCGTTAGTAACAGCTATAACGGGGTAAACTAAAACATCGGGCATCACCCGTGACCCACAATGAACGTACCTGCTAATTTTCACACAAAGATCGGCCAATTACTTTTGGAGATATTCCATGAAGAACAAAAACCGTTACAGGCCGTTAGTAACGGTTATAACGGTAAACTAAAATATCGGGCATTATTCCTGACCCATAGTGAATATACCTACAAATTTTCAGAAAGATCGGCCAAGTACTTTCTGAGATACTCCATAAAGAAGGAAAACCGTTACAGGCCGTTACAGCCGTTAGTAACAGCTATAACGGGGTAAACTAAAAGATCAGGCATTATTCATGACCCATAAAGAACATACCTGGAATTTTTTAAAAGATCGGCCAAGTACTTTCGAAGATATTCCATACAGAAGAAAAAGCGTTTACAGGCCGTTACAGCCGTTAGTAACGGCTATAACGGTAAACTAAAACATCAGGCATTATCCGTGACCCATAATGAACATAATCTACAAATTTTCAGAAAGATCGGCCAAGTACTTTCTGAGATATTCTATAAAGAAGGAAAACCGTTACAAGCCGTTACAGCCGTTAGTAACAGCTATAACGGGGTAAACTAAACATCGGACATCATCCGTGGTCAATAATGAATATACCTGCTAATTTTCACAAAGATCGGCCGAGAACTTTCAGAGACATTCCAATTAGAAGAACCGTTACAGGCCGTTACAGTCGTTAGTAACGGCTATAACGGTAAACTAAAACATCGGGCATTATTCCTGACCCATAATGAACATACCTACAACTTTTTAGAAATATCGGCCGAGTACCTTTTGAGATATTCCAATTTTAAAAAAAAAACCGTTACAGGCCGTTGGCAACGGCTATAACGGTAAACTAAAACATCAGGCATTATCCGTGACCCATAATGAACATAATCTACAAATTTTCAGAAAGATCGGCCAAGTACTTTCTGAGATATTCTATAAAGAAGGAAAACCGTTACAAGCCGTTACAGCCGTTAGTAACAGCTATAACATCGGGCATCATCCGTGGTCAATAATGAATATACCTGCTAATTTTCACAAAGATCGGCCGAGAACTTTCAGAGACATTCCAATTAGAAGAACCGTTACAGGCCGTTACAGCCGTTAGTAACGGCTATAACGGTAAACGAAAACATCGGGCATTATTCCTGACCCATAATGAACATACCTACAACTTTTTAGAAATATCGGCCAAGTACCTTTTGAGATATTCCAATTTAAAAAAAAAACCGTTACAGGCCGTTACAGCCGTTGGCAACGGATATAACGGTAAACTAAAACATCGGGCATCATTCGTGACCCATAATGAACATACCTGCTAATTTTCAGAAAAATCGGCCAAGTACTTTCGGAGATATTCCATAAAGAAGAAAATCCATTACAGGCCGTTAGTAACGGCTATAACGGTAAACTAAAACATCGGGCATTATTCGTGACCCATAATGAATATACCTACAAATTTTCGGAGATATTCCATAAAGAAGAAAAAGCGTTACAGGCCGTTACAGCCGTTAGTAACAGCTATAACGGGGTAAACTAAAACATCGGATATCATCTCTAACCCATAATGAACATACCTGGAAATTTTTACAAAGATCGGCCAAGTACTGTCTGAGATATCCCATAAAGAAGAAAAAAACGTTACAGGCCCTTACAGCCGTTAGTAACGGCTATAACGGTAAACTAAAACATTGGGCATTATTCCTGACCCATACTGAACATACCTACAAATTTTCACAAAGATCGGCCAAGTACTTTTTGAGATATTCCATAAGAAGGAAAACCGTTACAGGCCGTTACAACCGTTGGTAACGGCTATAACGGGGTAAACTAAAACATCGGGCGTCATCCGTGAGCCATCCTCTTCATGCCTGCTAATTTTCAGAAAGATCGGCCAAGTACTTTCGGAGATATTCCATAAAGAAGAAAAACCGTCACAGGCCGTTATAGCCGTTAGTAACGGCTATAACGTTAAACTAAAACATCGGGCATCATCCTTGAGCCATAATGAACATACCTACAAATTTTCAGAAAGATCGATCCAGTAGTTTTGTCTGGAGCGAGTGGAACACATTTTGACCATGGACGGACGGACGGACAGACACACAGCATTTCTTCGTTGCCATTCTAAAGTACTCCCTGTTCTATAAGAACTGGGAGTACAAAAAGGATCGTAGTACACAATATGCATCAATGAAGGGATTTTTTAAAAATCATTTACGACAAATGCAAATCATTCACGTCAAAGGCAAAATAGTGTAACACACGTACAACCCACATAATGTAACGAAAGAGGGCGAAGAATACATCTTCGGCGATTAATGCCAATGAACAGTAGCAAAACAAACACAAAACAAGATGCAAAGCATATAAACGTACTCCCAGTTTATCCTGATTACGCGCGAGATATTCCATAAACAGCAAAAACCGTCTTGGGCTGGTGTAACCGTTAGTAATGGCTATTCTGGTAAACATCGGCTATCGTCTGTGACCTAAAATGAACATACTTACAAATTTTCAGAAAGATCGGCCAAGAACTTTCTGAGAATTTCCATCAAGAAGAAAACCATTATGGGCCGTTAATAACGGCTATAACGGTAAACTTAAACATCGGGCATCATCCGTGACCCATAATGAACATATCTACAAATTTTCAGAAATACCGGCCACGTACTTTCTGAGATATTCCATAAAGAAGAAAAACCGTTACAGGCCCTTACAGCCGTTAGTAACGGCTATAACGGTAAACTAAAACATCGGGCATCATCTGCAACCCATAGTGAACATACCTGCTAATGTTCACAAAGATCGGCCAAGTACTTTCTGAGATATTCCATAAAGAAAAAAAAACCGTTACAGGTCGTTACAGCCGTTAGTAATGGCTATAACGATGAACTAAAACATCAGGCATCATCCTTGATCCATAATGAAAATACCTGCTAATTTTCACAAAGATCGGCCAAGTACTTTCTGAGATATTCCATGAAGAAAAACAATCGTTATAGGCCGTTAAAGCCGATAGTAACGGCTATAACGGTAAACTAAAACATCGGGCATTATTCGTTACCCATAATAAACATACCTGCTAAATGTTCACACAGATCGGCCAAGTGCTTTCTGAGATATTCCATAAAGACGAAAAGCGTTACGGGCCGTCACAGCCGTTAGTAACGGCTATAACGGGGTAAACTAAAACATCGGGCATCATTTGCAACCCATAGTGAACATACCTGCTAATGTTCACAAAGATCGGCCAAGTACTTTCTGAGATATTCCATAACGAAAAAAAAACGTTACATGTCATTACAGCCGTTAGTAATGGCTATAACGATGAACTAAAACATCAGGCATCATCCTTGATCCATAATGAAAATACCTGCTAATTTTCACAAAGATCGGCCAAGTACTTTCTGAAATATTCTATGAAGAAAAACAATCGTTATAGGCCGTTAAAGCCGATAGCAACGGCTATAACGGTAAACTAAAACATCGGGCATTATTCGTTACCCATAATGAACATACCTGCTAATGTTTACACAGATCGGCCAAGTGCTTTCTGAGATATTCCATAAAGAAGAAAAGCGTTACAGGCCGTTACAACCGTTAGTAACGGCTATAACGGGGTAAACTAAAACATCGGGCATCATTCGTGACCCATAATGAACATACCTGCTAATTTTCACAAAGATCAGCCAAGTATTTTCTGAGATATTCCATAAAGAAGAAAAAGCGTTACAGGCCGTTACAGCCGTTAGTAACGGCTATAACGGTAAACTAAAACATCAGGCATTTTTCGTGACCCATAATGAACATACCTACAAATTTTCTGGAAGATCGGCCTAGTACTTTTTGAGATATTCTATAAAGAAGAAAAACCGTTACAGGCTGTTGCAACCGTTAGTAACAGCTATAACGGGGTAAACTAAAACATCGGGCATCATCCGAGACCCATAATGAACATACCTGCTAATTTTCACAACGATCGGCCAAGTACATTCTGAGATATTCCATAAAGAAGAAAAAGCGTTACGGGCCGTTACAGCCGTTAGTAACGGCTGTAACGGTAAACTAAAACATCGGGCATCATCTGTGACCCATAATGGACATAACTACAAATTTTCAAAAAGATCGGCCATGTATTTTTAATATATTCTAAAAAGAAGAAAACCCGTTACAGGCTGTTACAGCCGTTAGTAACGGCTATAACGGGGTAAACTAAAACATCGGGCATCATCCGTAACCCATAATACAAATTTTCAGAAAGATTGACCCAGTAGTTTTGTCTGGAGCGAGTGGAACACATTTTGACCACGGACACACAGACAGATAGACACACAGACACACACACAGACAGCATTTCTTCGTTCCCATTCTAAAGTACTCCCTGTTCTTTAAGAACTGGTAGTACAAAAAAAAGAAAAAGAAATCAGTGAGTCGGACCTGGAAAAGAGACGATGCCAAACAAAACATCAAAACAAAACAAAAAAAACATCAACACACAATCAAGAAGTGCAAAGGAAAATTCATGAACACTTTCATGAATTGTGAGACGTGTACGAGATTGCAAGGAATGCGTGAGCCACTGCTTTGGTTTCTGAAACTGGAAGAGATCGCACTGGAGCTCGATAATTGTTTTAGATTATAAAAAGGTCACAAAAGACATGCCACTATATGATAGTGAGGGAAAGGTGTAATAAACGTATTATCAAAGCGAATTGCATTCTAGGCTAGAAATAATTCATAACGACACCTAGACATAACTAAACGAACACAGATAATTCAGTAAGCATCATCAAAAACCGCACACACAGAGAGTGTGAAAACAAAAGAGATAAGTGAAGGATTTAAAGTGGTGTTTCTAATGGCACAAGCAGGAGACTATTTGGCTTGCAAACCCGTACATATCTCAACCATATACTGCCAACAAATTAAAGCAAGGGTAGATTATGGTCTCGGGATATGGACATTTACTTGATTACAACACGAATACAAATCTTCATGATAGAGTAAGTAATACACCGCAGAGCATAAGTGATTATCTAAGGTGATGTGTCATTTGTTAGTGTAATAATTCAAGTGTTTAGTAGGGGGGTTTTGTTGTTTTTTATGTTGTCGTTGGTTGTTGACTCGTATTTCTCTGTAATGTCATATTAGACCGAAAACATACTAAATCATACATTTGATCAGTCTACCATTAAAATAAAGTATACAATGAAAACCGAAAAAGAAAATCAGGGAGGGGAGGAGTAGGGGCGATGCGGGAAAGTAGTAACTGTAAATCAAATTACGATTTTTTTTATGAGGAACATGTTTACCAAAGACAAAGTCAAAGTGGCCTTCGAAACAATCAAAGACTGTATATGATAAAACTTTTCTTTGCATAAATATTTCATTTCTGTTAGTGGGACAATGTGTTCACATGTTCTGTACCTATAGCAACATCATTGGTGAATTTGAACAAGACTAATAGCCGGACAGGACAAAGCAGTGACTTGGTTAACAAAAGACAACAGTGAATATGTTAGACAACAACTGCAGTGACGAATGAAGATAAAACCATGATGACCATGAAGATGATGACCATGGCTGTAGACAATGAGATGAATGTGATTTGTGGCGACAGAAACAAACTCATGCATGATCAGATGAATGAAAAATGGATGACACATAAACATACAGACACGTCATTATGTGAACAAAACATAAGGATCCTTAACGCGACACAACAGGATGAATGCTCATATGCACAAAAATGATCGCTTGCGCTGTGTA
>CM031608.1:52529244-52540376 GCA_018398815.1 Conus ventricosus
GAACATTAGTGCTGATCAATCAGGAGAAGAGAAACTGTTTGTGATCGATAGGCTGATGCAAGACATAACAAGGTGACAATGAGGGAAAAAGAACAATAATCACACCAGCACAAACCAACAGCTAACGGGACGCTATCAGTTTGTACACATGCATGGTCAGACCCCCTATTGTGTGATCAATTTCAGTCTCCGGCCATCGAAACCTGTTAGCAAGCCTTGCTAACCACAGATCATGGGAGCGGGTGGGAGAGGGTGAGAGTGGGGGTCACGTAAGTTCCAGTCCACTGAAAAGTTAGAGTGGCGGGAGGTGGGAAAGGAGCACCTGACTGACGGGTAAACAATAAATGACGACAATACAGATATCGGAACACTTCACAGGTATGAACTGGGTGCTTTCATTCAAATGACGTTTTTCTTTATTATAGGCTGAAAATGTCTGACACCGCGAGGTATAAAATGAAAATGAGACACGAGGAAAAGTGGCACAAAGCATACCCGATTTTTTTTCAACTGCGGGCAGGATGTTCAACTTAATTCGGAGCAATCGGCCATCTGGCAACTGGAGGCTAGACGCTTATTGGGCGGGAGGAGGGCTGACTTTTTCTTGTTAATAGCAATAATTATGTCATCTAAATGATGTGACGTGCGCGATTGAGCAAAAAGAATCCCTTTCTTGGTATTTACTTATGCTATCTATAAAGACGTATTTGGAGTAAATAAGTGATAAACCGTTATTGAAAATGCAAAACAAACAAACACATTAATGTATTTTGTAAGCAAATGAGTCACGTTGATGATTGCTTTTACCTATAGTGTTTATACGAACGATTTAAAACACTTAATGTCTGACCAAACTTGTCATGCAACATGTTTTACTAGCCATTGTTTTCCTAAAAATGGATGTGGATTATCGTTGCTCTCTGTAAGTATGTTTGAAGTTATGTCTTGGTTACTTGAAGGAATTTTTAGAGAAAAGGAATCAACAAATAGTAAAATGTAACAAACAAGAGGGACTTTTCTGTTTTGTTTTGTTTTTGTTTTGCTTGAAACAGATGTCCCTCAACTACATGAATCACTGCATGAATAAACCACTTGGATTGTACACATCAAGTTAAGCTTATTTTCACAGGATTAAACACAAAGTATTTATGCAAGATTGAACACTCATTAGAGGCACACAGCAAGCAGAGAAAATATTAATGCTCTGGGTACCAGAGTAAGAACGTGGCAGACCAAGGCTGCTAAGTGCACTGTCGATAAGGATGTATTACGGAGCGTTGTAGCCGGCCGTTTTGTCCGACCCGGCCGTTTTGTCCGAGGTTGGACAAAACGGCCGGGTCGGACAAAACGGCCGGCTAAAACCCGGCTGTTTTGTCCGACTTTCAATTTTTTGTCGGACAAAACGGCCCGGTTGCACAAAACGGCCGGCTCGATGTAAGCGGCCGTTTTGTCCGATATATTTTTTAATTATCAGACACAAAAGCAATAGTACTCCAAAGGGAAGAAAACAGTATAGAAAAATCACAATACCACTCATCTAATTTTCGGCCACGTGGCCTTTTTCAAGAGAAAAAAACAAAAACAATGCAACTATGTAATGTCCATCTTCGGTGGCTGGTCAGGGCAAAGAATTGACGTCATAAATATCTTACGCAATTTCTGACATCATAATGTGTGATGTTATCAACAAGGGAACAAAAAAAAAAGGGGGGGGTGGGGGGGGAAGGAAGGGGTGCAAGTTGTGTGTGTGTCTGTGTGTAGTTATACAGTAACCAATGTACTCCAAAAAAATAACAACACGCTTCATAAATCACAATGAAACTGCGACCATAGTCCTGTCTGTGACTGTGCATGGCATACAAGAACTGTCACCTGAAAAATATATATAAATTTCCTGCAATTCATCAATGTTGTTTACAGGTAAATCTGGATAGGGTTGTTACAAATTTGTCTTAACATTACATCCATTTGGCACCCTTGTATCCAATGTCCTTATCTATTTTCTTCAGCAATAAGTCTGAAGCTTTTGCTTTCACTGTAAGCTTTTGCCAACACTGCAACAGCAAGGTCTCCCACTGAATGCTGAAGGAAATGTCGCATTATTGGCTTTTCTCTTTGGAACTTGATGTCACGTCTGTGTTCCGCTATTCTTTCTTTCAATGAACGTCCGGTTTCACCAATATAAACTGTCTTATTACACCGTTTACACAACAGAGCATATATCAAATTTCTATCCGCACATGTCACGTTACTCATAACATTGTGCGAAGATTTCTGCTTTGTGTCCAACACTGTTGAAGTTACTAGTGGAGAACAGGTGTCACAATCACAAATTTCTGCTTTTCCCTTCACTGCTCTTTCAGTTTTCTGGTGAACCAACGTGTCACATAAATTTTTATCCCGTCTGTATGCAGGCATTGGTAGTCTATGGAATACTTTGCGCATGTATTCTGACTTATAGAGCGTATCACTATGTCTCTTTAGTACAGCTTGTACATCTGGCAATAATCTTGAAAATGTCAACACTAGTGGTACTCTTTCAGTGTTTCCTTTCTTTTTTTTTCTGAAGAAGTCGGTTCTATCTATGTTATCAACTGTTTTCAACTGACTTTCTATGAGTTTGCTACTATAGCCACGTTTGCGCAACTGGTTCTTAAGTTCAGATCTGTGTTTTAGATAGTCCTCATCCTTTTCACAGATTCTTCTCAACCTAACACCCAAACCATATGCTAGAGATTTTTTTGTATGTGGGGGATGGCAATAATCCTGCCTGAGGTATAACTGTTTATCACTATCTTTCTTGAATAGATCTGTGTAGACATGGCCATTCTCTAACTTAACCAGAGTGTCAAGGAATTCAATTTGTTCTTTACTCCATCGTAGAGTGATTTTTATGTTGGTATGTATGGTGTTGGCATAATCTGTGAAACGTAAAAGGGAGTCAAGGTCACCATTCCAAATGCCAAACCCATCATCAATGTAACGTTTGTAGAAATAAGGTTTCTGTTCATCGTTTTTTTTTTTTTGGTGATTTTTCTATATTTTTTAATTGTTCTTTGCCCAGTTCCACTGGCAAAGAAGTATAAATTCGTTCGCGTTCTGTTTTTTTTCTTGTTTTTGTTTTCGTTTTTTGTTTGTTTGTTTGTTTTTTCTGTCTGTCGCAAGGATATCTTCCGAACGGAAAGTCGGAGTCACGTCAAACATTGTGTGGTGGTGTGCCACATGAATAGCAAGAGATTGGAACAAGATGTGTGTGTGTGTGGGGGGGGGGGGGGGGGGGGGGGGCGGAGAGAGAGAGAGAGAGAGAGAGAGAGAGACAGAGAGAGAGACAGACAGACATACAGAGAGACACACAGAGAAAGAGACAGAGACAGAGAGACACAGAGAAAAAGTGACCTCCAATAAAATTACCTGATGTTCAGTTTATGTTGGTAAATTGTCAACCAGATTTAGAATTTCACCAGGATTCGACATTCAATTTAGAATATAACTTTTGATAAAACTTATTAACTTCTTGGGCAATTTCATCATCATCGTTTAAAGTGGATCCAGTGTAAGTTTCATAATATTTTTGCAAACGTAATTCCGCTTTTCAAGTCCGCAAAAGTAGTTTGTTATTTTTTTTCCCCTTCTGCTACCCATCTCGCCCTTGAACGCAGCAAAACCCCCTTCATCTCCTTTTTCCCAAAGTGAAATCAAATCTTGTCTATAGCTCTGAAGTTTTTCTTGTTCAGATATCAAGATGTTTCTGTTTTTCGTGTCCCTTTTCTTCATCGTTGCGTATGATATAGTTTTGCCTCTTAATTTTCACAAGTAATGTCGTACAAAAAATGATCGAAAATAACAAACTGGATTTCTGATTTAGGAATCTGGGCCAACCCACAGCCACAATATGGTATTGCTGCATATTTCTCAGTAACTGTTTGAACTACCTGGTTTACTTCTTCTACATGATTAGTGTCTTTTAAAAATGACTATTAAATTTCCATAATAGATTTCTCTTTGTCTCTCCACCTTGTTCTAAAGTTACAAAAATTAAGGAGTGGTCAAAATCGATATCCTGGTAGAATATCTGCGTCTATTACATTGTTACACAACCAATCGGAAATAAGAAAAAAATCTAAACGACTTTGTTGGCATGCGTTATTTCTTCTCCAAATGTTACCTATGTAACTCGGGATTAACGCCGGATGTCAGTTAAATCTAGGTTGTCCGTCAAGTTTTCTACATGTTCTTGTGCTTTAGGATTATTGTTATGTCTATAATTGTAACAGTCCAAAGCACAAACGAACAAACACAGTAAAACAAGGCATACACTACACATATTTCATCAATTCATCATACCCCAAGAAGAGATTTCTGTTGAAGCAGACATGACACCATCTCGTTTGAAAAATACAAAGAAAACGAAAATATTGAAACTGACAGAAGTGTAGTATAAAGTAAAGATATTGACATAGTCACAAAAAAGTAATAAAAGTAAATGGGCATCATGTTCGAGCAGTAAACACATTCCGTTTTACAAATACAAAAAAAAATGATTGCATGAGCAGTGGTATAATACAGTTTCTACACACACACACACACACACACACACACACACACACACACACAGCACGACACACCACACACATGCACACGAACACACCACGCACGCGACATCACACATCACACACACACACACACACACACACACACACACACACACACACACACACACACACACCACACACCCGCCCCCGCCGCCAGCATCCCACCGCAACCACCCCCCCCCCCCCCCCACCCCCCCCCCCCCCCCCCCCCCCCCCCCCCCCCCCCCCCCCCCCCCCCCCCCCCCCCCCCCCCCCCCCCCCCCCCCCCCACACACACACACACAAAGGCGCATGTGCAGACACACGCTTTCTCACTGTTAACCCCCCCCCCCCCCCCCCCCTCTCTCTCTCTCTCTTTTGAAGCAAAACTAAGTCGAAAGAATATCTGACAAACAAATGTCTGGGAAATTAATAATGAATGCAGTTGTTGTTTTTCTAAAGAATATGATCAGGGATGGACTTTAATTTTTGTTTTAAATCTGTCAGTGGGAGGGAGTCGCGTCGGGAGAGGGGCACAGCACCCTCATTGTTCAGTCACATGACCAGGGTTCGACCCATGGTCGTGTGCACTGAACGCCAGTTCACCCAGTAGCCACACCACCGCTGAAGAAGACAGACGGAGGTCTGTCGAAAGCTCCAAGTAAGTGCTATTCCTAGCTGAGTGACCTGTTTAATCCGGTAGTCAAGATTCTTCCCACACCACATTCTCCCATGACTCTCAAACATCCACCTAGTGTATACAACATCAGAATTTACACAGAAAACACCATTTCAAAAGCAATTGGGCTATAAGAGCATGTACCTGTTTTAAACCCAATGAAACTGCTTTTAGAGACAAGAGCAGCCAATCATCATCATCATCATCATTATCTTCATCATCACCATCATCACAATCAACATCATCACTATTATCATCATAGCACTAATAATAACACAACTTCAGTTAAAAGAATGTCATAGGTGTTTCCATTCGACATAGATATTATAACTCCAACAAACCATGGTTTTCTGTTAGTATTTACATTTTCAGTCTCTGAATCCCTTTTGACCGCAATCACACACTCCGTGCAAAAACAATACAACAAATTAAATGAATGATTCAGGCAAGGGTGGAAAAAGAAAAAAAGAAAAGAAGAGAGAGAGAGAGAGGACAAGACAATAAATTCAATGAAATAGGCCATCCGCTCGCATCGTGGGAAACAGTGGGCTGGGAAAAACATCAAACAAAAAGTCATAATAATAAACAAAAGCAATAGTCCTCCAAAGGGAAGAAAACAGTATAGAAAAATCACAATACCACTCATCTAATTTTCGGCCACGTGGCCTTTTTCAAGAGAAAAAAACAAAAACAATGCAACTATGTAATATCCATCTTTGGTGACTGGCGTCATAAATATCTTACGCAATTTCTGACATCATAATGTGTGATGTCATCAACAAGGGAACAAAAAAAAAAAAAAGGGGGGTGGGGGGCAGGAAGGGGTGCAAGTTGTGTGTGTGTCTGTGTGTAGTTTTCAGTAACCAATGTACTTCAAAAACATAACAATACGCTCCATAAATCACAATGAAACTGCAACCATAGAATAATATGACCGTAGTCCTGTCTGTGACTGTGCATGGCATACAAGAACTGTCACCTGAAAAATATATATAAATTTCCTGCAATTCATCAATGTTGTTTACAGGTAAATCTGGATAGGGTTGTTACAAATTTGTCTTAACATTACATCCATTTGGCACCCTTGTATCCAATGTGCTTATCCATTTTTCTTCAGCAATAAGTCTGAAGCTTTTGCTTTCACTGAAAGTTTTTGCCAACCCTGAAACAGAAAGGTCCCCCATTGAATGCTAAAGGAAATGTCGCATTATTGGCTTTAGAGAACGGGGAAAGGGGATTCGGGGCCCACTTCCCCCCTCACTCTTTTGGGCGAAAGTAACCAGAATCCCCCCTTTCCCGTTTTTGAAAAAGTAAGACTTCAAACAACCCACACTTGCACAAAACACAAAAAAATTCCCAACCCCACTCAAAAAAACCCCCACACCTCACCAAACACAAAACACCCCACGAAAACACCCCACCCACACACACACACAGCCCACAACACCCCAAAAACCCCACACACAAAACCATACACACACACCACCCCCACACACACCCACACACCCCACACAACACACACACTTCTTGTACTTTTCTGTTTTAAACCTTCCTGATTTGCGGGTTCCCTTTCCCCCCTCTTTTTCCCCCACATGCCCCCAAACCCCTCACCCCACCCCCGCCCCCCCAAACCCCCAACCCCACACACCACACCACACACAAAACACAAAAAAACCCCCACAAAAACACACCCCACCACACCCAGACGGACAAGGCAGCAGACAGCCGGGCCAGAAAAACGGACACTCAAACGGGCGCGCGCCTCAACCCTCCCGACAAACTGGGGGGCCCAAAAAATAAAATATGGCCCCCCCCCCCCTCCCCCCCAAATCCCCACCGGGCTTGCGTTTACAATATTTTTTCATCAGTTTTTCTCAAAGCTTCTGTGCCGCCTGAGGGCGCTGTAAAAGCGCTCAATGACTATTTTCTAACCCCGGGTTTATCTTTCTCTACTGACTCCCGGACTGGGGGGGGACTTTTTTTTTTGGGCCCTGGGTATTGGGCTTGGTGTGTTATTCTAAAAAATGGTCCCCGTTTCATGAAGAGAAAAGCTCTCCCCATTGAAGACCACTTTTTTTTTTTACCATACTTACATGTCAGAGTATTTTTTAAAAAAAAAGAAGGGGGTTTGAACCCATGTTGTTGCCGCCTAAAACCCAAAAAGAAGTTTTTGCTTTCTAAAAGGGAACAGAAAAAGAAAAAAGTGAACCGACTCCTTTGGAAAGGGGACGACTATCAAAAAGGTTTTTTGGGTTAAAGGGGAAATGAAAACGTTGAAGGCAAATATTCCCCAACCCCAAATAATTTTACCCCAAATTTCCCCCTTTAGTGTTTTAAACAAATCGTTTGGGATGGTTCCCCCCTTTAATTTTAATTTAAAGGGCCCCCGAATTGTTAAAAAGCGGGCAAAGCAAAAACAACCCATCACGCTTTTAAATTTGTTGGGCTTTTGGTTGAGACACCCAAAAGATTTTTTAAAAAAAAAAACGCAAAAAAACTTGGCGTTTTTTTTAAAAGACGCAGGTGAAATGTTGTTTGTTTTTGCTGGGGAAACTAAATTCAACTTTCTGTGTTTTTTTTTATAACTATCCTAAATTCCACAAGCTGGGAATCATTTATAAATTAAATGTGGGGCCAAACCCCAAAAACCATTATTAAATTATGAAATGGATGGCGTTTTTGGGGGGGGTTTGGAAAAAACTAGTTTGGGTTTGGGCAGACCTTAGTACATCTCCAGTAGGAGGGAGTAGTGTGGGGCCCAGCACAATCTTATAAAAAAATGCCCCAAAATAACATAAAGGATGTACTACTACTGGCAAATTAGAGCCCCCCTTAAAAGTTTTGGCTACAGCAGTAATTTTCTGTAACTCTTTCCAAAAGCCAGGGGGCAAGCCTGGTTGAGAAAAGAGGAGCACAGCAAATTGGCCAAAAACCCCCATGTGATTTTTTGGCCCTTTTTCGCCAATGACGTTGCACCTGCAAAGTCGGTGGGGAAATGGTCAAAAAGACCCATGTGACCTTGACTGCAAAGCGCGGCAGCCCGGGAAAGCTCAGCGGCAAACTAGGCCAAACGCCCCCTTTTTGATCACTTGGGGGTTTATTGAGGTTTGGGGCGCGGACACGCCTGTTTAGTCACAAAGCAAGAAGTGGCCCAGGAGGTTTTACTTTTTGTTTGTTGTGTGTTTTGGCCTAAACCCCCCGCACGAGTCCCCCCACCCCCCCCCCGGGTTTTCTATTGTGTGTTTGTTGTTTTTTTTTTGTCTGCCCCCCGCAGGAAAACCCCCCCCCCCACCTGCCCCACCCCCCCCACGCATGCAACATCAAGTTCCCTTTTAGTTTTTTAAAAAGTTTTTTAAGTTCTTTCTTTAAAAATTCTAAGTTGTCCTTTAAATCAAATTTTCAATTTTTCCCCCAAATTTTTAATTTAAATTTTAAAATTTTTCTTGGGTTTAAATTTTTAATTAAGTTCTTGATTTAAGGTTTTTAATAAGTTCTTGATTTTAAATTATCCTTTAAAAATAAAACTAAGGGTTTTTTAATTTTTCTTATAATTACAAAAAAAAACATCTTTGGGTTTTTTTCTTAATAGTAAAAGGCTAAAATGTACACACACGCCCCAAAAAAAAAGCGTCTCGTTGAGGTTTTCTTTTCTCAGCGTTTCTGCATTGATTCTTAAGGAAGGTTTTTACCCCCAAAACCAAAACCCATTTATTACAAAAATTTTGGGCTTGGAAATGTTTTTTTTATAGGGTCTATGTCTTTTTTATTGACTTTATCTTTTATAATACGCCTGGGTCTATTTTTATTAAAAAAATTTTAAAAAATTTTTTCCCTTTGAAATGGATAAAATTTATTTCTTTGTTATTGGGGGTTTTGGGTGCAAATTGGGTTTTTTCTGGGATTTAATGGTTCAGAAATTTTTTTATTGCTTTTTTTTTGTTCCCCTTGGTTATATATTTTTAAAAAACCGTAATAACTGCCCCAACAGCAGCAATGGGGCCCCCCAAAAAGGCAACAGTTTTTAAATTTAATATTCCCTGAAAAGGGTTTTGGGGGCCTTTTTTCCCTGGAGTTTTTTAGTGGCATTGAATCAACTTGTTCTGGCGTTGGCAGATTATGTTTTCATGATGAGTCATATTCTGTAACATAATTTTTTTTGTCTGTTCCACTCTGCTAATTTTTTTCTGCTTCAACACGCCAGGATTTTTAATGGTCTCCACCTGATTCAGCGTTTTCTGCTGATTTTCTAGCTTGGTTACTTTCTCCACCTGATTCAGTGTTTTTGATTCTGCTGATTTTCCATGCTCGTTCATTTTGAAGGGAAATAAAATCTATATGATTAAAAGTTATTAATCCCATGATTAATGGCGATAACAATGTTCCCAAATCTGTAGTATAGATCACACCTAGAGACTCTAATGACTTTGTTTAAAACTGGATCTTGCGTTAAATCATACGTAAGATCTGTTCAGAATCAATGGGAGCAAATCTATGACTAGTTAGTGTACAAACTAAGAACCGTTTGCCCCACACTTTTCACCATTCTAGACCCAGCTGCGCTTCATACCTGTTATGATACTTTAAAATGTCTTGCGGCGTCATCTGTTGAATCTGTTCAATGCTGAATTCAGTTCCGAGGAACTGTTTTGTTTTTCCACACGCTGCCAAAGAATACAACCTCTCCTTTTGGGGCATAACAGCTTGGCTATCAACTTGGTGATTCATAAGTTCGGGAAGGTTTAGGCCGCCTTGTAGCTGTAGTAGATCATCACTGTTCATGTTTTTTTATTAAATTATAATTATTTTTTTATAAAAAATGAGCACCGAAAAAACTGTTGCTAACCTTGTATACCATTCTGCTGTTATTGGAGGTCTAAGTGTAGGATACTCAATGCTTGGTAAAAGCTTGTTAGAATTAAACCAGCAGATCTTGGCAAACTAGACTTTGAGGATTCAGCAAAGCTAATTGCTATCATTGCAGCTTCGGTTGCCACGAAAGATTTTCTAGTCAAGCAAGGAATAATTCCAGACAATATAAATATGTAAGAAAAAAAATACATTTATAAAAAATGGCTTCACTCGCAATAATGATAGGCGGCGCTGTGGTGAATGCGCTTGCTTTAGCGGCAGTAAATTTTGCATTAGTAAACTGGGGAATGACGGCGAGAGAAAAAGACATACAAAGCTATGGAGGAACTAGCAGCTGCACAAGACGCCTATGAAAGGCAGAGACTTGAGCAGTTAGATTTATTAATGACACACTGAAAAGACAGGGGCATGCAGCTTACATATTTAAAGATGTTGATCAAGCAATAAAACAATATTATCTAGTAACAGGCAAACCGGTCCAGACATTGCCCCCACCAAAATTCAGTGACTTTATCAACCATCAGAAAAACAAAAGATGCAAGAAATCGCGTTTATTGTCGTTGGTATGACCGTTGTGTATTTTGTTGCACATAATATTGGCTGAATAAAAAAAATGAACAAATCTATTATTCGCCCAAAGGATATTGGAAGGGCATTACAGCAATTAAAAAGCTAAGCCAAGCAGCGGGAGTCAGTGAACAAACAGCAAGGAATGGTTATCTAAAACAAGCGATTTGGCAAATTTATTTACCTGCCCTAGACGAATACAGAGACCACACTTTGTGAACGCAATACCGAACGACACCCATCAAATGGATCTTCTATATTTACCTCTGATAGGATTAGACGAAAAAGATTTAAGTACGCACTCACAGTCATTGACATGGCTTCAAGATACAAAGATGCGGAGCAATTAACACAAAAGAGTGCTTCTGCTGTTGCTGTGCCTATTACAACTGAAACTACCAACGAGGCCCTTAACTTTTCCTGCATGATTCAAGTCGGTGAGGGAA
>CM031608.1:52540476-52545476 GCA_018398815.1 Conus ventricosus
TGAAATCCCCCTGATGCTTTCTGAGCCTTTGCTCTTTAGAACGACAGTACTGTATAACCAGTGCAAAAATTAGGTATTTGTATTTTGCTGTAAGATAAATATCCAAATGCTTTTTCCTGTATGAATATGATATCGTATTCGATATTATTTCAATTACCTCATCCTCTTTTCCAATTTATTGAGTTTTTCCACATTAATTGTTTCTTTAAACCTTTATGTCCAAGAAAAATTTTCTATCATAAATCCTCATTGCTTTGTCATTTAAGGGTGGTGTTTTGTTTCCTGTTGCAGTTGTGTAATATCAGGGTTATTTTTTCTGTTGGGTTATTTTGTTTATCCTATAGTATTTATGGCACTTCTCATTTGTAAGTATCTATCTTATTTTTCCCCATGTTTTGTAGTTGTGAAGTCCACCTATTCTCATATTTCTCTCATAATCGTCCATTGAATGGAAATGCTGATTCTGTTCTTGACTTCATTTCTGTTGTTTCCTTGCCCCCGTTCGTCTTGGTAACTTTCGACACGATTATGGTCGTAGACACGGTGGGTTTTCTGAATTACCCGATTTTTGACTTGATTCCTTCCCCCGTCCTCCATTTAAGGTTTTCGTTTTGGCAGAGTTGGAGAGTCTTGTTTTCTGTATTCATACGCATTTTCCGCCCTCGTTTCCACCCCTGTCGCCATGATAGCTTACATGTTTCATGGTTGTATGTCTTGTTCCTGAAACCCTCTCCGTTTCTGTCTGTGGTCGGTTTTCATCCCCTGTCTCCAATTGTATCGTTCGTATTGTTTAATGTTGTAGAAGTATTGTTTTCATGTAACCAATCTCCATTCTGGGTCGGTTTACTTCCCTTTCGCCATTGTAATCGTTTGTATTGTTCATGTTTGTAGAGATAGTGATTCTGTAACCATCCCCATTTCTGATCGGTTTCCATTTCTGATCCTGGTATTTTTGTATTGTTAATTGTTGAAGAATATTGTTTTCTGTGACCACTCCATTTCTGTGTCGGTTTCCTTCTCTGTCTCCATGTAGTTTTCGTAAATGTCATTGTTGTAGGAATATTGCTTTTCTATATTCATCCCAAATTTATGACTGGTTCTTTTCCTCCTGTCTCTGTAGTAGTTTTTTTATATGTTTTACAGGGCTGTAAAAATCTTGTTACTCCTGTCCTCATATCCATTTTTGTCTCGGTTTTGTTCCCTGTCCTCCATGGTAACTTTCATTTTGCACAAAGTCGTTGAAGTGCTGGGAATTCTGATTTGTCACTTTTCGTACCACTTAGTTTGTGTGGTCGGTCTTGCATCATTGCATAACGTCTTTAATTGATTTCTAGTTTCTCTTTGGTACTGATGTCTGATGAAGCGCTTTTTTTTCGTTTCTCCTTTTCAGTGCTTGTAACCTCCTTCTGTTCTCGATTCTTCGTTGTCCTCTTTTTAATAGATTCTTGATGCCCTCGACTCATGTTCTGTTGTTTCACATGCTCCATGTGTTTCTGTTTTCCCATACAACAGAATGAATATGTCTCCGATGTTGCCCGGCTATAAACCTGAACCTCTGGGTTGGGGTGAATTACATCCGGCATGCGTTTTGTCCCTCTCTTAGGTTTTCATGTGCAGAAATGTCACATCGTCTTTTGACTTTGAGTATCGCAAATACCATGCATTACATACTTTCTTTCCGCCAACTCGTTCGTCAAGCGTGGATGGTGTTTGCTGATAACCACTTTCGACTTTGGGACATTGCTTTTTGCGTGTTATCTGACGCAGTTTACGCATTTTTTTTGCTGGTTGTGTTTGTGAAGCCTTTTCTGAGTATTGTTGATTCCCTATGTGAAAATGAATCACAAATCAAGGATCTTTTCGTTTTTTCCATATCCAGTCTGTTGCATTCCTCAATTGTGGTACTTTTTGTCATTGAAACTTTTTAACCCATGAGGACTTATGCCCCAATCGTCTGGTTGATGCCACGTAGGTCAAGTCATTATATGGTGGAGATGGTAGTTTCCTGACCTCTTGTTTCCTCCTCCAATAGTAACTCTCCTCTCATGAGTCAATGCTTGTGAAGTCACTCTGGGAGTCTAGGCAATGACTGTCAGAAAGGGGAATGGGCGTGGGTAAGGTCAGGGTATGATCTCTATCATAACTTTGTTGCATCTGTTGTTTCAGTTTCATCTTTTGTCCCCCTTTGGATGTGAATTCGATAAGCATCTCAAAGATGTGTCATAAAGTTCCCTTTCTGTTCTTTCCTATTTCCTTTTTGCTGTGGTTATAGTGGGATGCGCGCACTCACTGCTGGGTTCTTTCAAAAGGGGTGTATCTGTAACATTGGCCTTTTGATATGACTTTACTGGGTGAGTTACAACCTTTGTTGATTGTCTAGTCCTTCTGCACAGCAGAATTATTTGTGCAAAGCGTCGCCCATCGTTTCGTCTGAATGTTTCAGACTGTTTCAGCAGTTTTTACAATGGCTCGTTCCATGTTTTGTAGCACATTAATCTGTCTTTTGGTTGTTGCGCTACTATAAGCTCATACAGATGTGTTGTCAATTGTTCCATTGAGGGGGACGTGATGAGTTTTTTCAGACTGTTCATGCTGCAAATCAACATTGTCTTTCAATCGATTCCGTCATTTCTTCTTCGATGTTTTCGTCATACAAAATCGTGCACAAATCTGACATTAAATTTTCTTTGCGTCTTTGCAAATATACAAACATGGTATGTTGGTAAGTTTTGTGCAAGAATAATGTATTTTTCCTATTACAAACTGAGCCTTTCTAGGAATCTCTCGTTGTTCTTACATTGCAAGTGCATTGGAACGTCATTTGTAATGACGTGGTTAGTCCATGCTTGCGTCATACTGCGAGTTCTTGCATCAAAGTTGTTTTCCAGAGTTTTGTTTTTCCTCTGTATTGTGTGTGCGCTGTTGCGTTCAACTCACCTATTGGTCTCCTCTTGAAGTTTGGTGGCTCAGTCAGAGTGTGGTCCCCCCTCCCCGTAGATCGCGGGATTCGGTGGACAGCCTCTGCGCAAGGCCACACTGGGCCTCTTGCCCATGGTGATGTACCCCTTAGGCTGGCCATCGAAATCCTTCACACACCGATTTGGAGCACAGATTCCAATTTAGGAAGATCCCAGTCACTCTTCCGTACTCACAGCGTAAGATTTTTTTTTTTTTATTCTTCTTCGTTTTTTCAATATTACAATTCAGAATTTCTTTTTTCGTCGTTGCACATACTTTTTATAAAAAAATCACGAGAGCTAACTATTTTGTCCACTCCTCCAGTCCGCCATTTTCCGAATGCGTGCTGTGGGTGTGTGTGTGTATGGTGTGTGTGGGTGTGTGTGTGTAGTGTGTGTGTGTTGGTGTGTGTGTGTGCGGCGTGCGTTGTGTGGTGTGTGTGTTGTTGTGGTGTGTGTGTGTGTGTGTGTGTGTGTGTTGAGTGACTGTGTCTGTGTGTGTCCGAGTGTGTCTGTGTGTGTGTTTTTCTGATGTGTGTCAATTGTGTTGTGGTGTGTGATTAGTGTTAGAAGTGTGTGTTTTCGTGATGTGTTTGGTTTCTTTCTCTGTTGTTTGATTTTATTTGGTGTGGTGTTGTTCGTGCGTGAATCGTGTTGTTTGTTGTGGTGAGTGTGTGTGGTGTTGGTGTGTTGTGTGTGTGTGTGTGTGTGTGTGTGTGTGGTGTGTGTATGTGTGTGTGTGTGTTGTGTGTGGTGTAGTGTGTGTGTGTGTGCGTCTGTCTATCTGCGCGTGCGGTGTGTGCGGGTTGTGGTGTGTGTGTGTGTGTATTTGTTCGTATGTGTTTGCGTGGTGTTGTGGTGTATTCAATCAATTGTGTGTATATGTTTTTGTATGTGTATGTGTATTGTGTGGTGCGCGCGCGTCGCGCGCGCGCGCGCGCGCGCGCGTGTGTGTGTGTGTGTTGGTGTTTGTGTGTGTTTATTGTGGTGTGTGTGGTGTGTGTGGTGTTGTTTGTTGTGTTCATGTTTTTTTGGGGTGTATGTGTCTTAGTTGATTTTATGCTTGGTTTGTTTCAGTGTGTTAGTGCTGTATGTTGATTTGTTTTGTGTATTGCGGTGTGGTGGTGTTGTGTGTGTGGTTGTGTGTGGTGTGTGTGTGTGTGTGTGGATGTGTGTGTGGCTGGAGTTTTGTGTGTATAGTATTGAGTGGTGTTTCTTGTGTGTGCCTGGCAGGTGATTGTAGTATGTGTGTGTGTTGGGTTTGAGTTTATAGGTTTTGTGTGTGGGTGGAGTGTGTGGGGTCTTTCTGCGGTGGTGTGTGGTGTGTGGTGTGTGGTGTGTGTGTGGTGTGGTGTGGTGTGTGAGTGTGTGTGTTTGTGGTGTGTGTGTGTGTGTGTGTGTGTGTGTGTGGTGTGTGTGTGTGTGTGTGTGTGTGTGTGTGTGTGTGTGTGTGTGTTTTGTATGTGTGTGCATGTGTGCGTGTGTGTTATTCTGTTTCTGTGGTGTAGCGTATGTGGCGAGTGTGGTTTTGTGGGTGTGTGTGGTGTGTTTTTGGAGCGTGAGTTGTGTGGTTTGTATGGTGTGGTGTTTTGTGGTAGTATTGTGTGCTTGTGGCGTGTGTGTGTGTGTGGTGTGTGTGTGTCTGTGTGTGTCTGTGTGTGTCCGTGTTTTTCTATGTGTGTGTGTTTTCTGTGTGTGTGCAATTTGTGTGTGTGTGTGATTAGTGTTGAGAGTGTGTGTTTGGTGATGTGTTTGGTTTCTTTCTCTGTTGTTTGATTTCATGTTTGGTGTGTGTTGTTCGTGTGTGTGTTCGTGTTGTTTGTTGTGTGTGTGTGTGTATGTATGTGTGTGTGTGTGTGTGGTGTGTGTGTGTGTGTGTGTGTGTGTGTGTGTGTGTGTGTGTGTGTGTGTCTCTGTCTATCTGCGCGTGCGTGTGTGCGGGTGTGTGTGTGTGTGTGTATTTGTTTGTATGTGTTTGCGTGGTGTGTGTATGAATCAATTTGTGTGTTTGTGTGTTTGTGTTAGCGCGCGCGTGTGTGTATA
>CM031608.1:52552976-52560223 GCA_018398815.1 Conus ventricosus
TTGTGGGAAGGGCCGTAAGTCAGAAGAGTGAGTATAGACAGAGCATAGAAGGTAAGAGGGGACAAAGTAGACAGCTTTATCCAAAACTAACTATCCTAGTGGACAAAAGAAAAAAGAATATCCTTCCTGTGTGCCCAGGAAACCACTAAGTCCCAACCTAGCCCACTATTCAAAATACCCACTCCCCACAGAAGAGAAACAGGAGAAGAAACATAATTACATTGAATAACAGGATCTACACCTAGCCCCCACACCAACAGTCCGTTCAAACGTCTATATCACTTGACCTGGTGGAAGACTGGCTCCAGGGTGGTCCAGAGGGTCCAACTCGGGTGTGGTTCTTGGACTGTGGAGTCAAGGCAGGGCAGAAGGTGTTCCACGCCGCCCGACACTGGCCACCGCAATTGGCAACGTCGCTCCGACTCTTCTGTGCTCCCCCACAGGTTGTTCCTGGGATGCTAGTTGCAAAAGGAAAAGAAACCCTACGGCGGAGATCAATGCCTTGTATTGCCGTTTAACATGTAGACTGTCCTTGTCACAGAAAGTGTGGGGGTTGGTAGGCGTAGTAGTGAAAAAGTCAGTGGGAAGAGGTAACAGTCGGTAGGGCTAGAACATCAAGTAGTCAAAAGCTTTGACAAAAAAAAGGAAATCAAAAACAAAAAAAAAACAAATAAAGGTATGAAGGTTTCCTGGCAAAACAACAACAAACAACAAACAACAACAACAACAACAACAACAACAACAACAACAACAAAAAAAAACAACAACAAACGAAGATGGCATAAGAAAATGGAGCACATCCCTCTCCTTCCATTACTTTTAACATCTCTAAATCATCGTCAGGAGACAATCTACATTTGGGTGGCTCCATAGGGGACATCAGTCAATATTTCAATTCAATTACCATTATCCTTTTTTGGAGGAATTTGTTTTATCATAGTGAATAAACCTTTTTTTTTTTAATTCGCAGACAAAGTAACATGTTAGGCACGTTTAGCTTGAATTCCGTTTCCTTTTTTTTAAATTGATGACAAATAAACCAATAATTCAACTCAACATAAATATAATTATTCTTCATCCACTCTCATGGCACACAGACAAACAAGTACAAGCCGAGCAGGGTCAGAAGGTGGGGCGCGACAGGAAGGACTCCTCATTCCCCGGCGTAAATATTGTATCGTACACACGCTAACCAACGTTCCGAGACTCGACTCAATAATCAGAAGACCAAAACAAGATACCGGCAGCAGAAAGGGAGACAAGTCCGGATAAGCAGCCATAAAAAAAACCCCTGGTTGTCTCCATTCGAAAACTTATTCAAAAGGGAGAGTTTCAATCTCCGACTACCCTGCTCTCTATTATAAGCAAAGTGCGAAACTATCCGCCTAAAGTAGCTAATAAAATATTGAACATTGATCATTTGAAATTTCGATTCCAACCAATAAATTATTTCACCAACACAACTGTCACAGTTTCGACAAGTTCGCACCGACAACGAAACATTCGTAACCTCAATACAAAAAAACAAAAAAACAAAAAACACCAAAAACACACACACACACACACACACACACACACACACACACACACACACAATGAAGGTTTCCTAGAAAGAAAGGAAGGACTCCTCATTCCCCGGCGTAAATATTGTGTCGTACACACGCTACCAACGTTCCGAGACTCGACTCAATAATCAGAAGACCAAAACAAGATACCGGCAGCAGAAAGGGAGACAACTACAGATAAGCAGCCATAAAAAAAAAACACAAAAAGACTGGTTGTCTCCATTCGAAAACTTATTCAAAAGGGAGATTGAAACAATCTCCGACTATCCTGCTCTCTATTATAAAGCAAAGTGCGAAACAATTCGCCCAGGGTGGCTAATAAAATATTGAACATTGATCATTTGAAATCTCGATTCCAGCCAATAAATTATTTCACCAACACAACTGTCACAATTTCGCACTGACAACGAAACATTCATAACCTCAATAACAACATTGTCAAAGCGCCATTAAAAACAAAATGACTTTTGAACCACCCGTTCAAACACGGGAGGAAGGGAAATTTACAAATTCAAATCGTAAAATAAAGAAAAAGATAAAGTAGTCACCATAACGGCTTGTGGACTGGGGATGAAAAACTTAGTCGTCGTTCTGGCCCAACGGGGGTGAACGCCACCATCCACGACTCGGGCGTCTCACGGTTTCATGTGGCGTTCGTAGCCCTTCCTCGTAACTATGTGCCAGTCTTGAATAAAAGTTACTCTGTGTTAGGTCTTCTTCTGGGAGCAAACGTTACCCCACTTGTTTACTGTTTATTGTTTACTGTTCCCTGCCTCATTTCATTTCCAATTTTGTTTCGATTAAATTGAGGTTATTTGTATTTGTTTCTGTCCGTCTGTGTGTTTGTCTTTTGATCTCCCTTGCATCTTTGGGTGGATCCTCAAGCGTAGGCTCAAAAATTGTCCCCTACATTTTATACTATTTGCACAATGTCTTTAGTTTTTCAGCAACTTTTTTCCACCCCACACTTTCGTTTGGTTTCATTTGCTACCCTTCACTGGCTGCTTTGGGTGCTATTGGATTCTTTTTTTTGCACCCTTGGTGATGAGAACACCACAGTATTATGGACTGTGGTGTGTCTCTATTTGACGTCAGGAGCGGAGACACGACCACCCTGATGAGTTCCGACCCCAGCGGACGAAAGGCCTAGGAGCAGGCAATACAAATATATCTGCCTTCAAGGGGATTGCAATGGTTCCCTTGTGCAGCTAGTGAAGAGTTTTCATATCTGTAATATATTTTCTTAATTTCATGTTCCCAGTTTTCTCCATCTTCAAACTCCTCACCCCCCCCCCCCCCCCCCCCCCTTCTTAATTCCAAATGTTTGCCAAGTCATTACTCTGAAGACAGTTCAGTTGTTGGCCTGCGCTTGTTTTTTCCCCCACTATTAATTGTTCGTCTATGTATTTGTCTGACTTTTTTCAAGTTTAAAAGGCTGTGCCAGCTTGAATAAAAGTTACTCTGTGTCAGGTTTTCTTATGGGAGCAAAAGTTACCCCACTTGTTTATTGTTTACTATTCCCTGCCTCATTTAATTTCCAAAATTGTCTAAGTTGTTCCATTCCCTGATGGTTCGTGGGAAAAAGCTGTTCTTCAAGACAAGTGTTGCTGGATGTTGAAGCAGCGCTGGTGGTTCCTTGCGTACTGCTCCACTATGTTCTTCCGTTCTTGATTTTTCGCAGTTGTGGGTCTCATAATTCTTTTGTTTTGGACAGGCGTCAGGTATTTATCCGCCTCTATGCCAGGAAGATGTCCTTCGATGATCTTAAATAAGAAGGTGAGCCGGTGTTGTCGTCTTCTTTCCTGCAGAGAATAATAATGAATATTTCTATAGCGCAAATCCTAGATTAGCTCTAAGCGCTTTACAATACAAGGACTAACGAAAACACGCACGCACACACACACACACACGCCACACACACACACACACACACACACACACACACACCACACACACACACGCACACAAACCGCATACTCAGGCACGGGGAAGCAGATACGCACAGCACACACGGGAAAGCAGACACGCACAACCACTCACGCGCACCTTCGCTCACACAAACTGACATCTGTGTATGACCGGGACTTTTGAATTATCAGCCGAAATAGACGGTAAAAAGATGAGTTTTTAGTTTCGTTTTAAAGACTGGAAAAGAGTCACAGTGCCTGATGTCGTGTGGAAGAGAATTCCAAGTTTTAGGAGCCAGGAAGGAGAAGGAACGATCCCCCCTTCTTTTGCATTTGAATCTGGGAGGAACCAGGAGCAACGAGTCAGAAGACGAGCGAAGGGTTCTAGATGGGCAGTATGAGGTCAGACAGGCTGGAGTTCCAGATTTAACAGCATTGAAACAGACGCATGCGATTTTATATGTCACCCTGGCTTTGACCGGCAACCAGTGAAGTCTGCGTAATAATAGTTGAGGGGTGTTCTTTGAGGGGAGCTTTGAGGATTAGTCTAGCAGCACAGTTTTGAACGTGCTGAAATTTTTTGGCGAGGTAGTCGGAAAGGCCTGCTAGTAGAGAATTACAGTAATCGAGACGCGAAAGCACGAGAGAAGTGGTGAGAGTTTTGGTTGCTTCAGTGGTAAGGAGATGTCGGATAGCACCTATATGTCTAATTTCCAGAAAGCATATTTTACAGACATGGTTCACCTGTGCCTTCATATCAAGATCGCTGTCGATAAAGACACCAAGGTTTTTAACCTTTTCTGAGAAGGGAATAACAGTACTGCAGATCAGAAGTGAAGAATTTACAGAAAGAGCGGGTGTTTTTGCTCCTGGTAAGCTGAACAGCAAGGCTTCAGTTTTGTCATGGTTTAGCTGAAGTTTGTTTTCAGCCATCCAGTCCCGAACGACGGACACACATTCAGACAATTCACCCTTTATTTGGTCAAGATCAGAGGCATTCCCCGAGCGTCTTAGCTGGGTGTCGTCGGCAACATCTGGTGAGGACAGGAGTGAGTTTCAAGGATCTGAGAGGAGGATGCGTGTACATGACAAAGAGTACAGGTCCAAGGACGGAGCCCTGTAGAACCCCAGATTCCAGCTTGGCTAAACGAGATCTGACGTTGTTGACAACGACTGACTGGTGTCTATCTGACAGGTATGACTTGAACCATTGAAGGGCTGTTCCTGTAATCCCGAAATAGTGCTGCAGACGTTGCACAAGAATGGAGTGATCAATTGTGTCGAAAGCAGCGGATAGATCGAGTAGAGCAAGGATAGAGACCTTTTGTTCATCGGTAGCAACAAGGAGATCATTTACAACGCGAAGAAGAGCAGTTTCGGTACTGTGACCGGCACGATAGGCAGACTGAAAGGGGTTTTGAAGACAGTTAATCTCGAGATGGGATAGGAGCTGTGAGAGAACAACTCTCTCTATGAGTTTGGAAACAAAGGGAAGATTTGAGACTGGACGGTAGTTTTTCAGCTGATTTGGGTCCATACCAGCCTTTTTCAGTAGAGGCCTGACAAGAGCGAGCTTGTGTTCCTTTGGAAACTCACCAGACTGAACAGACTCATTGACAAGGCGGGTAAGAACGGGAATGAAGAGATCCGAGTTCTCAAACAGAAGTGACGTGGGTATCGGATCCAGTTCACAAGTTTTGTGGGCATGTCTTTCAGGATCTTACTCACTGTGTCTTCAGACACTGGTGAAAAGAAAGCAAGGGGTGTTTCAACATTTAGGACAGGTTGTGGGAACATGAGAAGTCTGCATGCTGTCAATGTTCTGTCTGATTAATTGGATTTTGCTGTTGAAAAAGTCGCTGAACGATTGGGCAAGTTCGGTATGAGGAATGTTGCCAGGAGGGGGACGTGTTGATCTTTCCCAGCAGAGAGTTAGTTATCGCAAACAGTTCTTTACAAGTCTGACTTTCATTGATTTTGGAAGAATAGAAATCTTGTTTTGCTTCAAGTAGTAAACAGTTTACCTCATCCTTCTTATGTGTGAAAATCTGCTTGTGTACTATGAGACCAGTCTTCCGCCAGGCACGCTCCGCACATCGACGAGCACGCTTGGCTTCATGCAGCCACTGGAGTGAACCACGGTTTAGCTTTCTTGTTGGTGGCACACGTTTAGGGGTCTCTGGGCATGTCTATCAAGCAATGCACTGAGACGTGTGTTATAATCACTGACTGTAATGTCACAGGTGTCGGACAGAGTATTCTCAAGATCAGACCTAAACGATGATCTGTCAATGGCACGAATATTCCTGCGCTGAACTACTGTGGAGGGGAATACAGGCTTTTTAATATTAAGTTCACAAACAACTGACATGTGATCAGAGGTGAGGTAGTGGGAGACACTAGTCGACTGAACAAGGGGGTCAGACTGACTGTCAACAACCCAGTCAATGATATGACCTGACCTGTGTGTGGGTTCAGTCACAAGCTGTACCAGATCGAACTGTGTAAACATGTCTTTCAACCTGGCTACCTGTTGCTCTACGTCGTAGTGAAAATTAAAATCACCTAGGATTACAAACTTCCCCTGCTCATGTTGCAATAGGCGAGAAAGTCTGGAAACTGTTGGTTTTGCTTGGAGGGGGCGTACAACAAACAGAAGTTTATGTGTAATTGTGACAGCGACAGGGACATGACAAGAAGTTCGAAACTATCATGCGCAAATGGAAAAGAATTTGTAATAGTAACACATGTGTTGTAAGACTCTCTAAAATGATAGTCAGACCACCACCACGTGAAACACGAGGAAAGGATTTCATCGCGTAACCTGTGGGGGTGATGTCGGCACACTTGGACTCGTCACCATGCGTTTTTCACCGACTCCGTAAGAAACATGAAATCAACATCATTTTCAATGATAAAGTCAGAAATCGCTGCTCTTTTCATTTTTTTTCCCCGATAGACTGGGCATTGAACAAACAGAGTTTTATACATTGAGACACATGGCAAGAACTGTTCGGTCGAATTTCGATTAAGTTTCCTTTCTGTATATGTCCATTCTCTAGACGTCTTTTAGTAGAGCAGTGGCGTGTGCCGGAGATCCTGTAGTAGGGGCGGTGCCAGCAGGTCCGCATGGTGCCGTCTGACGACCACGATGACGGTGGCTGACGTATCTGGTGTGTGAGGGGGAGTGGCGTCGACCGGAATTCCCCATCACAGCATTCAGTGTTGACGGAAGACAGTCGGTCTGTGGTGTTGTGTTTCTCAGTGGATGAATGATTAATGGGGCAACTCCTATATTATCTTGTTTCTTTGATTTGATGTGGTTTGGTGTTGTTCTCTTCAAGTCCTTTGTTGATGCTGTTGTTTAGGAAGTCTGTCTCTGCTTTCCGGAACGCTCGTTTGCATTCTTTCTGAATTTGTCTAAAGTTTGACCAATTTCCTGTTCTGCGGGCCTGGTTGTATATCCGTCGTTTTTTTCCGGTTTAGTCGAAGTAGGTGGTTATTTAGCCATGGCAGCCTCGATCTGCTGGAATGGAGGACAGATGGGATATGCTTCTCGGTGGCCTATGATAGTTGGTTTCGGAATGTTTCCCAAAGGGTGTTTACATCCGCACCACTTCGTTCAGTGAGGCAATTTGTTCCGAGATATTTGAAGCTGATTTCCTCATCTCGTCCAGTTGGCTTTGTTGAAGAGGAAACGTTTTCGAGGTGGCTTTTTTGCTTGGAAGGCCTGATCGAATACTGACGACCAATCTGATCGATCCTGGTATGGGAC
>CM031608.1:52563723-52573723 GCA_018398815.1 Conus ventricosus
TCTCGGGCCATCCCTCCCACCCCCTCCATCACAATTTTAAATTAATGAAAAAAAGTTCAGATACGATAGTGACCAATTGGACAGAACTCAACCTTACAACAAAAATGCTAAGGAAAAAAGAGCTGGAGACAATGTATAAAATGAAGTGAGTTAAAAGCAACCGACCCTGGGAATACAAGTATATAACAAGTTCCTATACGTGTTGGAGCTCATAAAGTGCTTTAGCACGGCACACAATAGTTCATGACGTGTGCGCGTGTGAGTAAACAAAAGCGAGTGTGTGTATAGAGTGAGTAGTGAGTGGGTGTGTGTACATTATGGTGTGTGCTTATAAGAGTGCTATATATGAAATAATATGGTAATAACGAAAGTGACACTTGAAATTTTTCAACACAAAAAAAATTCAAAGGAAAGAAAAAAACACAATTAACAAAACTAACAATTTAACAAACCAACAATGCACAAAACCGTAACTTATTCTCCGGTCTTTGACACTTTTAAGCTTTTGTACATTATTCCATATTCCTCCCAACACTTTTGCCCGCCCAACATACAAAAAAAAAAAAAAAAATGACCCTAAAATACATCCCTAATGAGTGCGCCTCTAAGCATACAAAAAACTCATGTGTTAGGTGGTGGTGACATCAAAGAGCCTGTGCACTATATAGATCTCAACACAGGAAATTAATTTATTTTCATGTCTTGACATGAAACAATAATGTTCCCGTGCTATTTTCTTTTTAACATAAACACGACTATGTATTTAACAAATATTGTATTAAAAGCATCAATTTTCCACCGTGGGACATCCAAAGAAAGTATATTTATATTCAACTACAGTTATGTTGAATGATTTAATATCAAAATATCAAAACTGGACCTTTTATTGTCATGTTCTACAATCATTCTATCTTTTGGAGAATTCTTCAAAATATGTGATATTTAACTAAGGTTGCAACGTGCTCAAGACCCGATAAGGCTATTTTAAGATATTCAGAACCAGAGAATATGTTTTGAGCATCCACATTTAGGCTGCCCTATCAACTTTATCGTTATAAGAAAAAGGAACAGTGTGAAGGAATCCAACAAAAGGTGATAACTTGTGTGCCTCCATCAATAAGCATGTGGATCAAACAGCAGACCTCATAATCATTTCAGGTCTAGTATGCAGATGAAAATCTTTAGCGCCAGAATGACTGATTTTGCATCAAACAAAAACAGAGCATGAAATATTGTTTGGGGGAATCTAAAAGGAAATTCAAAAGCCATCATTAGTTTGCAGAATAATTCAGCTGTGAATATATGATCTGATACATCCAAAAGTAAAAAGATTTTCCTCCACCTCAAAGACTGGGAATAAGAATGCACAACCTTTTTGCTGTACCAAAACATTGAACCATCATGTGTAATATTTAAAAATTGGATAGTGTATATCTTTTCTCGTCCAATATACACTTGTGAGCAGATTGACATATTCATCTTATTTAATGTAAGGTGTGAACAATTGGTGTGTGTGTTGATGTGTGTGGTGTTAGTGTGTGTGGGAGTGTGTGTGTGAGAGTTGTGTGTGGAGTGTGTGTGTGAGTGTGGTGAATTCCATTTAACGTCTTTCCACATAATCGTGATATTAGACGATTAAAAAAAAAAAAAAAAAAGGGAGTGTGTCAGAGAATAACGACTAAGGCATGACTGCAAGTTATAGAGTTCCAAGTATGCATGCATGTATGTGAGAAATGTTTAGTACACATAAGTGAGCTTAGCGGTTAATTAAAATATATCAGAATTAAAGAAATACGTATATAAACTACACTATTAGAAATAAAAAACAGATAAAAAACAAATATATATAACAACCACAAAATCAGTGAACAGCCCCACCACACCCCACCCCCACCCCCTTCCTTTCCTTCCCTCTTCTATCCCTCTCCCCGTCCCTCCTCCCCCCCTCCATCACTTTTATATTAAGAAAAAATTCAGATACAGTAGTGACCAATTGGATCAGATATCTAAACTTAAAAAAAAAAATTATGTTAAAGCTGGTGAAATTGTAAATAATGTGTGAGTTATTTTGCAACAAAAAACTGGAAAACAAAGTATTTACTAGATCTTACGATTGTCTTATTGCCATGGTCACGCACACGTAAGAAGTGCATGGAGCGTGAGCGCGTGTGTTGTATCCATATGCTAGTGATGTTTGATGTTGTGTGTGTAGTACAAATGATGTGTGCTTATATGAGTGCAAAAATGAATAAAAATGTAATTACAAAGCACTAAATTATTTCAACAACAAAAAAAATTTCAAAGGAAAAGAAAAAAACAAAATAACAAAACAAATCAAATAACAACCATCAAGGCACAGAACCGTAAACATTTCTCCTTCTTTGTCACATTAAAGCATTGTACATAGTTTCCAAACTTCCTCCCCACACTTAAGCGCCCCAACATTAACAAAAAAAAACAAGGAACCAATAAATACTATCCCTAAATGGAAGTGCGCTCTAAGCATAAAACAAAAACTCATGTGAAGAAGCTGGAACTCAAAGAAGGCCAGTGTCACTATTCGTCACAACACTGGAAATTAAAATTTATACAGTCTGACATTTAACAATATGTGACCGTGCAATATTCAATTTTACATAAACACACAAAAGAATTAACCATATTATGTATTAAAAAGCATCAATATGTCCACCACAACAGCAACGAGTATATATTTATAAGTTAAAACAACGTAATGTAGAATTTGATTTATAATAACAAAAAAGAATCCAAACATGACTTTGTAATAGTCATGTCAATCATTCTATCTATGAAATTTTTCCAAATATGTGATTTAACAAAGGTGCACTCAGCTCATGTACCGATAAGGCTAGTATAAGAAATTAGAACCAAGAGATAAGTATAGCTCCACATTTAGCTGTGCCCTATCTACTTTAATCGTTATAATAAAAGAAACAGTGTGAAGGAATCGCAACAAAACTATAACTGGGTGCCTCCTTCAATAAGCATGTGGATCCAAACATCTGACCTCAATAAATCATATCATGTCAAGTATGCATATGAAACACTTTTAGCTCCTGAAGACGTGATTTTGACTCTACACAAAACAGAAGCTTGAAAATATTGATTGGGGAAATAATAAAAGGTATACAAAGCCATCAGTTATTGCGATAATTCATCTGTGAATATAGAAATGTTACATCCAATGTAAGAAGAATTCTCCACCCTCAATTCTGGGATTAAGAAAGCACAACCTGAATGCTTACCAATACACCTAACCCTCAGAGATATAATTTTAAATGGTAAGAGTATTACTCGTCAATATGACACATTAGAATAACATGTGATGCATAAAGATATTTCAATCTTTTTTAATGTTGGTGTGATCAAATCAAAAATGGGCAGTTTTTAAGTTCCCCGGGAGGACTAGGACAAAAGAAGGTCTGGGAGAGAAAGGCTACCTATCTAAAGAAACCCCAAATCTGAAAAGAATATTAAGATGTAAAAGATGTCTAAAGTTATTTGATAAGTAAAGACATTGCTCTTTTCGTAAGAATCTAAATCTGATCTCATTTTAATTTCTGTTTAGATATGTGTTATATACTAGCTGCACTTATAAAGACACATTTACAACTTGTTAAAACTCTATAAACAACTAGAGGAAGATACCTGGGCTTTCATAATAAGTACGTGAACGATAGATGCGTGCACAGGGAAGACCAATAGCAAATTATAATGCTTACAAATCAATACTTTGCAGTTTATTTGTAATAGATATTTAGGCGCAGAAAAAATTAATATGTGCCAAAAATTTAACTATTGATCTCATAAAAGACTTACCATAGAGTAAACAAGAAGCCTGGATCAGTCCCCCCCCACATTTTCTTTAGAAATAATTTAATCAAAAAGTTAAATGTTTTTTACAATACTCTCTTTTATGATAATAGGAATATTTCGATATGAAACTCCATGATAACTAAGATTAAAATGAAACACCTAGAAATTAATCCCTGTTACGTTACTACAGATGATATATCACCAAAGTGAAAAACAGGCATACTATCAGGGTTAGATCCACTGATTAAAAAGAAACATAATTGTTATTTTTATCGATATAACAGACAATAATTCCATTAATGCTACAAGTAAACCACCAAAACATGTATTAGAACTCCTCCCATGATAGATCTTATTTGACGTGAATTAGCAAACTCGCTGGCGTAAGTATATCTTATTTATTAAACGATAACAACATTACCCTCATCCACAGCATATATCTGTACGGCATAATGACCAGAACAACATTTTTATGATAATAAAGTTTGCAGATCCATTGCATTAATAACGTGAGACGAGAAGTGTCGCTAATACTGACCCTTGAGGGATTCCCATTGAAAGTGTTCTACTAGTGGAATCAGTTTTTTCCTACTCTTGTTTTTTTCTTATTACCCAAACCTTCAGAAAAACACCAACTGACATAGTTGTAAATAATATGCCTGTCAAACCAATAATTTTAAGTTAGTTCAATAGCAGTTAAATGCCACACATGATCGTAAGCCTTATTTATGTCGAAAAAGTTAGTCACGAACACATTTTCGACCAAGCAAACTGTTACATTATTATATTGATTGATAATTTCAGTCAAATTTCAGTAGTAGATCGACCTTTCAGGAAACCAGCTTGATTAATTGGTATAAACGGAATTTATAATTTTCACAGTAAAGTCCACGTCAAATCAAAACAAAACATTCTGAAAGTTAACATCCATGTGAAGTAAATTCAAAGGTCTAAATACTTAGATCCTTTGATTTAACATTTATCCTTGCTTATGAATTGGAACACGAATCGAACTGTTACCATATATTGGCATAACACCAAAGCTCCAACATGTAACTAAATAAATTATGAAGAAACTCTACAAAAGTTATCAGACAAATTTCTTTAACAATAGATAAGAAAATATGCATCTAAACTAAACCATATAGATGATTTTCTAATGGTATGGAACCGAATGGCTATCTTTAACTTCTTAAGAGTATAAATATAGGAGCATTAGATATTGTTACAATTGTGTGACTGAAGATTCATCCTGTTCTTAAATACCTTCATTCTTACTCTCTGTATATTGGTCCGTACTTGTTAGACCTTCATGCAGCTTACCTCACAAACATGTTTACAAAGGCTATCTGCTTTCTCATCAGCACTAAGAAGACAAGTTTGTAATCTATTTTAATAGTGTACTGTGGTGATGTTAATTCCATTTTTCATAGCTTTCAGTTCCACCCACACTAACCAATATTTTTAAATATTTAACTTCAGAGTTACAAAATTCATACACATGCTATCAACCTGCATCATCTATGACATCTACACTTTCTAAATCCGCCCTTTAATCATTTCATTATTATTACTTGCTGATCTCTATTTTACAATAAATCTTGAATCTTTCTTTTTCTTTTTATTGGCTTTTTTTTTCAACATTTTTTGTTCCACCATATTAGTTCCATTATGATACATTGACATAGAGTTTATTTATCTTCGGGATCGACTTGTCAGCAGCTGCAAAAATATAATTACAAAATTCAGTGTATTGGTACATCTACATTTTCAATAGCTGAGAACACTATGTCTAGTGTGTTAAGATTGAATTGAAAAGTTTACACAATCTCGTTTTGTAAGTAATAATTTGGAATAAATATCTAAACTGAATTTCCTGATACTAAAATTGTCATTCAAAACGAAATTAAAATTGGCAAAAGATCTGAACCCAGTGGGTTTCATCTCCTCCATTTATTCCCACATTGAGTTTACTACTAATGATGGAGATGTAAAGGTTAAATCGATGGCGAAGGGTTTAAGTAGAGCTATAATCGGAATGCGAGTAATACTTCCATTATTACAATATAAGTATATAGAAATCAGCTAAGTTATTACAAGAAATCTATTACTTGTAACCTTAAGAGCAGCCATTGTCCCCGAAAAGGAGCAATGAGCGTTAAAATCTCCTTCACCATCCAATAACCCATTAGATCTCTTTGGACATGGAAACCCATTTAGCCAATTCTGTAATACCGTAACAACAGGTCCTTTTGGAAGTAAACCGATGCAATGATCAATATCAAAGAAGAAAGTAAATTTAACCAATGCTGCCCAGCATGAAGCAGAATGGATGTAACCAGGATACTGTGGAGTTCTTTCACAAAAATCCAGGCCTATCAACGCACATAGATAGCTGTTTTGTATTCGGTCCGCACATTGTTCATAAACTGTGGGGGTGATAGAACCCTGGTAAATGTGGTAGATTAAATCACTTGTTAACATTTAAGTGATTGTAATAATTAATACAAGAAACTTATTTATTCCAAAAATAGAATCAAATATGAAAAATGTATCTTTTATGGGGAGCGACAAATCCATGGAGAAGCTTAATAGTTGGTTATCACTTTTTTGTAGTCATTATAAAAATGTATAGAATAAGAGAAGTGACTGATAAACTTCTTTCTAACGTATATTAAGCAGTTAAGGACGCTGCACGCATAACCCAAACGACATAACAAAGAATTATGAAACAGAAATTTATAGCCATAAAAAAAAAAAAAAAGATAAACTAAATAGTCCATCAGTAAAAAATTCAAATTGTCACGTTTAACAAGGTGAGGTGTGGAGGTATATAACAGGGTCACCACAACATGACTAGAATTTCAGATCAATAAAGTAAGACTTTAGGGAGATCTCCCAACACATTAGAGCATTTCATAGCGGATCCACACCAAGGTCCCCCTCTCGTCACGATACAGCATCTGAGAACCCACGCCCTGGATGGGGAGAAGGCGGCGAGATGGCATTTCTTGTGCTTTTTCCCAAGGAGGTTCTCGTAGATGCCGGCCATAGGTTAGCAGCCACAGGACCGATGAACCACTGGAGGTTGTGAATGCATCCCTTCCTCTCCCGTATTCATAAAAGTAATAGTGAGTGTACGAAAGAAATAATTTCGTCAGCCCAGCAGTTCATGTTCTACAAGGGCATTGAACAATTCACGTTTAGCATCCATTCAGCATCTTCTACAGGCAGTTGCCTGACTCACAACAATGTTGAAGATGGGATGTTTCACTTTGATTTGTTTTGACCTGGTTTTTTGTGAAATCTTTGCTGACTGTCTGCGTCCATCGATTACAAATCATAGATACCACAGTGAAATACTATAGCTCTGGAATTTCTTGATTCTTTTGTTGAATCCAGTAAGTATGAAGACTCAGTTTTTATGTGTGCAAAATTGTTTTCAGTCGTTTGTGGAGGTAAACCCCAACGAACGGCCTAGTCTTTCAAATGATATACACCTTTCAGAATAGAATCAGAGTGTAAGATCACTGAAGGAATGTCATTGTTCATTTTCCGTATTGGATTCTTATGATTCGATTTTGCTTTTTCGGCGTCATATGCCTTTATGACGTCAGATTTATCTTTTCTTGTTTCCAGTGTTTTCCTTAATTATTTATTGCCCCTTCAACGCCCGATATCTTCAACAAGTACAATGGATGGCGATGGGAGATTGAGGATGTATGAGAGGGAACCTTGGTCCAACTTCTACGGTAAGATATAAGGCCATTGTAATGATCTTGGTTTTCTGTAAAGTGTTGTAGCCAAGGCAACAGATGTTACTATGGCCTAGCCTGGATAGACTTCAGTTTATTCTATTTTCATGCCTAGAATCGTGCACAGGGGTTTCTAGGATCTTAATTCTGTCAACAGCGTTCAATATAGTAATTTTAGTTTAAGCTCACTAACCGCCTGGTGATCACTGTAGTGTCTGAGTGTCGCGCAGCTGACGTTGTTTTTGTCACGCGGAGAGCGGAATGCAGTTCATAGCGGCAGGAGAGGTGGAAGTGGCGGCATCACTAGCGCCCGTCACCTGCTTTAGCCACAAACATCCCATACCATGAGCCAGTTATTTTTCTCTTCGGTCAATGTCTATGTTTTTCAAAGACTCGTCAAGTCTTTACCCTTTGGTCTAATACTAGTCATTATAGCGGATGCGCAATAAAAACCGATCACATGGCGAAAAAGAAGTGATAGCACACTCCGCCATCTTGTGTCCAGCGTGTGTGTGTGTGTGTGTGCGTTGTGTGGTGTGTGTTGTGTGTGTGTGTGTGTTTTGTGAGAGTGTGTGTGTGAGTGGTGTGTGTGTGTGTGTCCTTCTACTTCTCTTCGTTCGCGGCAACAGGAAACCCCAGAAGCACTGATGAAGGCTGCCGTCCGTGCGAGGTCCTCCAGAGATTCCGTAGAGTTTCTCCACCCTTTCCACCCAGGCTGGTCCTCAACGGTCGAGCACCATATGCGAGATTTCTCCCAGGTAGTCTTTCAAGTGAGCGGGGATGCTTTGTGCTGCCGTTACGCACCTGACAAGTCAGGACCGAGCACATCCACCTCGGCTCTTGCCATTTAAAACCCAAGGCTTGGGGTAAGCTTGCGCAGATGTCGGGCGTGTCCACGCCCTGTGGCCTGCACAGAGTTCCTTCCTTTCTCGTGGGGGCCTTACTCCTCATCTGGACTGGTCCTAGCCTGCGGCTTTCCTTGATGAGAGGCCGTGGATCTAGTATATAATATTGCGCCATTCGTCCGCTCCGTGGGGCGTTTAGTCACAACAGAGGTTGCGTCCAACCGCCCCAAGGTCTCCCTGAGGAAACACCCACATTAACGTGGGGAGAAGGTCGACTACGGTTAACACGGCCATTCTGTAATATAAGAAAGAGTAACTTCGCAATCTGTGTGTGTGTTGTGTAAGTGTGTGGTGTGTGTTGTGTGGTGTGTGTTGTGTTGTGTGTGTGTGTGGTGTGTGTGTGTGTGTGTAGCAGTCTGTGATGCGTGACCAGGAGCGAGTAGAGATAGGAGATGAGAGAGAGAGAGAGAGAGAGAGATGAGTAGGAAGATATAGAGAGTGGTAGAGAGAGTGTGTGGGGGGGGTGAGGGGGGTGTGTAGTTGTGTGTGTGTGTTGTGTGTGAGTATGTTTGTGTGTGTGTGTGTGTGTGTAGAGTGTGTGGTGTGTGTGTGTGTGTGTGAGTGTGATTGTGAGAGTGTTCTGAGTGGTCAGTGTGATTGGTGATTTGGGGCATGATTTGGGTGTGTGATGAGTGTGTGGTGTGTGAGTTGAACATGTTGTTTGTGTGTGTGTTGTGTAGTTGTGTGTGTGTGGTGGTGATTGTGTGTGTGTGTGTGTAGATTGGTGTGTGAGAGATGTGTGTGTGTGAGTGGGTGTGTGTGTAGTGTAGTGTAGTGAGTGGTTGGATGCTTATGTGTGTGTGTGTGGGTGTGTGTGTGTGTGTGTGATGTGTGTGTGTGGTGTGTGATTGTGTGTGTGGATTGTGCATTGTGTGTGTGTGTGTGTGTGTGTGTGTTGTTTGTGTGTGTGTGTGTTGTGTGTATGTGTGTATGTGAGTGTGTTTGTGTGGGTGTGTGTGATGTGTGGTGTGTGTTTGTGTGTGTATGTGTGTGTGTAGTGTGAGTGTGTGGGGATGTGTGTGTGTGTGTGTGAGAGTGTGTGTGTGGTGTGTGTTTGTGTTGTGTGTGAGTGTTTTGTGTGTGTGTGAGTTGTGTGTGGTGTGTGTGTGTGTTGTGTTGTGTGTGTGTGTGTGTGTGTGTGTGTGTGTGGTGTGAATGTAATTCCTTAAGGTTTTCCAAACTGGCGTTTGGATTTTCAGACAATATCTATTCAGTAAGAGTTATTAACTTGCTTTTGTACATCTCTTTTTCTTTCTAATAATATTGTTATATGTTTTCCTTGCAACGAAATATTTTTTGGTGAAGTTATTTGTTAAATGGCTGTACTGTTTAAGTAGTGCGCATAACAAAGATTTAGTTCCTCCACGTAGTGACTGACATTCCTTAACAAACCACTTTTTAAATCTTTCTTTTTCTTTTCATCTATATCGCATTTGTTCTAAAAGGCAAAACTTTGTTTGCCGAGTTCATACAGCATTATGGTGTGTAACACTTTGAACGACA
>CM031608.1:52578723-52608723 GCA_018398815.1 Conus ventricosus
AGAAAACCCAATCCGCTTAAGCAGAGTAGACTTGATTTATTTCTTCTATCCGACTACCTAATCTGGCATGCAGATAAAATAGACATTCACCAGGGTTACAGGACAGGACAATGGTTTATTTGCAACTCAAGTTTAACAAAACTAAAAAACAAAAACAAAATACGTTTTATATAAAATAGACATTCACCAGGGTTACAGGACAGACCATTCAATGCTTTATTTGCAACTCAAGTTTGACAAAACTAAAAAACAAAAACAAAATACGTTTTGGAAGTTTAATAGTTCACTTTTAAGGGATAGTCAATATGTCAAGGATTTTCTGCCGATGAAAATCCGTGTTAAAACCATGAAAAAGAAAGTTGATCAACAAAGGAAAGATACTCATATTAAAGACATACAACGTTTAGAGAAAATTGAACGTAAAGCTGATGAAGATTTGAAATTATTGAAACATGAAAACGATGAATTTGAAGCATTCCGTAAAACGAAAAAGAAAGGAGTATTGATAGGATCTAGGGCCAGATGAATCGCAGAAGGGGAAAAGATCACACCGTATTTCTGTTCGCTAGAGAAAAGGAATTATGTGAGCAAAATAATGATTAATCTTGTGGATATAGATGGGAGTGTGTTGCCTGACCAATGTGAAATACGAAGGGGTGTGCATTCCTTTTTTCCCCAACTCTATTCTGAAAGAAAAGTGAAAGAATGTCAAATTGAGAATTTTATCAATAATGTACCCTCTGTCATTCTCTACTTTGCTCCCTCTCTCCCTCTTTCCTTCCCTCCCTCCTTCCCTCTCTCCTTCCTTCCCTCTCTCCCTGTGTCCTTCTCTCCCTCCCTCCATCTCTCCTGTCCTCCTCTCCTTCCCTGCCCTTCTGTCTTCGTCCCTCTCTCGTTCTCCGTCTCTTCCTCTGTCCTTCTCTACTTCTCCGTCTTTCTCTCTCCGTCCCTGTGTCCTTACCTTCCTCTGTCCCACCGTCCCTCTCTCCTTCCCTTCCTGTCTCCCTCAAAATTGCTCCTACTTATTCTTTCGGTTTGAATACTGACCCCTGTGTCCGCGTACGTGTGTGCCTCTGTGTTGTGTGTGTGTGTGTGTGTGTGTGTGTGTGTGTGTGTGTGTGTGTGTGTGTGTGTGTGTGTGTGTGTGTGTGTGTGTGTGTTGTGTGTGTGTGTGTGTGTGTGTGTGTGTGTGAGTGAGTGAGTGAGTGAGTGAGTTGAGTGAGTGTGTGTGCGCGCGTGTTGTGGATGTGTGTGTGCGTATGTATGCGTGTGCGTGCGTACGCGCGCGCGCGCGCTTGTGTGTGTATGTGAGTGTGAGTGTGTGTGTGTGTTTGTGTGTGTGTGTGTGTGTATGTGGTGTGTGTGTGTGTGTGTGTGTGTGTGTGTGTGTGTGTGTGTGTGTGTGTGTGTGTGTGTGTGTGTGTGTGTGTGTGTGTGAGTGTGTGTGTGTATGTGTAGTGAGTGTGTGTGTGTGAGTGTGTGTGTGTATGTGAGTGAGTGTGTGTGTGTGTGTGTGTGTGTGTGTGTGTGTGTGTGTGTGTGTGTGTGTGTGTGTGTGTGTGTGTGTGTGTGTGTGTGTGTGGTGTGAGTGTGTGTGTGTGTGTGTGTGTGTGTGTGTGTGTGTGTGTGTGGTGTGTGTGTGTGTGTGTGTGTGTGTGTGTGTGTGTGTGTGTGTGTGTGTGTGTGTGTGTGTGTGTGCGTGTGTCTGTGTGTCTGTGTGAGTGTATGTTGTGGACGTGTGTGTGTGCGTATGTGTGTGTGTGCGCGTATGCGAGCGCGCGCGCGCGCGCGCGCGCGTCTGTGTGTGTGTGTGTGTGTGTGTGTGTGTGTGCGTGTATGTGTGAATGTGCGAGAGAGTGTGCGAGAGAGAGAGAGAGAGAGAGAGAGAGGAGAGAGAGAGGAGAGAGAGAGAGAGAGAGAGAGGTGTGTGTGTGTGTGTGTGTGTGTGTGTGGTGTGTGTGTGTGTGTGTGAGAGAGAGGGAGAGAGAGAGAGAAGAGAGAGAGAGAGAGAGAGGAGAGAGAGAGAGAGAGAGAGAGAGAGAGAGAGAGAGAGAGAGAGAGAATGTTGTGTGCGTGTGCGTGTGTGTGTCTGTGTGTGCATAGGTGTGTATGTTCCCCCCCCCCCGCCCCCTTCCCCTATTAGTGGAATATTCTTTTAATGATATATATGTTTATGATTTGTTGTAATATGTGAATTGTGATGATGGCACCACAAACAAATTTTCCTTGTATTTTATGAGGACAAATAAAATATCCATCTTTCTATCGCTGCTTCCCTCTCTCCTTCCGTCTCTCTCTCCTTTCCTCCCTCTTTCCCCCATCCTTATCTCTTTCCGTTCCTCTCTCCCTTCGTCCCTCTCTCCTTTCTTCCCTCTCTCCCTCCGATCTTCTCTCCGTCCTTCCCACTCTCCCTCGGTCACTCTCTATTTTCCTCCCTCTCCCCCTCTGTCCTCTCTCCTTCCCTCCCTCTTCCCCTCTGTCCCTCTCTTCTTCCCTCCCTCTGCCCCTCTCTCCGTCCTTCCCACTTTTCCTCGGTCACTCTCTACTTTCCTCCTTCTCCCCCTTTGTCCCTCTCTCCTTCCCTCCCTCTCTCCCTTCGCCCCTCTCTCCTCTCCCTCCGTCCTTCTCTCCTTTCTCTCCCTCCTCATTCTCTCCTTCTCTCCCTCCGTCATTCTCTCCCTCAGTGCCTCTCTCCTTGTCTCCCTTTCCTTTCCTCCGTCTTTCTTTCCATCCCTCCCTCTCTCCACCCGTCTCTCTTAACCTTCCTTCCTCTCTCCTTTCCTTTCTCTCTCACTCCGTCCTTCTCTCCTTCCCTCTATCCGTCCATCATTCTCTCATTCCGCCCCTCTCTCCCTCCGTCCATCTCTTTTTCCCTAAATCTCTCCCTCCGTCCCTCTTCCCTTCTATGTCAGGGGGGAAACTGTCCTGACTGGGGTCCTGTCGTGTGCGCTGCGGCAAAGCAAACACTTCAACACTCACATAACCAAACCACACGAGGCAAGGGTAACAATATAGAACTTTCAACACAAATATGCATACACTCATTCACACGACCTTGTGGGGAAGGGCCGTAAGTCAGAAGAGTGAGTATAGACAGAGCATAGAAGGTAAGAGGGGACAAAGTAGACAGCTTTATCCAAAACTAACTATCCTAGTGGACAAAAGAAAAAAGAATATCCTTCCTGTGTGCCCAGGGAAACCACTAAGTCCCAACCTAGCCCACTATTCAAAATACCCACTCCCCACAGAAGAGAAACAGGAGAAGAAACATAATTACATTGAATAACAGGATCTACACCTAGCCCCCACACCAACAGTCCGTTCAAACGTCTATATCACTTGACCTGGTGGAAGACTGGCTCCAGGGGTGGTCCAGAGGGTCCAACTCGGGGTGTGGTTCTTGGACTGTGGAGTCAAGGCAGGGCAGAAGGTGTTCCACGCCGCCCGACACTGGCCACCGCAATTGGCAACGTCGCTCCGACTCTTCTGTGCTCCCCCACAGGTTGTTCCCTGGGATGCTAGTTGCAAAAGGAAAAGAAACCCTACGGCGGAGATCAATGCCTTGTATTGCCGTTTAACATGTAGACTGTCCTTGTCACAGAAAGTGTGGGGGGTTGGTAGGCGTAGTAGTGAAAAAGTCAGTGGGAAGAGGTAACAGTCGGTAGGGTAGAACATCAAGTAGTCAAAAGCTTTGACAAAAAAGGAAATCAAAAACAAAAAAACAAAACAAATAAAGGTATGAAGGTTTCCTGGCAAAACAACAACAACAACAACAACAACAACAACAACAACAACAACAACAAAAAAAACAAAAAACAAACGAAGATGGCATAAGAAAATGGAGCACATCCCTCTCCTTCCATTACTTTTAACATCTCTAAATCATCGTCAGGAGACAATCTACATTTGGGTGGCTCCATAGGGGACATCAGTCAATATTTCAATTCAATTACCATTATCCTTTTTTGGAGGAATTTTGTTTTATCATAGTGAATAAACCTTTTTTTTTTTTAATTCGCAGACAAAGTAACATGTTAGGCACGTTTAGCTTGAATTCCGTTTCCTTTTTTTTTAAATTGATGACAAATAAACCAATAATTCAACTCAACATAAATATAATTATTCTTCATCCACTCTCATGGCACACAGACAAACAAGTACAAGCCGAGCAGGGTCAGAAGGTGGGGGCGCGACAGGAAGGACTCCTCATTCCCCGGCGTAAATATTGTATCGTACACACGCTACCAACGTTCCGAGACTCGACTAAATAATCAGAAGACCAAAACAAGATACCGGCAGCAGAAAGGGAGACAAGTCCGGATAAGCAGCCATAAAAAAAACCCTGGTTGTCTCCATTCGAAAACTTATTCAAAGGGGAGAGTTCAATCTCCGACTACCCGCTCTCTATTATAAGCAAAGTGCGAAACTATCCGCCTAAAGTAGCTAATAAAATATTGAACATTGATCATTTGAAATTTCGATTCCAACCAATAAATTATTTTCACCAACACAACTGTCACAGTTTCGACAAGTTCGCACCGACAACGAAACATTCGAAACCTCAATAACAAAAAAAACAAAAAAACAAAAAACACCAAACACACACACACACACCACACACACACACACACAACACACACACAAATGAAGGTTTCCTAGAAAGAAAGGAAGGACTCCTCATTCCCCGGCGTAAATATTGTGTCGTACACACGCTACCAACGTTCCGAGACTCGACTCAATAATCAGAAGACCAAACAAGATACCGGCAGCAGAAAGGGAGACAACTACAGATAAGCAGCCATAAAAAAACACACAAAAAGACTGGTTGTCTCCATTCGAAAACTTATTCAAAAGGGAGATTGAAACAATCTCCGGCTATCCTGCTCTCTATTATAAGCAAAGTGCGAAACAATTCGCCCAGGGTGGCTAATAAAATATTGAACATTGATCATTTGAAATCTCGATTCCAGCCAATAAATTATTTCACCAACACAACTGTCACAATTTCGCACTGACAACGAAACATTCATAACCTCAATAACAACATTGTCAAAGCGCCATTAAAAACAAAATGACTTTTGAACCACCCGTTCAAACACGGGAGGAAGGGAAAATTTACAAATTCAAATCGTAAATAAAGAAAAGATAAAGTAGTCACCATAACGGCTTGTGGACTGGGGACGAAAAACTTAGTCGTCGTTCTGGCCCAACGGGGGTGAACGCCACCATCCACGACTCGGGCGTCTCACGGTTTCATGTGGCGTTCGTAGCCCTTCCTCGTAACTATGTGCCAGTCTTGAATAAAAGTTACTCTGTGTTAGGTCTTCTTCTGGGAGCAAACGTTACCCCACTTGTTTACTGTTTATTGTTTACTGTTCCCTGCCTCATTTCATTTCGAATTTTGTTTCGATTAAATTGAGGTTATTTGTATTTGTTTCTGTCCGTCTGTGTGTTTGTCTTTTGATCTCCCTTGCATCTTTGGGTGGATCCTCAAGCGTAGGCTCAAAAATTGTCCCCTACATTTTATACTATTTGCACAATGTCTTTAGTTTTTCAGCAACTTTTTTCCACCCCACACTTTCGTTTGGTTTCATTTGCTACCCTTCACTGGCTGCTTTGGGGGTGCTATGTGTGTCTCTATTTGACGTCAGGAGCGGAGACACGACCACCCTGATGAGTTCCGACCCAGCGGACGAAAGGCCTAGGAGCAGGCAATACAAATATATCTGCCTTCAAAGGGGATTGCAATGGTTCCCTTGTGCAGCTAGTGAAGAGTTTTCATATCTGTAATATATTTTCTTAATTTCATGTTCCCAGTTTCTCCATCTTCAAACTCCTCACCCCCCCCCCCCTTCTTAATTCCAAATGTTTGCCAAGTCATTACTCTGAAGACAGTTCAGTTGTTGGCCTGCGCTTGTTTTTTCCCCCACTATTAGATTGTTCGTCTATGTATTTGTCTGACTTTTTTCAAGTTTAAAAGGCTGTGCCAGTCTTGAATAAAAGTTACTCTGTGTTAGGTTTTCTTATGGGAGCAAAAGTTACCCCACTTGTTTATTGTTTACTATTCCCTGCCTCATTTCATTTCCAAAATTGTCTAAGTTGTTCCATTCCCTGATGGTTCGTGGGAAAAAGCTGTTCTTCAAGACAAGTGTTGCTGGATGTTGAAGCAGCGCTGGTGGTTCCTTGCGTACTGCTCCACTATGTTCTTCCGTTCTTGATTTTTCGCAGTTGTGGGTCTCATAATTCTTTTGTTTTGGACAGGCGTCAGGTATTTATCCGCCTCTATGCCAGGAAGATGTCCTTCGATGATCTTAAATAAGAAGGTGAGCCGGTGTTGTCGTCTTCTTTCCTGCAGAGAATAATATTGAATATTTCTATAGCGCAAATCCTAGATTAGCTCTAAGCGCTTTACAATACAAGGACTAACGAAAACACGCACGCACACACACACACACACGCCACACACACACACACACAACACACACACACACACACACACACACACACACACACGCACACAAACCGCATACTCAGGCACGGGGAAGCAGATACGCACAGCACACACGGGAAAGCAGACACGCACAACCACTCACGCGGACCTTCGCTCACACAAACTGACATCTGTGTATGACCGGGACTTTTGAATTATCAGCCGAAATAGACGGTAAAAAGATGAGTTTTTAGTTTCGTTTTAAAGACTGGAAAAGAGTCACAGTGCCTGATGTCGTGTGGAAGAGAATTCCAAGTTTTAGGAGCCAGGAAGGAGAAGGAACGATCCCCCCTTCTTTTGCATTTGAATCTGGGAGGAACCAGGAGCAACGAGTCAGAAGACGAGCGAAGGGTTCTAGATGGGCAGTATGAGGTCAGACAGGCTGGAGTTCCAGATTTAACAGCATTGAAACAGACGCATGCGATTTTATATGTCACCCTGGCTTTGACCGGCAACCAGTGAAGTCTGCGTAATAATAGTTGAGGGTGTTCTTTGAGGGGAGCTTTGAGGATTAGTCTAGCAGCACAGTTTTGAACGTGCTGAAATTTTTTGGCGAGGTAGTCGGAAAGGCCTGCTAGTAGAGAATTACAGTAATCGAGACGCGAAAGCACGAGAGAAGTGGTGAGAGTTTTGGTTGCTTCAGTGGTAAGGAGATGTCGGATAGCACCTATATGTCTAATTTCCAGAAAGCATATTTTACAGACATGGTTCACCTGTGCCTTCATATCAAGATCGCTGTCGATAAAGACACCAAGGTTTTTAACCTTTTCTGAGAAGGGAATAACAGTACTGCAGATCAGAAGTGAAGAATTTACAGAAAGAGGCGGTGTTTTTGCTCCTGGTAAGCTGAACAGCAAGGCTTCAGTTTTGTCATGGTTTAGCTGAAGTTTGTTTTCAGCCATCCAGTCCCGAACGACGGACACACATTCAGACAATTCACCCTTTATTTGGTCAAGATCAGAGGCATTCCCCGAGCGTCTCAGCTGGGTGTCGTCGGCAAACATCTGGTGAGGACAGGAGTGAGTTTCAAGGATCTGAGAGAGAGGATGCGTGTACATGACAAAGAGTACAGGTCCAAGGACGGAGCCCTGTAGAACCCAGATTCCAGCTTGGCTAAACGAGATCTGACGTTGTTGACAACGACTGACTGGTGTCTATCTGACAGGTATGACTTGAACCATTGAAGGGCTGTTCCTGTAATCCCGAAATAGTGCTGCAGACGTTGCACAAGAATGGAGTGATCAATTGTGTCGAAAGCAGCGGATAGATCGAGTAGAGGACCTTTTGTTCATCGGTAGCAACAAGGAGATCATTTACAACGCGAAGAAGAGCAGTTTCGGTACTGTGACCGGCACGATAGGCAGACTGAAAGGGGTTTTGAAGACAGTTAATCTCGAGATGGGATAGGAGCTGTGAGAGAACAACTCTCTCTATGAGTTTGGAAACAAAGGGAAGATTTGAGACTGGACGGTAGTTTTTCAGCTGATTTGGGTCCATACCAGCCTTTTTCAGTAGAGGCCTGACAAGAGCGAGCTTGTGTTCCTTTGGAAACTCACCAGACTGAACAGACTCATTGACAAGGCGGGTAAGAACGGGAATGAAGAGATCCGAGTTCTCAAACAGAAGTGACGTGGGTATCGGATCCAGTTCACAAGTTTTGTGGGGCATGTCTTTCAGGATCTTACTCACTGTGTCTTCAGACACTGGTGAAAAGAAAGCAAGGGGTGTTTCAACATTAGGACAGGTTGTGGGAACATGAGAAGTCTGCATGCTGTCAATGTTCTGTCTGATTAATTGGATTTTGCTGTTGAAAAAGTCGCTGAACGATTGGGCAAGTTCGGTATGAGGAATGTTGCCAGGGAGGGGGGACGTGTTGATCTTTCCCAGCAGAGAGTTAGTTATCGCAAACAGTTCTTTACAAGTCTGACTTTCATTGATTTTGGAAGAATAGAAATCTTGTTTTGCTTCAAGTAGTAAACAGTTTACCTCATCCTTCTTATGTGTGAAAATCTGCTTGTGTACTATGAGACCAGTCTTCCGCCAGGCACGCTCCGCACATCGACGAGCACGCTTGGCTTCATGCAGCACTGGAGTGAACCACGGTTTAGCTTTCTTGTTGGTGGGCACACGTTTAGGGGTCTCTGGGGCATGTCTATCAAGCAATGCACTGAGACGTGTGTTATAATCACTGACTGTAATGTCACAGGTGTCGGACAGAGTATTCTCAAGATCAGACCTAAACGATGATCTGTCAATGGCACGAATATTCCTGCGCTGAACTACTGTGGAGGGGAATACAGGCTTTTTAATATTAAGTTCACAAACAACTGACATGTGATCAGAGGTGAGGTAGTGGGAGACACTAGTCGACTGAACAAGGGGGTCAGACTGACTGTCAACAACCCAGTCAATGATATGACCTGACCTGTGTGTGGGTTCAGTCACAAGCTGTACCAGATCGAACTGTGTAAACATGTCTTTCAACCTGGCTACCTGTTGCTCTACGTCGTAGTGAAAATTAAAATCACCTAGGATTACAAACTTTCCCCTGCTCATGTTGCAATAGGCGAGAAAGTCTGGAAACTGTTGGTGAAAGAGGCATCAGTCATCCTATTGGTTTTGCTTGGAGAGGGGCGGTACAACAAACAGAAGTTTATGTGTAATTGTGACAGCGACAGGGACATGACAAGAAGTTCGAAACTATCATGCGCAAATGGAAAAGAATTTGTAATAGTAACACATGTGTTGTAAGACTCTCTTAAAATGATAGTCAGACCACCACCACGTGAAACACGAGGAAAGGATTTCATCGCGTAACCTGTGGGGGTGATGTCGGCACACTTGGACTCGTCACCATGCGTTTTTCACCGACTCCGTAAGAAACATGAAATCAACATCATTTTCAATGATAAAGTCAGAAATCGCTGCTCTTTTCAGTTTTTTCCCCGATAGACTGGGCATTGAACAAACAGAGTTTTATACATTGAGACACATGGCAAGAACTGTTCGGTCGAATTTCGATTAAGTTTCCTTTCTGTATATGTCCATTCTCTAGACGTCTTTTAGTAGAGCAGTGGCGTGTGGCCGGAGATCCTGTAGTAGGGGCGGTGCCAGCAGGTCCGCATGGTGCCGTCTGACGACCACGATGACGGTGGCTGACGTATCTGGTGTGTGAGGGGGGAGTGGCGTCGACCGGGAATTCCCCATCACAGCATTCAGTGTTGACGGAAGACAGTCGGTCTGTGGTGTTGTGTTTCTCAGTGGATGAATGATTAATGGGACAACTCCTATATTATCTTGTTTCTTTGATTTGATGTGGTTTGGTGTTGTTCTCTTTAAGTCCTTTGTTGATGCTGTTGTTTAGGAAGTCTGTCTCTGCTTTCCGGAACGCTCGTTTGCATTCTTTCTGAATTTGTCTAAAGTTTGACCAATTTCCTGTTCTGCGGGCCTGGTTGTATATCCGTCGTTTTTTTCCGGTTTAGTCGAAGTAGGTGGTTATTTAGCCATGGCAGCCTCGATCTGCTGGAATGGAGGACAGATGGGATATGCTTCTCGGTGGCCTATGATAGTTGGTTTCGGAATGTTTCCCAAAGGGTGTTTACATCCGCACCACTTTCGTTCAGTGAGGCAATTTGTTCCGAGATATTTGAAGCTGATTTCCTCATCTCGTCCCAGTTGGCTTTGTTGAAGAGGAAACGTTTTCGAGGTGGCTTTTTTGCTTGGAAGGGCCTGATGCAGAAATCACTGACGACCATATCATGATCTGACAGTCCTGGTATGCTGACAGTGACTTTCAGCAGGGTTGGATTTGTGGAAAAGACCAAGTCTAGTAGGTTTTTACCTCCGGTGGGTTGGTCGTGAACTTAATGTAGTCCATGTTTCTCTGCTATCTCCACTAGCCTCTGTTGCACTTCGCGGTCTGAGGCTCCTGCAGGGACTGTGTGTGTGTTCCAGTCTACATCAGGCAATTAAAGTCACCACACAGGATACTGTTCCTTTCTCCCTTTCCAGCGACCTTCTGCAAGGATGCATCTAGGCGATCAAGGTGGTCCATTTGGTCCGTTTTGGCATGTAAAACGAGCCTACGATGACATCTTTGGCTATAGTCTTTATTTGAGTCCCTGAAATTTCTGCGCCACTGTTGATTTCTTGGGCTTTCTCAATCCCTGTACTGATGAGTTTCTCTTTTATTAATACAAAGACTCCTCCCCGTATAGTGCTCCTCTCATTCCTGTAAGGGGTGTAGCCTGGAGGAAAGACTTCACTGGACCCAGTAGCACTAGTGGAGGGGGTCTTTTCTGGTTGTATGCCATGTAGCCAGGACTCCGTGCCACACACTATATCAGGCTTTATATACTCGAGGGTGGCAGCAAATTCAGCTTTCTTGTCACTGATACTCTGGCAGTTGATGTTTAGGATGCGGAGGTTTTCCTTTGTTTTTGGTTCGGGAAAATCGCTAAATGCCGCGGAAGTCCTATCTTCCATGTTTTCCTGTTTCTGGCATTCTTTCTCTTGTCTAGTATCAGCTGATGGGCTGCATCTGGAGTGTTGCCTCTTGGCATGATGTGGAGGTGGTGTTTTTGGACTGCTGGTGAGCAGTGGAGAAAAGGGGTCTGTTGATTTCAGCGATTTTTGTGAAGTGTCTTCTGAAAGAGGTTCATAGTAGTTGCTAGTAAGTTCGTAACTGCGGAAAGTAAAAGTTGAAATATTGATGGTGTCGCATTTGCAGCAAATCCATTGGACCGTAGAATGGCAGAGGGCTCTATAGTCCGCACTACACAGTTCCACATACGACCGGTGCAGCCATATGTTGCACTGGTCACAGCAGATCCCATCCTGGGACCAGCTCACTGGTCGGTCACAGAGGCCGCATCGGAAAATACTAGGTCCAGGATTTGGGTGGATGTCTCCTGATAACGTGAGCAGTAGAGTGAGGATATTCTTCATAAGTGAGTGTCTATTACTTTCCGGGTAGCCGCTCCATTTTCTCTGAGCACGCATGTGGGAGCCGGAATAGCTCAGTTGGTAGAGCGCCTGACTCGTAATCTTGGTAATCCTGGGGTTGCGGGTTCGAACCTCCGCCGGGGCGTTTACGTGCAGGGGGATTTTTCCCTCGGAGTTAACATTGGTTCTGACTCCATTTCCCATACAGTCCTTCGAATGAGACTATAAACCGAGGTTCCGTGTGTGAACGCACGCATAACATCTTGCACACACGTAAAATCCCATCACCAACTTTCGGAAGAGTAGGCCAGTTTGGCCGTTGGTGTGGATGTCACGTTACACATAGCATGCACCCTGCGTGAGAAATGGAAAGAATGAAAGGAAGTAAGGAAAATGAGTGATCGATATTGAACGATACTGACTGGATGACACGGGAAACGACTGAATGAAGCGCCAGCTGGCAGCTCTTCAGTCGGCACTACCCAGGTAGGCAGCCCGTTGTGTAAACGAGTGTTGATTGTAAAGCGCTTAGAGCTTGGCCTCTAGCCGAGAATAGGCGCTATATAAGCATTCATTATATTATTATTATTATTATGTAGCATAGGGCACTAGCTGAACAGTCTGAGTCGTTTCTGAAGGAAAATGGCCAGCCACCATTGTGGAGTAGTAGGCCGATCAGGAGTAGAAGGGCTGCAAATCCCCTCATAGTTCAGTTCATTTTATAGTAATAGTGTTTGGCTCACCTGGTGTCGTGGGGTAGCACTAGCAGGATTGTGGCGCTCACCAGTTGTTGGAGTGGCAGGACTAGAGGTTGGATGGCTCTTTCCTGGTGATGTTCACTGAAGTCTTGAACAGGTGAATGTCTGAAGATGTCTCATGTGGATTGATGATAACCCACTGTAATGAAAACTTCTCTCGTGGTTAACTCGAATTACGAAACAAGATTCGATATGATGTAAACAAAGATGGCGTTTTACTCACTTTTCCAGTGTCTCTGAGTCTTAAAGTGAAATATCAATAATTTCACGAAAAGCTGACGACTAGAAAATTTGAAATATAGTACTTACGTTTTAGTAGCCAGTTATGTTAACAATTTATATATATTTAAAAAAATGGATGTACTAAAGCAAAAAAATGTACAGATGTAGTGGAGCGAAAACGAAATCGCGTCCGTCTCCTAAGTGCTCTCCCCTGATCTGACCTTCACCCTTTAATTTCTGGATACTTCGTAGGTAGAAACCGAAACAAAACCCAGAGGATAATTATAGGTACGAAAGTAGAATGCACTGAACCCACAGGGTTTGTACCCAGGAGTTAATCTCGTTTAACTACCAGGGAAATTAACTGTTCATTTGTAGATTTTAACTCCCAGGAGTTAAACTAGAATATATAAAAAACTAACTCCTTCTGTGGTTCAGTCTGACTCCAGGGGAGTTATTCTGACATAACACCAGAATGACTCCCATTCACCACCCACCACCCTCTCTCCGCACCTCGCTACTACCCATGCATCTTATACATTTATGAAATCTGTGTGTGTGTGTGTGTGTGTTGTGTGTGTGTGTGTGTGTGTGTGTGTGTGTGTGTGTGTGTGTGTGTGTGCGTGCGTGCGCGCGGGTGCGCGCACGCGCGCTCATGTATATTCCTTATGCACGGCCACAGTTCTCAACCGATCAACACCAAATTTGGTAATAAGCATCCTTAGCACCCCGGGAAGGTCATGGGCTATTTAGTTTTGGGCGGCACTGTTTCTAGGGCGCAGAAAAATTAAATATTCAAAAAATCAGAGCCATAGTTCTCAACCGATCAACACCAAATTTGGCACAACGCATCCTTGGCACCCTGGGAGTGTCGTGGGCTATTTACTTTTGGATGGCACTGTTTCTAGAAGGCAGCAAAATTAAATGTTTGAAAAATCGATTTCTGCTGTAGTAAGTAAAGTGAGCTTAGCGAAGTGAGCCACCAGGGACACAAAAATTACAATGCTTTCACTCGCACGGCACAGAGAGAGACAGAGAGAGAGAGAGAGAGAGAGGAGAGAGAGAGAGAGAGAGAGAGAGGGGGGGGGGGGGAGGAGGAGAGGAAGAGGATGTAGCGTGGTTGTTGTGTGTATACTCTGTAAAGAGGGCTCGTACATTCGTACATGGCATCTGGCAAGAATAAAAAGTATTGACGTTCACTGTACACAAAAGACTGGACTGTGATGTCTGAGAGCCCATGGAAAGCCATACAATAGTAAAAGAATCTGAATAACACTACGAAATACCACATGGTGGCACTGGTTAGGCTCCAGAAATCAGCATGTCTTACATAAAACCTCCAACATCGTTCGAGTTTCAGAAACCCGGCACATAGCCGGAATGGCGGAAGCAGTTCGACAGTTATGTTCTGGCATCAAAACTCAACAAAGAAGAAAAAGAAGTGCAGATCTCCACCCTGATCTATACCATGGGTCCAGAGGCTGAGAAAATCTACGGAACATTTCAGGTTGGTGAAGACAGTACTCTTAATGACATTTTGAACAAGTATGACAACTACTTTACACCTCAAGTGAACGTCATTCATGAACGAGCTGTATTTCATTCACGACAACAGGGGCAGACAGAAAACATTGTAAGCTATCTACGAGCTCTGTACGACCTAGCAGAACACTGTGAATTTGACAACAAAGAAGAAACAATCAGGGATCGCCTGGTAGTTGGACTGAGAGACAGAGAATTATCGGAAAAAACTCCAGCTCCAAGCCAAACTTACACTTGCAGAGGCAGTGAAACAAGCCAGGTAGTACGAACAGCTCAAGCAGCAACTGCAAGAGCAGCGCCCAGATGGACAGATTGATGCAGTTTCCAACGGTCCAATTCGGGAGCCCGGGGTCGAGGTCATGGAAACAGGGGCCAAAGACCCTCAGGACCACACTGAGGGGGCAGATTCAGTGCACCGCAAGCTTCGCCATCGCATCCCACCTGTACAAGATGTGGAAAATTACATACATCCCAGGAAGTTTGCCCTGCACGGGGACAAAAGTGCATGAAATGTGGAAAGACAGGACACTTTGCCGCGTGGTGCAGAACAGGACGAAATGTCAGCGTTGTAGCTGCCGAACAAACAAGCTCAGAGCATTCTGACTACTCGTATTTCATGGACACAGTCACAAATAATGAACAGCCACTGTCGAAGATCAACCCGACACGGCAGCCGGAGTTCTTTCTAGGAACAGTTTCAACAGATACAGCCACATGGACTACTGAACTGAACATACAAGGGAGCCTATTCACATTCAAAATTGACACAGTGGAAGACGTCTCCATTATGTCGTCAGCAGACTTCAAACGGCTCAGACCGAGTCCACAGGTGAGGCCTCCAAACGCAACCCTGAGATGTCCAGGAGGAATTCTTCAGTGTGTAGGACAGTTCGAAACAGAGGTTGAGCTCCGAGATGAACATTTTCGACTCCCAATCTTCGTTGTCCACGGAACATCACACAACTTGCTGAGCAGAGATGCCGCCTCAACAATGGGCTTGGTGAAGAGAATCGACACAGTTGGCCCATTATTCGGAGAGCTTGATGATCATCCTGTGTCAAAATCACTCTGAAAAAGGAGACGCAACCATATTCAGTGCACACCGCCAGAAGGATTCCAATACCCATGATTCAAAAGGTGGACAATGAGCTGAAGAGGATGGAGAAAGCAGGTATAATTCAGAAGATTACGGAACCAACATACTGGTGCTCGCCTATAATCCCAGTCATGAAGAAGAACAATACAGCCAGAATCTGTACAGACTTCAGGAAACTGAATGCAGCAGTCAAACGGGAGAGATATGGTCTGCGAACCATCGACGACATGCTCCACAAACTCAAAGGATCCGCTGTGTTTAGCAAGTTAGATGCGACATCTGGCTTCTGGCAGATCCCACTGGACGAGTCAACAGCCAAACTGACCATGTTCATCACTCCAAGTGGTAGATACTACTACAAACGACTTCCATTTGGCATTTTCAGCGCACCTGAAATATTTCAGAGAACAATGGAAGAAATCCTGAAAGACGGGCCAAACGTGTTTTGTTTCTTCGACGACATCGTGGTCCACAGCAAGAACGAGAGCGAGCATGAGATCCACCTGAAGAGGGTCTGTGACAAACTCCAGAAAGTCAACCTGAAAATGAACCACTCAAAGTGTCATCTCAGGAAGTCTGAAGTGGAATTTCTGGGGCATCGAATCTCAAAGGACGGGATCTTCCCAGACCCCTCAAAAGTGGAAGCCATCATCAACATGCCTGATCCACAGGACGTCAACCAGTTGCGACGGATACTCGGGATGGTGAACTTTCTAGGCAGATACGTTCCACACCTGTCGACCTTCTTTCAGCCAGTCAACGAACTACTTGAGACAGACCGAGCATGGATGTGGGGACCAGCACAAGCAGAAGCTCTGCAGACTGTGCTCTCCACGGCACCGACACTCGCTTTCTTCGACCTGACCAAACCTACAGATGTAAGCGCAGACGCGAACTCCTTTAGACTTGGAGGAGTACTCCTTCAAGAGGTTCAGGGAGAGCTCACGTCCGTGGCATACTATTCACACAGCCTGACACCAGCTGAGAGAAGGTACGCCCAAACAGAGGAGTGCCTGGCATCAGTTTGGGCTTGCGACAAGTTCTCAAGGTACCGGTTGGGCCTGGACTTTGTTGAGATCCTGATGGACCACAAGCCACTCATTCCACTAATGAACGACAAGGATCTGCAAGAATGCCCAGTCCAATGCCAGCGCATGCTAATGAGACACGAGATTCCACTTCACAGCAGAGTACACGCCAGGCAAGAAAATGATCGTTGCCGACAGCCTCTCCCACATCCCACAGGAGACCATCCATGAGGAGGAGACCTTGAGGCTAGAGGAGGATGTCGAGATGCATCTAGAGGTGGTGAGATAAATCTGGACAGCAACTGACCATAACCTGGAACAAATTGCTGAAGAAAGTGAAAAAGACCCACTCATCCAGGCCGCAATCAGATATACAAGAATGGGATGGCCAAGATACCTGGCAGACGTGGAGATCGGCCTTCGTGACCTCTACCCACTGCGGGCCGAGCTGAGTGAAAGCCAAGGCCTTCTGTTGCGAGGAAATCGGATTATCATTCCCCAGAGTCTGAGAAAAGACATCATCAACAAGATTCATGCCAGACACCAAGGGATCGACAAATGTCGTGAACGAGCAAAACTGTCCGTCTGGTGGCCAGGCATCAATGATGCGATCACACAAACAGTCGAAAACTGCCAACACTGCCAGGAGAGTAGGCCAACGCAAAGAAGAGAACCACTCATCCAACAGACCTCCCAGAACAGCCATTTCAGAAAGTGGCCGCTGACCTGTGTGAACACAAAGGGGAAAACTACCTAGTCCTGATTGATTACTACTCTTGCTATCTGGAGATTGCCCACCTGACCAACATGACCGCATCAACAGTGTTCTTCAGAGTAAAGAACATTTTCGCACGTCATGGAGTGCCTGAGACTATGATCACTGACAACGGCTCAGTTTACATCAGCTGAGTTCCAACAGTTTGCCGCAGAGTGGGGATTTTCACACGTGACTTCCAGTCCCCACCACCCACAATCAAACGGGGAAGCAGAGAGAGGTGTCCAGATAAACAAGAAAATCTTAGCACAGGACGACCCCTTTCAAGGACTCCTAGCCTATTGGGCTACCCCTTCTTCCGCAACTGGGAGAGCCAGCAGAACTCTTGTTTGGTCGGCAAATCCGAACGCCGATCCCAACACTACCAGAAAACCTACAGCCAGCATCAGTCAGCAAGTCAGCTGTACAGAAGACGGATAGAGCACGGAAGATGCGCAAAAAGCAGAATTACGACGCGCATCACGGGGCACGACCCTTCCCAGAACTCCAACCAGGTGTTGGACACACACGCATACACATAAGCGCACAAATGCACACACACACGCACATGGACACGCGCCCACATGCAAAGACACACACATACACACAGATATGTACACATATAGCTATTATGCAGATACGTGTGCTCACACAAACCCACAAATTACACACACACACACACACACACACACACACACACACACACACACACACACACACACACACAATCACACACTACACCACACACACACACACACACACACACACACACACACAACACACCACATCGACACACCACACACACACACACACACACACACACACACACACACACACACACACACACACACACAACACACACACGCACATGTGCACACACACACACACACACGTGCACACACACACACACACACACACACACACACACAACACACACACACACACACACACACACACACACGCACACACGCACACACGCACACACAAACAAACGCGCACACATGCCTACGCGCGCGCACACACACACACACATACGCCCACGCACACACATGGGCCAATGCCCGCACATCATACACACACACAGTACACACACACACAACACACACACACACACACACACACACACACACACACACACCACACACACACACACACACTCACACACACACGCACGCACGCACGCACGCACGCACACACACCACACACACACACACACACACACACACACACACACACACACACACACACACAAGAGAAGAAAAAAATGGTAGGTAGGTATTCAAGGTCCGACCAGCGCGTTGGGCTAATGCGTAGGTCAGACATCCGCCGAGTCGTAGCCACGAGACCCTCTTCTTCAATTGTCTCATCTTTGTTGTTAATTCATTTATCTATCAGCTTCAAATCATGCGTAGCGTGGTCTCAAAACTTAGCGGATGTGGTGTAGCGTATATGGACTAGTCCGCACGCAGTGACGCCTCCTTGATGAAACTGAAACTGAAACCAACCAGGTGACCGAGTCTTGCAGAAATTGGACGATCAAAAAAAGTAGAGCAACCCAGGCACGGTGATGAAACAACTGGTCCCTCGGTCCTACCAGGTTGAAACTTCAAAGGGCCAAGTCTGCCGCAATAGACGTCATCTGCGGCTGGTGCATCACGCCCACCAAGGACCTGGCCGAGCCATGATGCAGAACCCTAGCCCTAGCCCTACCTCTACCACCCCCAATTCCAAAGTGCTCCTCTCAATTCCCACCACTCCTGTCCGGTATCCAGAAACCAGTATCCAGCTGCCCAGCAACAGGCGCCGCTACTCACCCTGGCGCCCCATCGCCTGATGACGAGAACCAGCGACGCCGACGCCGACACCTGTGCCGCCAGATGCCAGCGTGCTGAATCCTTCCCCAGCCCTGACGCCAACCCCGCCACGAACGGCACCGCAGACGACACCACCCTCACCACGGACGACTGTCACGCGCAGAGGTCGCCTTGTGGTCCTGCCAGTTCGCTACCGAGACCGACGTTCCTGACCCTCACCAATCAACGAAAAAGGGCAGTGACTTTTAAAATTTCTTTTGTTTCATTCTCTTGAAGTTAAAGTTTTGTTGTTTTCTTTCATTATGATCTCAGAGCTGCCCAATGAACAGACATATATCTACGAACTATAATAGTGGTGCAATTTAGTTGTTTGTTTAAAACATTTCGTTTGAAAAAAAAATCATGACAAATAAGTTTAGTTTAATTTCATGTTGAACAAGGTCAACGTTAAAACAAATTATTTCTCTTGAAATATGCCCCTACACTCCGTTCCTCAAATACTCTAATAAAAGTTTCTATCTGATGTCCATCTCAAAGGAAGGGAGATGTAGCCTGGTTGTTGTGTGTATACTCTGTAAAGAGGGCTCGTACATCCGGGGTCTGCCCTCGGCCCCTCTGGCAAGATGGCATCTGGCAAGAATAAAAAGTATTGACGTTCACTGTACACAAAAGACTGGACTGTGATGTCTGAGAGCCCATGGGAAGCTATACAATAGTAAAAGAACCCGAATAACACTACGAAATACCACAGGGGGGATGGGGAGAAGGGGGTGGGGAGGAAGGAGGGAAAAGGGGGAAGGAGGGGAGAGGGGGAAATTGGGGAAATCTATCTGTGTTGTGTGTTGTGTGTGTGTGTGTGTGTGTGTGTGTGTGTGTGTGTGTGTGTGTGTGTGTGTGTGTGTGTGTGGTCCTTCTGCACGGCCACAGTTTTCATGGGTGGACCTTGTAGTTGTGCACGTTTGTGTGAAATTTCATTGACATTGGATAACAAAGACGCGAGTTATCGACACTTTTGTGTCGACCTTTCGGGGTCCCTGTGACCTTGACGTTTAGCTATGGCGAATTCGAATCTGCTGCATAAGCTGCAGAGGTAAAGGCCAAAGGCACCCTGCAAATGTGGAGGAAATCGGTTGAGAAACGCAGCCGTGGTTGGCGAGTGAAGATTTACTTCTCTCCCAAGGTAAAAGTCGCACTCGTGACCTTGACCTTTAATCTTGGACTTTGAAACGCACATTGTGGGTGGACCTTATAGTTGTGCACATTTGTGTGAAATTGTATTGACATTGGATCATAAAGACGCGAGTTGTCAACACTTGTGTTGACCTTTCGGGGTCCGTGTGACCTTGACCTTTGCCTATGACGATTTTGCATCTGCTGCATAAGCTGCAGGGGTAAGGGCCGAAGGCTGCCAGGTATAAACGGAAGAAATCGGTCTAGAAACACGGCCGTGGCTGTCGATGGAACATTTCATTCTCTCCTGATTTCCAGTTTGCGTCTGTCGACGCAAATTGCGCCAAGACGCAATGCGTCACATGACGGCTGACCAGTCCATGACCTTTCCAAGGTGCCAAGGATGCTTGATGCCAAATTTGGTGGCGATTGGCTTAAAAGTGTGGCTTTGTGTAAACATCAGACACACAGACCGACACACAGACCGACACACACACACTGACTGACTGACTGACTGAAACCATTTACTGTCAGATTAACATAGTGTTGTACTGACATTTAAAAAACCTTAATAAGTTAATGAGAAACAAAAGCGCTGAACCCTGCCTGAGCGATCTGAAGCGATCAAAGCTAAGTGAATTTTCGTTGTTTTATTCGTTTATTTATCACCAGACGAAGACCTAAGAGGTCGAAACGCGTTGTGTTTTGTCTCGTGACTCGTTTGTCCACGTTCTCTGGGCGGTTCGCTAACATTTATTTAAGATTTGTTTAGATTTCCGCCTGCAGTCGTCTGGCTTTGCAACTAAAAATAATACAAATAACATCTGAATGACATAAAAATTATAAAGGAAAATTAACAGGGAAACATTTAACATTTATAAGTAAAATAATAAAATCAGAAATTGTAACAATAAAACAAATTACAAATTGTAACAATTACATAATTACACACACACACACACACACACACACACACACACACACACACACACACACACACACACACACACACACACACACACACATGAGTTATATATCTACTATCTATCTATCTATCTATATCTATCTATCTACTATCTATCTATCTATCTGTTACAAAGTGACTTCTCTGGAGTCGTTTCATGTCAGAAAAAATATGTGCACATTAACTCCCAGGGGAGTTATTCTAAACTGTGAAAAACTGCCCCCCCCCCCCTCCCCCTTAGTGGGCAGGGAGTTAAACTTTTACACACCTGGATTAACTCCTGGGAGTTAATCTGGATATAGTACAGACTAACTCCCAGGGGGGGTCATTCTGTTACAGGGTGGGAGAGTTAAGTCTGATATATGTACAAAATGACTCCCCCCCCCCTCCCCCCTTAATGTTTTCAAGAATTTGTTGAGACTTGTACAAAAATATTTTAGAACATTTTGAAGTTTTACTGAGTGAAGTTATTTTGGCACAGGGTGGGAGTCATTCCAGTTTAACTCCCGGGCAGTTAAAATTTACATATGAACAGTTTAACTCATTGTGAGTTAAACCATTCGGGGAGTTAAAACTTTTCGTTACACCGGGTAACTGCACGGGAACTCCGTGCGCATTCTGAGGTATGTCAACTGTGGCGAAAGGTCGTAACACTGCCGATTTGTTGCTTGGCTCTTGTTTGCTTTTATTTTGTACTCTGACGTTCGTAAGCCATGTATGCGCTGTGTGTCGGCTTCGTTTTCGTGCATAGGAGTGTCGAGGGCAGGGATTTCATGTTTAGTGCACACAGATGTGTCAATAATTCAGGTCCGTAGGATAAACGTGTGTAAATGGATTTTATTGCTTTATCTCATCATTCATGGACAGTACTACATGAAAATAAACGGGTTCCAATTTTACGACCTCTCTACCCCCACCCCACCCCCCTCCTCTGTAACGACGTCCGGCGGTGTTGACGCAATTTCTCAGTATCTTACTCAAGCACCTATTTTGGTATCCAGGGGTCTTTCTGGAGGTTTCTGGGGACGCTGAATTCTCTATGATATTGTTAAGTTGATCAGAAACCAAAGACCTATCAGTAATGCACATCCGTTCAAAGATTAACTTTCACAGGCTTGCAGTCTTCAAGATTTCGACACGCTAATTGCACACATTTCAGTTCAGATTTTTAAAAAAAAAGGTGAAAACAAAGTCAAAAGATGAGACAATGAGACGAATAATACAAATCAGTTTAAAACATGTCAAAACTGCTGGCATATAATAGGGACATGTAGCCACTGCAAAATCAGTGAAAGCAGATACATGTATCATATAAGTGTGTTCACAGCATTCTACTCTCAAGATAACTACAACGTTTCCTGTTACTCATCGTCTTCTGCATTAGGTCCAGGCGCTTTGTTCGGGTTTGCACACTCCAATCCATAACACTTGCACAGAGGGGTGCATGGGAGACCATGCTTTGTACAGCTGCACGCATTTGTCACACATCCAGTCTTGCACGTCTTGCACCTGATCAGCTCAATGACTACAAGTGGAGCTGCAAGAGCATTTTCGACCGTCCACCCATTCTCTTCAATAGGAGGAAGTACAGGATTGTTGAGAGGGTACGATTTATTACGCATGGCCACATAATCTGCACGTCTGATGTGTGGCAGCAAGGCAGACCATGTAGGGGGCAACATCTCTCCTTCTAAGTTCTTGGAGCGGAAGAGTTCCCATCTGACTGCAGGCAAGGTTGTTGGACCTGCCGAGCTGTACACCTGACAGACAAACTGCTCCAATGTCTGCACCTGGGGTGGCAACTCCCCATTCACCAGTTCCTCTGGAACATGCTGGCCTTGGCCAAGCTGCTTAAAACACAGAACAGCTGGGTCATCCTCGTCGAGCCTCAGGTAAGCATCGACCCAGGTCTTCTTGCTTACACCAAAAAACTTGCCACCCCAGTCGGGGCCAGAGAAGTTGTCGAATCCAATCAGTCCCTGGCATTTCTGACATCCAGCTGCTTGGACACGTTCCGTTACATTGATTTCTCCAAATTTAGTGCCCCTTCCTGTCAAGAATTTCAGGCGTGTCTGACTGCCAAGGTGACATGATGCAACAAGGTGCAGGAGAAGGATGAGGACGTTAGTGTCGGGTGACCAGACGAAGACTTCTCTCCAAGCATCTTCAGACACCGCAGCCAGGACCTGATGGGGAATCAGGATGTCAGCTTCTTCATGCGAGTGATCTTCTTCAAAGTTGAGCCCTTTGATCTTGTTGCCGTATACAACGACCAGCTTCACAGCTGCGTTGCTGCAAAAGTAATCTAGAAAACCTTGAGCAAGCATGCAAGTTAAATCTCTCTTTGTCTTGGACGCAGACAGAAGCTCTCTGATAGACATTGTCCGCTTCATTTCTGGGTGGATCTCAAAAAAGCGTTGCTGTTGCTCCTCTCTTCTGTCTGGTCTTGTCTTTCAGCGATTCATCAAAGTATCAGTCAAAGATGATGCGACCTTCTGTGTAGCCCAGCATTATGGGCTCGATGCGCTTGATGAAAGGTTGCTGCAGATCAGAGAGGTTCTTCATAGATGGCGTTTTCCTCATGTTCTGGTGTACAGCCATAGCATCAACAATGAGAACTTGAAGTATGCCGGGTCTGTGCCAAGGGGAAGAGGGTGGTCTGGTTTTGTGCCAAGGACAGAGTTATCTGAAGGGGGCTTTACCTCTTTAATGCCATGCATGAGACTGGCCTTGTCTGTAGGTACGTACAGTGATCCATCCACTGGTGACACCACCGACATTTCAAAGTCCCCGATAGTGTCTTCCAGCTTTGGCACCAGCTGAGGTCTGCACTGCAGGATGATCAAGAATCTTCCAAGCAGTTCATGCTCCTCGTGCAACTTGATCACCTTTTGTCCGACCAAAACCTTGGTTTTCTCCACCAGCTTTGAGAAAGCTTTTAGCTTCATCTTCTTCAGTGAGTCCCAAACACTCACTTTTGAAGTATTGAGCAGTCTTTCCTGGACAACTCCTGAAGCCGCTTTTACCTTTCTGTGCATAATGCAAAATGTCTCCTGTGGCATTTTCTTGTACAAGAGCTGACAAACCCAGGTACTTCAGAGGGGCCTTGTCTGCAGAGGGGTTGCTGGCACAGTGCTTTTCGATTGAGTGGCGGAGTTTCAGCGCGTTTGTGACAATCCTCACAGCCATGTCTCCATACAGCTGGTAGTGCTCGCATCGCGTGGAAGACTGGGAAAATCGGGGAAAGTCACTGAGGAACTGTTTCACCATGTGAGTGAGGTGAGGGGCTGTGGTGACGAGTCGATCAAGAGCTGTATCATCTTGATTGAGGCCAACAATCCCGCCAGGACGCTTTAAATCTTTGATCTGTTGTTCCAGGGCCTGGTCAGTGCAGTGAATAGGACTTTTGATTTTGCCACAACGAAATCTCCTGACTTCAGCGCTTGCCATGCGGCTGGATCATCTTTTTCCAAGGCATTCATCTGAGCTAGGTGGACTGGCATGAGGCGGGCATAGTTCAGGAGGTCATGTGCAAAAAAGTACTTGATGAGATTCTCCAATGCAGCCAAGTAGCCTTCCAAGTCACCAGCGCGGCAGGAACTGATGAGATGCAAGATGACTTTCGACCTGCTCCAGGTACTGTGTGAGGAACTGGGACATCTCTCCATTCCCTTCACTGGCTTCTAGTGGTTTCAGATTCTCTGAGTACCAGGACTGAATGTCGTCATAAATCTTGACCATGTCTGGGCTGCGTGCATGCAAGGCTTTTTTTGAAGGCATCACATTGTGCACGAAGAGGTTCAAGTGAAAGGGCAGGAAATGGAATCAAGTTTCATCATCATAATAGCAAGGCTCATCGTCAAATGGAACTCCACTCCTCGCTTGTAGGCTTTGCCAACGAAAACCCCATGCAATGAAAAAAAGTGGAGAAGTTAGACATATGGATTAAGGTCCACACGGTCGTCATTCTGGCACATCCTATACATACAGGATGCAGGTGGAAATCAGTGATGTCTATTTTGGATTGACCTGAAAATGTCGCAGTTCAACTCAGCACCATCAAAACCCCTAGAATGACTCCAAGGTCATGAAAATAGATGAATTGTACAAAAAATGACGTTTAAGGTCGGTGCCGTCACGGGTCGCTTCGGAAGGGGGTTCCCGATATGGGTACGTAGGTGGGAAAATTGAAACCCGCTGATTTCTAGGTACTATGCATGGTCCATGACCAGCCAAATAAAGCAAAAAACTTGTTTTATACATTCCAGTCCTACGGGATAACACACGATTGTGCACTAGTTGTGTGAAGTTGTGGTTCCAGTCGTTCTGGTTCCATTCGCTCTCTTCTCTTCATTGTTCATATCTGAAGCTTTCATTCTTGTTTCTTCATCATTACCATCGTCTTCACTATCTTCAATTTTTCTTTCACAAAGTTTGATCAACTGTTCTGTCTCGATGTCACATGTGAACACACCACGTTCTGCGATCAACTTATTGAACCTCATCATCGTTTTTTCCCGCATGTCGTAAAGTTGGTTGGCCTTTTCCCTCAAACCCTTCCTTTTCTGTCGGACAGCTAATGAGAAATCTTCTCTCACATACACTTTCTTGAACCTCTCTTTGGTCTTCGGTATTCTCGCATTCTTCAAGGTAAGGGTCTTCTGTTTATAGGAAAGCAGCTTAACAATGATGGCATCCCCTTTCCCAGCCCGGTGAGCGCATTCAATTTGAATGTCTTCACTGATGTCCATTTCTTCCTAAATTGCAGCTTTCACTCTTTGCAGTCTTCCCAGCTTTCTTTCTTGCCGCGTTCTCTGCCTAGACCAAAGAAGAGGAGGTTGTTTCTTCTGCTGTGGTTCTCCAGTGAGTCACACTTGGCCTGCAGTAACCGAACTTCACGGAGATCATCATTCTCTAGCTGTAGGTTGACACATTGAGACTGGAGTCGCTTCAATTTTCCATCACTTGACCCCGATTCTTCTCCACTCTGGACAGCTGCGTTGAGAGCTCTGCCTCATGCCTTGGATGGTGTTGTTCAGCTTCTCGGTGTGCTCATCGTGCCTGGCCATCATTGTACTGACACAGTTGTTGGTGCATTTCCTTATTCACCCGTATCAAGGCCGCTGCGATGCCGTCAGTTATGCACTGATGTATACTGTTCAGGGTGATCTCACTCACCTCTGACGTTCCTGTTGATTGCGCATTGATGATTGAGCTCTCAGAACATGCAGTGGTGGAGATTTTCTCTGGAGATTTCCCTGGAGAAACGGGACCCGGATTTGGGTTCACATATCCGCAGATGAAGATGAACAGATGAAGTTTCTTCCCTGCTACAATAACAACATTCCATTGGGAGTGGCAGCGAAGGATTTCCGCGTTAGTATGGCGATTTGTGAGAAACAGAACTTGCCTGTGACTTGCCCATGGGACTGGTAACAAACTGGCATGATCACTGTCTTTGAAATAGCAAACTTATCTGCCTTAACTCACTGCAACGTTCATTTTCTGAGCGCAGGAAGAAAAACATGTCGCCATTTTGATCGTCTCGACCTTGACCTCCGAGAGAGAGGGAGAGAGAGAGGGGGGATAGGGTAGCCATGAGCAAATTTTCACAATCATGCGCAAGGTCTCACACAGAAGATAGACTGAAAGATACTGATGAACGCATGAAATCATATTGAAACTGAAGTGTAATAGAAGACGAAGATTGTTTTTGATGCATGTGTATGATGTGCTCGTTTAAGGATTTTTAAGACATAAATCTACAAGCCCAAATCGTTCGGATACAGAGGACCCCGCAAGTATTGACCATCAACGTTTGGAGAAGATTTATTTCAAATAGTGCTGAAGTCTACAATTATTTTACTTTTCTGACCAAAGTACATGTCGTTACATTAGGCCGCAATGTCAACCGTGTATCTGTTCGCGCAGTTCAAAGTGGAATGACATGATGACGATGACGATCGTGTATCCGTTTCCGCAATTCAAACTGGAATGACATGATGACGATGCTACTACTTCCTACTATTACTACTACTACCACGACGACGACCACGACGACGACTACGACTACTACATGGATATTAACAACAACAAACAATGATAATAACAACGAAGACGGCGACAATAACAATAACAACAACAACAATCATCATCATCATCATCATCATCATCATCATCATCATCATCATCAGCAGCAGCAGCAGCAGCAGCAGCAGCAGCAGCACAACAACAACAACAATAATAATGATAACAACATCAACAGCAACAACAACAACAACAACAATGATAATAATAACAATGATAATGATATAGATTTTCTGGATAGCATGTATGAATTTGAAGCTCTCAAAGGAGAATGTAAGTTTCCTCTTAAACGAGCCTTTGGGGCCACGTCGGACAATGTCTGGCTCGGTGAGAGGACAGAGTTAACAATTGGGGTTTGAGCTGGGAAAGGTAGCAGGTGATTTAGGTGTGGCGATTGTGCTCAGTTAGGAGCACATAAGCAGGTCTTTGAGGCTTTGAAAGCACGGGTTTGGAGCCAAAGTGTGATCTCCTACTCTGTGGCTGCAAGACTTGAGAATCCTGCACACGGGAAGTCTGGGTGGGTGGAAGAGGAGGCAGGCGGTTGGTCTGTCTGATTGGTTGGTTGGTTGTGTTTTTCCTCTCTTCGTTATCACTCTAATTCTGTGTCATTATCATCATCATTATCATCATCATCGTCGTCGTCGTCGTCGTCGACCACCAAATACACGCAAAAATAGAGCACACACAAGCTATAAACAACTCACAAAATGACAACCACGTGGCTAATTTTAGCTCCTACTCTATACTCCAAACAACATTTTCCACTACAACTAACTGAAATCTCAGCATAACCTCCCAACACACCTATCTGCCATATGAATCAAAACTCAAGCCACACCCATATTAACACAACCATATTTTCCATTTAAACATTCCTGGACAAGACAAAATGAGGCAGGGAACAGTAAACAGTAAACAACAAATATATAGGGTAACTCTTGCTCCCATGATGAAATAAATTCACGCCCATAACTCCAAACGAATGCGGCTTACAATCGCCCAGCAGAAATGACAAAACAAGAGTACACGGAACAAAGAAGGAGACGTTCCCCCAAAAAGGACGTTCCAAAGCTTGCCTATATACCTTATATATCTGACACATCTACACAGCAACAATATCTGGAGAAATGAACAAACATAAATTAACTTTTATTCAAGACCGACACAGACTTTTCTATCTTGAATATAATTAAACAAACACACGGACGAACAGTAACAAGTAAAGATAACCTCAGTTTGACTGGTATGAAAGGAAATCTGAACGAGGCAGGAAACAATAAACAGTAAATAACAAAAATTACAATAACTATCGTTTGTTCTGCTAGGTGATTGGGTGTCGTAAGCAGCATTCGTTTGGAGTTATGGGCGTGTATTTATTTCATCATGGGAGCAAGAGTTACCCTATTTGTTTGTTATTTACTTTAAGGCACCATACTATACTGATGATGCTATGATTCAGGTCCACAAGTGCCTATCAGCCCACCTGTCAGTCGGTATTCCTATTACAAGCCAAACGATACTTTTTCTGTCATAAGAGTAAAAGAAATAAATCGCAAAATTGCATCGACTTTGACCAGCATATCTCAAATAACAATCACATGGAGTCACTGTAGTTAGTTGGATATCCCCTTCTCTCTCTTAAACTTCTGATTCTGTTTTCTCCTCCTCCTCCCACTCCTCTCCCTACCTACTCTTTTATAGGGTTAGTTGGTCAGAATTTGAAAAAAAAGGGTTTCAGTGAATCTAATTCCTCAGCATTTGAAGATTGATTCAAAACATTTCTCTTCTTCTTCTTCTTCTTCTTCTTGTTTTTCTTCTTATTGCTCCTGTTCTTGTTCTTGCTCTTCTTGTTCTTGTTCTCCTCCTCCTCCTCCTGATCTTCTTCCGTACAGACATAAAATGCTATTTCATATAAGTAAGAGAGAGAGAGAGAGAGAGAAGGTGGGGGGGGGGGGGGGGTCAGCGATGAGGTGGCCAACGCCAGGGAAGAAAAAAGGGGGCAAGGGGTTACAAAAAAAAACAAAAAAAAAACGAAGATGAAAGCTCGACATGAACTTCACATATCAGTAATTGCTCAAAGCTAAGGACCTCAGCAGGTTTTGCATACAAAGAGGTTCCGTGCCATTATCTCATCTATCCGACGGTCATTTTGCTTTCTTTCCTTTTTTTTACTGTGGCCGTGAAGAACCCCAGATTGGCTTCACTCGGTGTAAGGTCTACGGTAATTGCCAGCAGGCACTGGCGTTGTTCCGTTTTCTTTCTTTTCTGCATTTTTTCCCCTGCTTCTTCAACGAACGTCTCAGCGGAAAAGTTTTCGCTTTTTTTTCTCTCCATTTTCTTCAGGCTCTTTTTTCTTTTGGTTGACCAGTTCCCTTCTCTTGCTGTAACTTTTTTCCTTCTACCGTTTTTGCTCTCTCTCTCTCTCTCTCCTCTCTCTCTCTCTCTCTCTCTCTCTCTCTCTCTCTCTCTCTCATCCTCTCTCTCTCTCTCTCTCTCTCTCCTCTCGCATCCTTTGTACTGAGTTTGTAAATGCCCTATTTCGCTTATCTGTGTGTTTGTGTGCGTAGGTGCGCTTATTACAATCATAGATGATAATGTTCTTGTAGTAGTAGTAGTAGTAGTAGTAGTAGTGGTAGTGGTTGTTGTTGGTGGTGGTGATGTTGTTGTTCTTGATGTTGTTGTTGTTGTTGTTCTTCTTCTTCTTCTTGTGAAAATCTGGAGATGTTTCTAACATAAAAAAGCTAACCTCTCCTATTTTTCCAGTTTTCAATGAAAAGGTGTATCAAAAATGTTCACATCTAAGTAAAGATTTCACGGCTGGTAAACTGTACCTGTGTGCAGACTAGACTCATAGCATTTGTGTAATACTAGCTCGACAAATGTAGGCCACTTGCCTTGCCGATTTTTCATTTAGATGTAACTCAGCACTTTCACTTTGAGAGAGAGAGAGAGAGAGAGAGAGAGAGAGAGAGAGAGAGAGAGAGAGAGAGAGAGAGAGAGAGAGAGAGAGAGTCCGAGAAAAAGAAACAAACTACAGCAGATCCAAAGAAAGAAAAGAAAAGAAAACCAAACTCAAAACAAAACAAAACAGGCCGAGCCGACGGACATAAAGTTCGATCAAAAGAAAAGCC
>CM031608.1:52611223-52643853 GCA_018398815.1 Conus ventricosus
TCTCTCTCTCTCTCTCTCTCTCTCTCTCTCTCTCTCTCTCTCTCTCTCTCTCTCTCTCTCTCTCTCTCTCTCTCCCTCTTTCTCTTTCGGAGTAGCTTCCCTTGCCTGGCTTCCAGCAGGACGTGTTTTCATCTGCTCTGATAAGTTTCTGCCAGTACCTTCCAGCACGCCTGTCGAAGGTCTCCTCTCTACCCTCGAAGTATCTCTCAACAATGCGCTACAAGAAATGACTTTGTCCTCATATAAGATTAAGGGCAGAGGAAAATAAACAATTTTCGTTCTTCGATTGAGTGCCACGAATACCGACCAGCCCCCTGTCGTGCAAACCGGCCACAGTGTCGTGTCCACGAAAGTGCACCTCACAAGTGAACAGGGACAGACGCCGAGCTGAAGTCTACAGAAAATGTCACCAGCAAACGGAAAGTGAAGGGGCTTTCTTCTCCACCCAATCTATTTTTGCCAACACCGCCAAGCTTGATTTACAACGTAGACAGAACTGACATCAGACACACTGTTTATGGTGAAATGTTTGAAGGTGACAATCCCCCTCCCTCCGTGCCCCAGCATGCAAGGTACAGACCTAGTGACACGTTAGAGCCTATCGACATGGGGCCGTGTGATAAAGACACTGTGACAGTCAGACACGATGGAGCCTTGTCGCTGGGCATAGAGTCTGTCGACTCATGTCAGCCAGACTGTGTTGAGGGGTTGGGTTATGATAGTTGTAATAATAACGAGACCCCAGCTAGTGCAGAGACTACGACACAACTTGAAACTGACGAGGTCGTGGCAACTGAAAGTGACAGTGATTCACAGTGTACAGACAACAGCAAAGACAGTTGCCAGGTGAATGAAACAGAGGGATCTGTCTGACAACACGACCACCAGGGACATAATGGAGTATCTTCAGGACATGGCAAGAAGCATGGACAATTTTCACCCTGCTAATCGGCAAGACGTGGAAGTGACTGCCAGCAATAGCACGGCTGTCAACAACGGAAATCCTGGTGATAATGGATAAACTTGTTGCCAATCACATGGACAGCCACATCGTGTCCGATGCTAGTTCAGTGCTTCCGTGATCTGGCTTCCCCAATCACGATGTTGCTTTCTGATTGGAATTGTATACATTTAGTCTTTGGTATTTACATTTTGTCCCCTATCCCCACCGCACCCTCTACGTGAGAATGGGCTTTGTAAGCCTTCCTCAATAAATTCATTCATTCATTCTCTCTCTCTCTCTCTCTCTCTCTCTCTCTCTCTCTCTCTCTCTCTCTCTCTCTCTCTTCTCTCCTCTCTCTCTCTCTCTCTTCTCTCTCTCCTCTCTCTCTTCGTCTCCTTATCTCACCTGTTCAGTTTCATTCATCATCATCCCTTTCTACTTTGCGATCATTTGTGTTTGTGCTCAAGTACCAGTTTCATTCGACTATTTTTGTTTTCGTTTCTCTTTCCTTTTCGATTTGTTTTTGTGTTTGTTTTGAATTATTATTTAGTTTTCGTTCAATATGTATCCTGTATGTTTTCTTCAGCCTTTATTCTGCTGTATTTTTGCACAATTTAGTGTGTAGTGTGTCTTTCATGGGTCTTTTTGTATGTACGCAAGAATTTTGTAATACCTGGTCTAAAAGAAACGCAGGTTTGTGTGTGTGTGTGTGTGTGTGGTGTGTGTGTGTGTGTGTGTGTGTGTGGTGTGTGTGGTGTTTGTTGTGTGTGTGTGTGTGTGTGATGTGTGTGTGTGTGTGTGTGTGTGTGTGTGTGGTGTGTGTGTGTGTGTGTGTGTGTGTGTGTGTGTGTGTGTGTGTGTGTGTCTGCCTGCCTGCCTGTCTGTCTGTCTGTCTGTCTGTCTGTCTGTCTCTCCTTCGTCTCCTTCATCTTCAGCCGAAAACTAAATAATAATTCAAAACGAACACAAAAACAAGTCGAAAAGAAAAGAGAAACGTGTGACTCGAATCTTAAATAAAATATGTTGCTTGGTTTCTCTTTATTAAAAGGAAATGAGTAGTGGATGGTGGTGGTGGGAATTAAAAAAAAACTGTACAAAATTAATATATTTCAGAATAACCCCCCCCCCCCCCCAATTCTTAAAGTTGCAAGCAAACTCATTAAAAGCAAAGAACGCGAACAGCAAAAAGAAACGTACACGTAAGCTAGAAGAGAGAGAGAGATGAGAGAGAGAGAGAGAGAGAGAGAGAGAGAGAGGAAGAGAGAAGAGAGAGAGAGAGAGAGAGAGAGAGAGAGAGAGAGAGAAGAGTAAATCATTGCAAAGTGGCGAATGAAAAGCAAAACAAATACCCCCTCAAAAATGGAGGTGATAACAGCACAGGAGGAAGTGACTTGAATGTGAAAATGTCACAAAAGCCACGAAAAATAGGGGAATAAATGCAGTGTGAGGAGAGAAGGCCCTTAAGGACAAAACACAACTGACATCTTTTATTGTCCGCAAGCAAATCCTCTGCATGCATGAACAGGGACTGGTAATGACATCCGGCATAGGGGCTATGCCTTCACCTGTCCGTTCTGGCTGATTTTTCTCCCCGCCCGTCAGAAAGAGGACGCAAAAACGACTCAGCCAGCTATAACGAAACTCGTTAGAAAGATGGAAGATGCTCTTAAGGACGAATCCATTTCAGGGTCGTGTCGGTCTATGACGAGGATCCGAATCAAAGGAGAGATCCAGGATCCGTTCGACCTCGACGGAAGTCCCTGCCTTCCCCAGTGTTCTAGTCTTGAACTTGGTTCGGCGATATATTTGTTTTAAGAGAGAGAGAGAGAACTCTCGATGACATGTTTTCTTTGCGCTATAGTCCGATGATCCAGATGTATTCTTATTTCGTGTGAGGGAGAGAGAGAGAGGAGAGAGAGAGAGAGAGAGAGAAGAGGAGAGAGAGAGAGAGAGAGAGAGAGAGAGACGAGAAGAGAGAGAGAGGAGAGAGGAGAGAGAGAGAGAGAGAAAACTCTCGATGACATGTTTTCTTTGCGCTATAGTCCGATGATCCAGATGTATTCTTATTTCGTGTTTTAATACATGATTAATATAGGGAGGTGATCAGATTCTATCTATCCACCACAGGCATTTCACGACAGGAATGTAAAACAGAGAAAAAGTCATCATAATGATAATCACTTACGCTATTACCAGTATCAGAAACCATCTCCATCTATCTCCATCACAGAAACCATTCAGTATACATAGTCCCAACGAAGTACAAAAGTTTACAAGCATTCTTCTACATGAATTCACTGCTTGCGAAATTCGAATAATTCCTTCATTTAACTCATCATCTACAATAACACTATCAATCACAGGGAATGTCTCTCCTCTCCTACTATCTAAGTCTTCACACATCAAAATATACATGGTTAGGTAGTATAGTGTCTGTACTCTTCAGGTAATTCTAGATCACTACCTATACTAATAGAGTTACGGTAAGGGGTATGTTCTGTCGGAATACAAAACCAAACAAAAAGAATATCTTTATTATACCAAAGAAAGTTTTGTTTACAGAAAAACAAAGAAATTGCCGTGTTCAACCGCATTTCGGTTACACAACTAACAACTGTGTTTTTAATAAGACAAAGAACGTCTCCCTGTTTGGACAGTTTAACCAATGGTTTACAAAATGCTGTGTAATTCGGAAACGCTAGTGGATCAAAGGCATCAACAAATGTCCTCCACTACACAAATAATGTGAAAAGATGGAATAGAGGAAAAAAAACCTTTGTCATTCAGTTTTAACAGCACACCAGCCATATTCCACCGCAAAAATAAGTATTCTTGTTTTTGTTTCACATGCACATCTGTTGGGCCATTCTTTGCACCGTTAACATTATTTCAAAAACACTTTCAGCACGGCCCCCTAATGTGCGTGACTCAGTTTCTTCCAAACCCACTGAATTCTGCGGCACACTGACATGTTACCAAATACGAAAAGCGTAATAACCTGTTTTTGACACATGTTCTGACTGGTGTAACTTGTTCTGTATTCCCCAGTGAAAACTGCCATGGAAAGAGTAGAATTTTTGGAAGCTTTTGATACATTCGGCCAGCCTAATACCTATCTTGTGTAAAAAAAAAAATTCCATTTGCACCCTTTTCAACTTACCTTTATCTTTCAGAATGTCATCCTTGAAGGAAGTACACCTATCCACAATTGGAGCGTCATTCTTGGAGGATACACGGCGAACATGGTCAAATTGACACTCTCTGTCGGTTCCAGTTTGTCAACAATAATTTCCCGTCACAGTCCTTCCATGTTTTATTGTCTTTCCGAGGTTTTCCATGGGTGTTGGGGTTGTTATGTTTGGTTCTGTTTTCAAAGTAATCACTTCTCTGTTCAAAATATTTGTATTCAGTTTTTGACATTTCATTTTTGTATTGCAAATGTATATTTGTTTACTTTAACATTGATACCTTCTTTTCCAGAGTAGCTCTTTTACGTTTTATGATTCTGAATTCTTTCAGTTCCTTGATGTCACCTTGCATCACGTCAAACTTCGTATTTAGCTCATGGTTTATTCTCAACAAGTGTCCATCACATTGTTGACAGTGTGGTCAGCCTTTCCGTGTGTAGTAGATTAGCGTGTCAGGGAATCCACGCTGTCCTTGCCGCTGATCATCCCAGCAGAGGTAAGTCCTGACTTTCTCGTGTTCTTGCCCTGAACTGGTCCGGGGTTCCTTTTAAAGATCCCCACAATTATTCACATGCCAGGTACTAAGAGTCTGTTCAGCCGGCCCTTTCTGTTTTTTTAATCCAAGCAGCTATGTCTCTGAATAGTCAAAACGATGAAAAATTGAAAGTTGTGGATTTTTTTTTTTATACTATAGATGTGTGCTGTTTTTATGTTTTGATCCAGAGCTTATGATAGGTTGAGTAATGCACCATCGATCTTTCCACTTTTTTTCCAGGGCTGACGATTACGTCAGAACAAAAAGCTAAGTCAATATTTCACGTTTTTTTGTCTGAGGAAAACATAAACCAGAGTTGTTTTTAATGAATTAAAAAAAATACTGAAACAAGCATAGTAAATTGCTATCAAAGTTTCATTGTTTAATGGTAGAGGTTTAATGACATATTAAGTTTATGTGGTATGTCGTGAAGACAGACTGAAATTGTAATCAGTAAGTTTCGAAACTGCAAAATACCAAAGCATCTATAATAATTTCGATCGAAATTTCATCACTTGATGATAAAGGGAGATATGAAAGCAAAAAAGTGTCAACACAGCAACAAATGAGAAGGTGAATTTCAGTTTCTCAATTATTGTATTCAATGATCTATAGATAAATGTTGTACTTAGATCAAAAACGAAGGCAAAGGATTCGAAAAAAAGAAAATGACAAAATAAGTAGAGTAGTAACTAGTCTTCAGGCTGCCGTGATAATGTCTAGCTATAAATGTCTTGACAGAACAATTATAATGGGGAAACATGTTTTGTACTGTGCATTTTACAACACGTTTATGAGAATAACACAGTTTAATGTTAGATAGATTTTTGTGACTTTTGTGGCAATACAAATCTTCTTTTCCTTCTTCTTCTTCTGCTGCTGCTGCTCCTCCCCCTCCTTGTTCTTCTTCTTCACCTCTCTCTCACTCTCGTTCTCACTCTGTCTGTCTGTCTGTCTGTCTCTCTCTGTCACACACACACACACACCACACACACACACACACACACACACACACACACACACACACACACACACACACACACACACACACACCACGTGCACAGTGGTATATATCATCTTCCTGTATGCATGTGAAATTCTGGAAATCGAAATTCAACACACGGACATGATGTGCCACTGCACGATACTAAATATCAGACACATTGATGATACCACCATTTAACAGGTGCCTCAAATCATCAAACAGCACATCCAGCTATATGTAGGTCTATTGACATTAGTTTACATTAGTTTAAACTACGTAAGCATAGCCATGTTAAACGACCACTGCCCTTCGGGAGACTGTTACAAAAAAAAAAAAAAAAAGAACAAGAAGGGAAGAGAGTAAACAAACTCGATGGACAGGCAACATTACAGAATGGACAGGGAAAACATCAGCAGTCCCGAGCCTTGGTATACAACCGTCGAAAGCGGAATAACGTGGTAAATCGTTCTTCAGTGTGGCGCCTCGAGTGTCTCACCACAAAGTGAAGGGAGGAGCAGAAGATTGCATTTCCAACGAATAGAACTGGCGGCAATGAAATAACCCCCAGGCACAGTTTTCTAAGCACGTTTTAAAAACGGCCGACCCAGTGTGAAGGCTAAACTAACCAAACTGGGAAAATTCAAAACCTATGGGCAGGAATCATTTTGTAATGGGTCGTTCCTTTAGGTTTTGTTGGATCTTATATAGGTGGTGTATAGGAAGGGGAGCGGCAGAAAAAGGGTGTGGGGAACACTGTTATAGTGATGTGAATCTGTTGACACAAAGCCCTTGTCTGGATTGTTAAACTGGTGTTATGGGGGTTCGGTGCTCTTCAGGAGGATGGTCAGAAAGAGGAATAAAAACAGGTGCAAGGGTGATATGGCGAAGCAGCAAGTTAATTGTTTCCACATACGGATTAAGCTAATGTCTTGTATCACCAGCTGAAAATGAAGTTTAAGTCTTTGAAATGATGCATCACAGAGCATATAACACTTTAAATATTTTTGTCATCAAGAGAGAGACAAACAAATAGACAGACAGACATAGGAAATAAACAGACAGAGAGAGAGAGAGAGAGAGAGAGAGAGAGAGAGAGAGAGAGAGAGAGAGAGAGAGAGAGAGAGAGAGAGTACCATTGGTCTATTCTGAGCGCTGAGAGTGTGCATCTCTCTCCCCCTCCCGCCCCCTCTCTCTCAGGGACTTCACTTGTAAATGACGTATAGAGAATGTTAATATACGGGTTCAAGCTCACCCATCTTATTTTGCACGAAAACCCCCTTTTCACATACAAATCACGTCCTTCTCATGTCACTTTTTACCAAAATTAACACCTATTTACAACTAAAATTAACATGCAAAAACCTCCAAAAAGTGACGTAATCGGTACTTTAAAATGGGGGGGTGGCTTACTGCCAGATAAGATAGGGTATCGGAACCCGTAGATTAACAGTCTCTCCAGGTGATTAAAAATTAAGGGGTTACAAGGGTACCCGCTTCTACGTCCAGCCGCTATTAACGCCCGCGGACTGACCGCTTACTACATTGTTCCGCCGAATATCTCTGCTACCTCAAGCACAATTTATTAAATCAGAACAAACACTAAGCCTTCCTTCTTGATTAGTGTAGTCTTACTTCCAATGAATTATGGCCCCCTCACATTATTTCTTTAAATTGACTGTGTCCGGGGTCAAACTTATAACGATAATCGCAAAACCCCTGCCTTATTGACGGCAAGTGCTCGTAGAACCTGGAAGATATAGCCATTTAACAAATGAACATTGTTTTTAACTGTGTAAAACATACAAAATGGTTTCTGGAAAATCAGAAAGGTATATTACCTTCAAATTGATAAGCGCATCTTCTCCCTGTACTAAATTTATAAGATCTGCACTATGTGGAAGCCCAGATTTAGCCAGCGGCCTTTAGGGAAAGTGTACTCTCCTCGCTATTCTTCTAGTGGAAATGTATTTAATTCTGAGGTTTGCTTCGTTAATTTTTAACAGATATGCCAAATACGTAGTACTTAATCGCCTTAAAAGAACAAAAGTTGTAATACCTTCTGGTATTTGATATGAATGAGTTACTGGCTTGGGGCCTCAGTATACATTAATCCCCAGTGATGTTAGCTCCGTTCAGTTATTTACCCACATAAATTTAAAGGCCAATTTTCTTTAAGGCAATCCTACAACTCCCGCGCCAATTGACAACTGGACATGTTAAAACACACCGCGTTTTTGCGTGGGTTATAGTGATGTAACATCTTTTTTTTATAACTATTTAAAACCTAATTTTAAAAAAATGACCATTTAAATTAACAAAATGCCACTTACAATGGTGTAGACTTTATAACCCCAAATCTTTGGACGTCATGTGACAACCATTGCATAGACAACCAGATGGCTTGCCAATCTGACTATGTAAACCCACTTACTAAATATTTAAATCCTCCAATAAAAGGATAGAGTGCCATCACATGGTCAGCCCGCCCCAAGACTTTTTTCCAAATCAGTTAAATTTGCCAGTTACTGCGCAACTACTGGCTTTGTTTCATATGCAAACCATTTAAACCAGCCTATTCTTTAGTTTGGTCAGTATATAACTTTGTCAGTTTATACCAGGACAGACGAATACGATGATCGACAAGTGCCCTCCCGAACGACAACGCGTTTATCCATTGAAAAAAAACCTAATGGACACTAATGCATATGAAAGAATCCGCAACGAATTTAACATTAAACCCTCAACAAACTTTAGAAAAAAGTGAGTACCGCAATCCATGTTAGGCACATTGTATTTGAGGGTGCAAAAAAGAATAGAATTAGAACTACTGGCCTGGCCACATCCTCTTTTCACCAAACAACAAGTTTCGATTAGGCAATGAACAAAAACATCCTAATCTTGAAACTTTTAGCGTAGATAAATAAAGGCCTAAACAAATGCCAGAGTGCAAAGCGTAATGACTCCATACGGACAGATGGTTGGTGAGTCCTAATTAAGAGCGCAAGCACAGACCTAAGTCTAGCATAGTAATCAATCTACAGGCTTTGGATGCCAAAAACACAATTTCAGCCAATTTAGAAATATATTAACTCTCCTGTTGATTTGCCTGCCAGCATACAAAGGTATCAAGAACTTCCTTGGCACATGCTAGGTCAAAGGTTGACTTTGTTGAGTCATGGATTAGTACATGCCACCCTCTGACCTTAGACTACTGATTGGCATGAAACAAATATAACAATGAAAACTCTAGCTGAACGACCAAAACTTAGGGCACAAGCAAGCTTGAAACACAAGGCTGTTCCATCCAGTTAATAAAAGTACCTACCTCTAAGAAAGTGATCCAGTTAGTAAGCCCCCACAGCTAGATAGCAGCCCAGAAAGCATGCCGCCGGCCCGATCTTCCTCACACTGACAGACACACTACGAAAAGACAGCCCTTGGTGTGGTTTTAACTTTTAAACTGGTTTAGCATCTTTATTCACTAAAATTAATCCCTGCTAGCACTCCTAACGTCCACAGATGGCCCAGCCATATAACCACCACCTTACCTATATAACAAAACCCAACTAGACAACACTACCTAATATGCCAGGCAGAGCTCAACAAGCGGCTTGTGGGCTGCTTAACTTCTTTAATTGGTTGCTAGATATGCAATTGTTTTTCTAATCCCAACTTTACCAGCTGGGTGTTGAGAGCGCTACTTGGCCCGGTTGGCGCCCCGCCTGTTAAAAGATAAACGAGTGTTCATAGTAAACCCTAGAGCTGTGTAATAACTAACTCTTGAAAACCCCTGGTTCCCTGAACAGAGTCCCTATTCCTTTCAGCTAGCGTAGTGTTTCATAAAGTATCCTTTTAAGTTACTTATCTTATTCTGCTTGTGTGGTGATCTAGCTGCGCTCTGTAGTAGTCAGCACGTCATACCTGCTTTCCTTAGCAACCTTAAATCTGATTTTCGGCTGTATTCTAGCCTTTTCTTCTCGCACCTAAATTTTTCTCATCCTGCATCAGCGGTTTATTTTTTTCTTCTTCTATCTCTCTATCTAGCTCCCCAAGTTTTGGCCAAATTGTTTGTTAGTTCACACCCCTTATTGTCCGCAGAGCCATTAAGGACAGATTTCGCGCTAGGCAATGGAGAATCGTCAGTAGTTTTGAACTGGTCTACCCCCCCCCTCATTTTTACTCGTTTAAATTTCTCTAGTAGCTCATCTGCTTCTTAGTTAATAGCTTGTAGAAGGTATGTTCCTAGTATTTTAGATGTGTTGGCACTCTTCCCATGTTCTGTAAACGACTAACGCTTTTCGCTCTAACTCTTAAAGTTTAATTGTCTCCTTTACAATAGGGGATTTTCGCCTAATTGTGCTGAAGTTTTTAAAAACTTTTGGGGTGTTTGGCGTTAAGTAGCTTTTACACACGACCTCCTGCAGCCATTCGTATATTAAAATTCCCCCATCTCCTCAAAATCGGTAGATCAAGCACGCCTGGTAGCTCTCTCCTTAGCTTCTATAAATATTGATTTCTTTCGCGCAGATCCTTGGCGTTGCCTAGGAGTAAAGAACCCGCCTTCCGTCAACTCTTCTTGCATTAAGCCCATCGTTTCATCTTCTGCGCTTCAATAGGATTAATCGCGTCAAAATCTTACATCCAGATTTTTTTATTTTATATTCTTTTTGTTTTATAAAAAAGAACTCATACGGTTTGTTGACCTCGATCTCATACAAAAAGAGAGGATCCCCGGCGTAAAAAGTATAAGGCAGTCGGTCTTAGGTAAATACCCCATCACAGTTCAGCCTGAACAACGTTACTATCAAATCCCCATCTTGGCGCTGGCGATGTTACCACTGCCAGGCACTGCTAAACGTAACATTCAAAAGAGATATTACATCGACAGAATCCTAATGCCACTGTTGTTGCCTAAAGTGGGCATGCTATTGGGAACCATATGGTAATCCAACCTGGGGGTGGGGAAGAAAGATTTTGTACTAACGAGCAGACATTTTTGCCACTCGATTCTGACCTATGGCTGCCTAAAAAAAAAGAAAAAGAAAGTTTATCACCGGAAAGAATACAAAGCCCAAAACTCTCAATCACACTAAAGACAGGAATGCGAAAATGAATTTTAAAATGAGCAGATCAAAGCATTGGGCAACAGATTCAGCATCCCTCTAGATTTTGAACTGTTAAAGACGCATATGCCATATTACCAAGGTGCACAGAAAGATAAACTTACTTATGAACAGCATTTAAGCAAAGCGATTCTGTTGTTTCTGTCTGAAGACCCTGTAGCTACATCACAGTCACGGGACATTTCTCTTGATGTTGAATTGTTAACTAATCCTGAACTGGCCAAACAACTTAACCCATATAAAAATAAAGTTATATATTATGAAAGAGTATACACTCCACTACTGAAAAATTAAATAACGAGACACTCGCTGGAACATATCATCTAAATCAGTCTCTGAAGTCTTTAAAGAGAGATTTTTTCTTGTTTACTGAAGAAACTACTCCTTTTCATAAGAATCAGAAGCGTTTTATTATCCAAAAAATGAGAATGTTGACTGGACAATAAATGCAAGTCTGATCAGTTTATTCGTGGGCGATCTTTTACCTCACCAACGACACTCGATGAAATAAAAAGTTTTCGCTGAGTAGGCAAAGATATCATGCAGTTGATCTGTATTAAAAAACTGCGCCTTTATGATGCAAGAATCGAAGACAACTTAATAACCAAATATGGGTTGTTGGCTGGATTTAGATCCACAGTTGACAACAGATTGTTTGGAAGTGGAAAAGGATAGTCAAGAGTTTAAACAAAAATAATCACAAGAAAGCAGACGGAAACGCCCCAATACAAATCATTTTTATGTTTGGTGAGGGCTCAGTTAAACATTGAAGAAAACAGGCTAAAAGACCGTGCTATTATAAAGCAAGAATATATCAATAAAAACAGATGGAATAGTTTGAAGTTCAGCCAAAAAATTCCGCACTGTTCACTTAACTGCGGGATTACTGGTGGTGGGAAAACTGTCTTCGTACTGATATTGTTGCAACAACAATATACAGGGTTTCATTACGAACACATTTTATATTCGGGCACAACCATTAACACAACAGGTCTGTACCAAGAAGAAGTTTATTGGACCAGACAAATAAGATGTTTTAATTGATCCTAGCGACAAACTGAGCGAGCACTGTTTAAAACCTTACATAAACTAATTGAGGAACTAAACACTGATGATTTATTGGATGACTGTGTCGCTGAACGAGAACATGTTAAAAAAAGAAAAGCTCTGGCAGGGCTACCTTTAGTGGGCGCCACGCCTAGTTTTTCCTGTTGGCTCTTAACTCAAAAATACAAAGGCTGTGCTTAAAAGACTTTAGATCGCAGGTAAAATCGTTGTATTATTGTAACACAAGACAAAGATAGTTTGAAGATTTTTTAATAAAATTATATAATAAGGGACAAAGATGACTACAAAAAAAATAAAAGACAGTTTGAAAAATAACGTAAGCATCGCTAAGCAATCTTACGGACTGACCCCCCAGTTCAATACGTTGTGTAGTGTAGATTGTTTAATTTTGATTGCTTATAACAATTTGGTAGCTATATTTTGAATATTTAAAAAAGAATTCTCAGCCAGAATCCAAAAGCGCAGCTAGCTCCGAAATGACACGGCGGTAGACTAAGAAGCCCTAGCAGACACACGAGTTTATCTGATAGGTGTGATAGGAAATGTTAGATTTGGAGTACGACAGATGACGGGGTTTACAAACGGACAGAAATTTGACGACAAAAAACACAGCAATACCGAAACTAAACAACTAGAAATCTAAAACAACTAATTACGGCACATATAATACAGGCTATGAAAACAAGAACAATACTGGTCCGTTGGCTCCTGAAATTAAGTGCTTTTAAATTTGACTTGCAAGCCCCAATGTATACTTTGATAAAAAGAAAAACAATTTTAGAAAAGCTTTGAAGGCCAGTCCGTTTCCGGTGCTAGTCTTGTTCCCAGGAACACAACAGAAAAACAATGTAGCATAAATAAGCGAGAATAGTTTTAGCAGAAGAAGACCTTAGGTTAAGGTGGGGGGGATGACACAGTAACCCGAGAATTTATTCCAAAACCCGCCATGCCCAACACTGCTACTTTGATTTTTGGTTTATTAATTACCTGGAGTCCTAATTCTAGTTGCCAGAACTTTGTTAGGCAAGAGATGCAATATCGTCTGGAAACTGGGATGGCCCACCCCCACCCCCCCCCCCACCCCCCCCCCTCCCCCTCCACCCCCCCCCCCAACTTTGCTTGTTAATGTTTATTACTAAAAACGGAGATGAAATAAACACTTTTTCATCATCTGACAATTACTGTGAATGTTGAACAACGACAAACTAACAGCTACATCGACTTTATTTTCCAATAAAAGTTTATGTTGATTTTATTGCTTTTTAACTCTGTTGATGAAGTGATGCCAGAAGATTACTAAGAAATTTGATAAGAATAATTTTAAAAAAATAATCGTAATTAAAAAAGTGGGGATGGGCAACATTTAGTAAACAAATAACTGAACTTCAAAAAAATAGAAAGCGACTTGATTAAGTATAGGGCTACTAAAAAAAATAGGCTTTAAATGCTTAAATACTCCTTTCTTATGTAATTTACAGGGGACTGCTCAATCCGCGTACTGCTAACGAATGCTGTCTAGTGTTTGGCTGTTTTAGCTACTGTGTTGGGGCGCCAGCCCTCTTTAGCAGTAAGGGCCTTGGTCTGGGGAAGCGCCGTGTCTATGATTGTAAAGGTGCTGTTTTTTAAAAAAAATTAACTCCTAAATTGACAAAAGCCACTGCCAGTGGTGGCCTTAGCATCAACAAAACTTTGTTCATTAAGATTAAAAAAGCAAATCATTACTGATGAAAACATTACGGACCGAAAAGTTCAGAAGCTAGGCCGATGTAGGATTACAGACACAAAAATGGAACACCAAAAGGAGTGGAGAAAGACATTTACTTCACGACAGGTAACACTGATGCAATTAAAGCAGAACATTGAAAATCAAACACAAGATCAGTAAGTCCCAAAAGTGGCCAAAAAAAAGGTTTAACAAATAAATAATTTTAGCAAATACTAATGTTTGTGTTAACTCCATGTGTTTGTGGGACAACTTGCCCAGCTCTTCACGAACAAAATCTTTTAGGGGCAGGCTTTTTAGACTGCAGTACACCGCTAGAAGAAGATCTCTCTTAAATAATATACGGGAGGATGTTTCATAATTCTTTCAACTTCATATACGTCAACGCTCCATATAGGTCTGTGGCTCTTAATTCGAACATCACCGTCTGCCTCTCCAGAGCATACACGTATCGTACTTTATCCCAAACCAAGAGTTATGATGCCCTGCACAACTCCCTCATCCTCCATAATGCTAAGAGTTTTTAATTTGATTGCGTTACTGGGTTAAGCTGTTCTTTAAATCTCAATGTTCATGCACCGAAACTGCAGGCAATCTCCTAACCCATTCTGGTTGTCGTTCCTGTACTTCGTAGTGTCCATAATTTCTCTGTGAATATTGATAGTAAACAGCCTTTCGGGCTAGATGCTTATTAAAGTTTTCGACTAGGCATGATCGATGGTTGCCTGGATCCATCTCTAACTGACATCCGCTTTAAAAACAGCTGTTGTACTAACATTTAAACTCTTTTCCCATCATCCAACTTGAACCATCCTAAAACTTTAATGGCCTCTCATGATATTGTTGTAAAGCCACAGCCACAGCAGTTGACTTTATCCGTTAAAGGTTCAGCGTCTTTGTATCTTAGAGCATGTCAACACGTCAGAGCATATATTTTCTTCTAATATTATCATGTGGAAGATACACAATCCATTTGGTGGGGGTTCACTTTGGAACTGAGGTTAACGACTCCTAGGTCTTATTATGTCTTTTTGGGGCAGGCAAATATTTTGCCAAAGTGCTTGTTTTGAAAGCCAGTCTTTCGCATCTGAATCTGATACTCCTAGCACTTTACTCAGTTTTTCATAGCAGCATTTCCTTTCCAATACCCCTTTAGAGAATATATATTCTGGGTACTTCGTATTGTTTCAATCTTAACGCATTTTATTTTACACCAGAAAGTGAGCACCAAGATAGACTGAGGTCATGTCCAACTGCAATGAAAACCTATTTCTGCAGTCTTCTGTTCCTCAGATGTTTCCATAAAAGTCAACAGTTCTGGCGACGGCGATGTTAGAAACGCTTTCCTGGTCCACTAAGTAATACTCATTCATTTTGCGTCAATCAACTCTGTAAATGTGTGTCTGCAAGTCCCTGTTCTCTTAACTTTTTATCTAAATAAAGTCTAAGTGACAATTCGTCTTTCTCGTAAGCGGTCTCTGCCTTAGCTAAATCTTCCATTGCCTGTTATGACGTTCTCTCTGCTTCAACAGACCGCAATTACTAAACATGATAAATTGCTTCCGGGGAGAGAAGGCCAATGCATTAACAATACTCCTCCCACCATCAAAGAAACAATCCAAACATCTTTATAAAAATCAAATGTCTAGATTAATCTTTCTTATGTATTAATATGTCTGGGATAAATCCCCTGTGTAACACGAAAGTCTTTGACGCAATCCCGGCAGTAATTACAACTATAACCTTAACAACAGCCCAATGTCTAACCTTCCTATCCTCCGGCATCATTTTAACATGTTTTTTGCTAACATCTGATAACCTATACTAAGACCGGCTAATTACGCAGAATGGTGAAATCGTATTGGATAATCTTTCTTTTCACATCATCATTTTATTAACAAAAAAATAATTAAAATAATCATAATACAAAGACTGTCCTATGTGCTGATTTAACAGATAATCTTTTTGTTGTTAAAGCTAAAAATAAAGTATGCAACTAGTTTTGGCGAATCGTCTATCTTTCCCATGTTTGGTCGGTTTTATTACCTAACAAACAATTTGCAAGGTTGAATAAACTATAACACCAACGAGAGCACTGCATAAGTAACCACTTAAACTCATGGTTTTTTAAAAGTGATTTTATTATTTTTTTATTGTTTTAAAAATGGATTGTGACGAACTATTAAAGAGTGTGAGATCAAGCAGACTTACTCCGTAAGGCTACTCAACAGACCACGCCATAAAAGAAATATTTATACCCTCTCTAGCCGCGGGTGGAAAAATCTAACATATTACACTGACTAACACGTACAATTTCACAATTGGGCTACATCAGAACGTTTGAGAATACATACGCTAGTACAAGCACAGCTAGGGTAAAAAAATGGTTAGATCGGTGGATCAGACAATATTAGTTCTATATGCTAATTAGTAAAAATGGACCGGTTATTCAGAAGAAGATTTAAAATACACTTATCACAAGATTCCAGTTTAAACAAGTCTCAAAACTCTTGCATGTGACAATGTATTACAGAATTGGGACTAGGTTTAGCCCATTCATCATGGGAATTAATACTTTTAATCATAGTTAAATTTGATCTCTTAAATTTAATCGCTAAGAAAAAAAAGAGCGAGAAGAAGACCGCCGCAGGACAGTCCCGCAGATCAATGTACCACATGAATGTAACCGCAAGTGAATGTACCACAAAGAAGTACTGCATGTGAGTAAAGAGTTAACAAAGTCTAAAAGTCCCGGACGTTTGCGGCTGGCCATAGACTATCTGAATGGAACAACAAAAAAAGCAAACCAATCGAGCAAAACAAAAATGTTAATAGTAATACAACATCGGCCGCCGCAACAACCCCAATGAACAAACAACACAAATCACAAGCAAACGATAAGATGTATTACGTATGTATTTCGCTGTTGTTGGTTGGGGGGGGTTGGGGTGGGGGGGGGGGGGGGTGGTCATACAAATGTCAAAACGCCATACATATCAGCAAAGTCACAAACCCCACAAAAACATAAAAGAAGAAAACCACTTACTGCAAAAAAATTACAACCTCCTCAGTAGACCCATTTTCCTATGGAAATAGATTTTTAATGACTAGATAAAAACTAATAAAAATAAGATACTAGTACAAGTGATAGAAATACTTTTAAGTGAAGTGCAAGTAAATTACAAGTTAATTTAAGTAAATTATAAGTTCTTGGTTAAAGTACTAAGTTAGTTCATTGTTAAGTGCTGTTAGGTTCTTAAGTAAGTACTATATGTTTCTTAATAAGTACGATTAGGTTCTTAACTTAATTACAGGCCAAGTTAGCATCAATTAATCTTTTTAAAGTTCTCCAATGCCCTACAGACATATGAAAACTCAGATTGACGTAAGGGGGGGGGGGGGGGTGGGGGGGGGGGGGGGGGGGGGGGGGGGGGGGGGGGGAGGGGGGGAGTTCTCTGTTTTATTGTTAAGACTAGTGAGTTTTTTAATAACGGCAAGTTGTGTTTTTTACTTGATGTAGAGTAGAGCGCAATTACAGTTTGGTATAAAATACGTTGTTTTTCAAAGAGAGCTTCTTTAGTTATCGGAATTATATGTTTTTGACAACTTTCTTTACTTATGACCTTACCTTCTTCATTCCAGAAGTCTGCTAGCCTAACGCTATAACATCTTTGACCGTAAGCCCAACATATTCTTTTATAACTGTCCATTAATTCATCCATGTCTTCTTTCCTATCACTTTCCCTTGTTCACAGTTGAATGTAAAGGTCTGTCTTGGGGGATAGTCTCATGGTCGTACCACCCAGCAGTTTCCTTAGCCACTTCTGTTTCTAATCCTATAGAATTCTCAAGTGGGGACGTCTAGATAAAAAGTCAGTGTCCTAGGTGTAAAGGACTCTTGCTTCTGGGTAAAGTTTTAAAGTAGTCGAACAAAAATTCTAACATCAAAACTTTGACAACTCTAATACGTAAAGCCAATAAACCAACCGCCTTGTCCAATTTACATCCTGTTCTTCATCATAATACCAACCAGGCTGCGGTTAAATCTTCTAAAGTCCTTGATATTGTTTTAGAGACTATTATTAATTGCGTGTTTTTCTTTGTAACTAATTTCACATCTTTGCGTTTGTGTGTTTTTCCCTAGTTTTGCCAAACAGCTGTTATTCATCAGTTTAAAAGAAGGTCGTTTCTGAGGCGTCAGTGGCATGGTTCTAAGTCGGGGGGCTTCATGGGGGATGTATGGCCTCATAAAGAGTGCTCTTGTCGCTGGTAATTAATCCGGGGGAACTCTCTTAGTGTTCAGGCCGGGTGTGTTAAGTAAAAACGGTAGGATCTTAATGCACCCATATTATTTTATGTCTAAGATTATGCACAAGTTTTAGCGGTTTTCGATAGGACTCATCTTTAATCTTTGCTGCGGCTAGGTATTCGTGGTGCATGTGGAAGATCATGTATGCATAGGGATATGCGAAGTCTTCTATCTAAGATTTAGTCCATTGGATTATCAGAGAAGCTGTGACAACATTCCTACACCAGAGTACATCATGAGGGCCCTGTATCATTGTAAAAATTTCTCGGATGAAGTGGGGTGACGTCATGCCCATCCATACAGATGTTGGCGTCTAATACATTAGAGAGTTGGACGGTTTAGTGGATCATAATCTCTAAATACTTGTTTTTTGTTTTTTTTTTTTTTTTTTTTTTTATTTTTTTTATTTTTTTTTTTTTTTTTTTTTTTTTTTTTTTTTTTTTTTTTTTTTTTTTTTTTTTTTTTTTTTTTTGTTTTGTGTGCGTTTGGGGGCAGTAAGGATGTGATGCCATGCTAATACCACCCTCTCAGCCCGCTTCAAGCCAGCTTGAAGTGTGGGTAGATCAGATATTAAGTCAGCTTAATGTATGGTAACTTTAAGAAAATGCAACCCAAGAAAAGCCTGGAGCCAGAGATGTAATGGGAGAGATCTAAGCGTAATGGTTCATGGCAATTAATCTGGGTAATTCGTGAAAACGTCTCCAATAAAAACACGCTGCCTTTAGATACTGGATCATGTATTGCCCATTGTTTATGGCAGTGTAATTCTTCCAGGCTTTCTGCGATTTATATCAGCATCAGTTATGTCTTTGCCTCTAAGACTAGAAAAGAAAGCGCCTTTAGGGGGGGAAGCGATCTTCATCAACTGTCCCACGAGTTCATGTATGCATAGGGTTAAACACCCTTTAACGCACTAAAGAGGAATCAAAGTATTGTTTAGTGATTGGAAAGTCGTTGTAGCTATCGGCTGCTAACTTATCTAAACTTGCCATCAGAATTTGGGGGCTGAGTCAAAAAAGATTAACATCAAAGTTTAAAAAGTCATGTACGTTTCTGATGACGGGGCAATGCAGTAACGCTCTTATATTCAGAAGTTACTACTGCGTGCATGATAAATGAGATCGTAAACCACTTAAAGTTATGAAAGAAGATAGGCAGTTTCCATTTTTTAGGACAACACCGGTAGCTGAAGATACAACTATTGTGCAGCTCTTCGAATTTGCCAGTAATGTGATCGGGTCTCTTACTGCGTCGCCTAATAATTCTCTGTTATCAGATCCACCATGTTAATGATCCATAGCGTTCTGGCCTTCAGGATCATAACAATTCTGAAAGTTCATGATTGGCTGGATAACGATTGCGAAGTTGGCCATGTGTGGTAAAATTCTGCTAGCGGCATTGAGGCCTCTGAAATCTCTGGGTGTGTGTGTGTCCCCGTGTGACCTAACAACAATAAACGCATAAGAACAGATCTGATGGTGGGTTAATAAGGTTGTTTTTTTGTTCTTGTTTAGGGCCGTAGTACTGTGGCAAGAGCGATTCAAAGTCAGCATAAACCACGTATGGGCTCATTTGCATTTGTGTAAATTTTTAAAACTAACTTTAGACCCTGGTTTAGGTGTGAGGAGTTCAGTTTCGCAGTCTACAAAACTTTTACAATGTTTCTTATGGCTGGCAGCTGCTTCTATAGTTGGGATTCTAACCAAACACCTTCTACAAAGCTCTTGTTTAGATTTATCCTTTGACGTATAGGCCATAAGTCTGCTTATTGTTCTGATTAATACATAATGACTCTTTAGTAGGAGGAAGAAGACAAGGAAGAGTAGGAGAAGAATACCAGTAAATGAGTAGGAGAACGAGAAGGGGGAGGAGGAGAGAAAGGAGAGATAAAGAGAATGAGAACAAGAACTTACTTAGGCCCACAGCTCAAGGGTGAGCATAGGCCATCGACAACACTCTGCCATCGCACTTGGTTCTGGGCTACTCGCTGAATGCCTGTCCAGTTGGTCACCTGCCTTTTTATCTCTGCTTCAGTGTCTCACCTCCAGCTGCTTCGAGGTCAGCCTCTCTTCCTTTTCCCCTGCGGGTTCCATGTCAGGGCTTGGCGTGTGGTGCTGGATGCTGGCTTCCTGAGAGTGTGTCCAATCCAGCTCCACTTCCTCCACAGAATCTGCTTGGCCACTGGTTCCTGTCCTGCTTGCTTCCATAGATCTTCATTGTTGATTTTTTCTGGCCATCTGATTTTGAAGATGCGCCTCAGACAGGTGTTGATGCAGGTCTGAATTTTTCCTGTATTGCCTTGGTTATTCTCCAAGTCTCGCAGCCGTAGAGCAGAACCGACTTCACGTTTGAATTGAAGATACGCAATTTTGTTGTCCTTCTGATCTCTCCTGAGGCCCAGATGTTCTTTAGCATGATGAATGCTGCTCGCGCCTTGCCTATCCTGGCCATGATGTCTCGGTCGGTGCCCCCTGCTTGTCAACTACACTTCCCAAGTAGACAAAGGAATCTACTTCCCTGATGGCTCGCCTCCGACTGTGACTGGGCTGCTGCCTGTGGTGTTGATCTTCATCAGCTCGGTCTTCTTGTTTATCTTGACCCTGTTCCTGCTGATGTTGTCTCAAGGCGGGTGGTCTTGTCCTGCATCTGTTTGTGACTGTGGGAGAGGAGTGCAAGGTCGTCAGCAAAGTCAAGGTCATCCAGCTGTGTCCAGAGTGTCCATTGTATCCCATTGTTCCTGCCTGTTGTGGTCTTCATGATCCAGTCGATGACCAGGAGGAAAAGGAAAGGTGACAACAGACATCCCTGGCGCACTCCTGTCTTCACCTCAAAACCGTCTGACAACTGGCCTGTATGAGTCACCCTGCAGTTCATATCCTGATAGGTGCACCGGATGAGAGAGATGATCTTCTCTGGTATTCCATAGTGTCTCAGTAGCTTCCATGGTGTCTCCCTATCTACGCTGTCAAAGGCCTTTTCATAGTCAATGAAGTTGATGTAAAGGGGCAGTTCCACTCCAAGGACTGTTCGATGATGATCCTGAGGCTGGTGATCTGGTTGGCACAGGATCTGTTTTGCCGGAAGCCTGCCTGCTGGTCTCGGAGCTTTGGTCAACTGCTTCCTTCATCCTCTCCAATAACACTCTGTTTAGAACCTTGCCTGGCACTGACAGGAGCATGATCCCTCTATAGTTGCTACAGTTGGTAAGATCTCCTTTCTTTGGCAGTTTGATGACAATCCTTCCCTCCACTCTGCTGGGATGTTCTCTTTTTCCCATATCTTGCCGATGAGGCTGTACAGTAAGTTGACAGCTATACCAACATCGGCTTTAATGGTTTCTGCTGGGATCTCATCAGGTCCTGCTGCCTTCCCATTCCTCAGTGTCAGGATGACCTTTCTGATCTCTGCTTTCGATGGTTTCTCACAGTTGATGGGCAGTTCTGTTTCCACTGGTGGGATGTTGGGTGGTGCTTCAGGGGCGGTCGGGTTTAGAAATTCCGAACAAGAAGATGAAGAAAAAATTTAGGTGCAGAAGGAAGAGGGGTGGGGTGGGCTGGGGGTGGGGCGAGGAGAAGGAGGAAGGGAAAAAGAAACTGAAAATGGAACAAGATGGAAAAAGAGAAGAAAAAAAAGATGAAAACTGGAAGAATCAGAACACGAAGAAGACAAAGAGGATGGCAAAGAAGAAGATGAAGAAGGAGGATAAGAAGAAGATAGAGAAGATGTGGAGGAAGAGGAATAGGTGGAAGAGAAGGAGGGAGAAAGGAGGAGGAGAAGTAGAAACGTGTTTGGTGAGCTGAAATAAAGTAAGGAGATAAAAAGAATGGAGGGAAAATATATGCATAGAAACGGTTTTACAAAGTGGTAGTATACATCTGCTTCCTGTTGATGATGTCGACCAAAACATTGAGCATAACCAACAAGCTAACAGTGTAGTTTTCTTTAACTCTTAAAGCAATTGTCGACAAAAAATAGGGCTTCATTGCATACTGTTTTCTTAATGATTTTTTCTCTGAATTTAAAAAGAAAATTCGCGTCGATAGGCGCATCCACTCAGTGAGAAAGAGAGAGAGAGAGAGAGAGAGAGGGGGGGGGGGGGGACAGACAGACAGACAGACAGACAGACAGACAGACAGACAGAGCGACAGTGAGAGAGATATGGATGCACACTCTTAATGTTCAGAATATACCCCTCTGGTACTAAGTCTCTCACTCTCTCTTTCTCTCTCTCTCAAAGGCAAGCTTTTACAAAGTGTAATATATTCTATTCTCTGTGATGCATCATTTGAAAGGTTTCCACCTAATCTTAGGCTACAGATGCAAGACGTTAGCTTAATCTCTTCTACAATTTATTAACTTGCTCCTTCGCCAGGTCACCCCTGCACGCTATTTTTTCCCTCATCGTGGCCATGCACTAGAAGAGCCCTGATCTCCATAACATTAGTTTAACAATCCAGACAAGGGCTTTGTGTCAACAGATTCACATCATCATAACAGTTGTCCCCACATCCCCTTTCTGCCGCTCCCCTTCCTGTACACGACCAATATAAGATCCAACAAAACCTAAAGGAACGACCTATCACAAAATAATTCCTGCCCGTAGGTTTTGAATTTTCCCAGTTTGGTTAGTTTAGCCTTCAGATGCACACTGGGTTCGGTCGTTTTAAAATCGTGCTTGGAAAACTGTGCCTGGGGGTTATTTCATTGCCGCCAGTTCAATTCGTTGGAAATGCAATCTTCTGCTCCTCCCTTCACTTTGTGGTGAGACGCTGGAGGCGCCACACTGAAGAACGATTTACCACGTTATTCCGCTTTCCACGGTTGTATACCAGATTCGGATCTCTTTAGATCTTTTCTTCTAGGCTATCCATTCTGTAATGTTGCCTGTCCATCGATTTTGTTTTGTCTTCTCGTCTGTTTCCTTAAAAATTTGTAACAGTCCCTTGAAGGCCACTGGATCTTGCTACATGGCAATACTGACGTAGTTTAAACAGATGTTGATAGATCTATGTATGGTGTGATGTGCTATTTGATGATTTGAAGCACCTGTTCAATTGTAGTATACTCAATCTGTCTGATATTTAATATCTTGCAGTGGCACCTCATTTCCATTGCTTGAATTCTGATTTCCAGATAGATTATGAGAGTTCATGTGTCGCATGCATACATGAAGATAAAATATACCAGTGTGCGCGTTTGTGGTGTATGTGTGAGAGAGAGAGAGAGGAGAGAGAGAGAGAGAGAGAGAGAGAGAGAGAGAGAGAGAGAGAGAGAGAGAGAGAGAGAGAGAGAGAGAGAGAGAGAGAGAGAGAGAGAGAGAGAGAGAAGAAGAAGAAGAAGAAGAAGAAGAAGAAGAGGAGGAGGAGGAGGAGGAGGAGGAGGAGGAGGAGGAGGAGAGGAAGAAGAAGAAGAAGAAGAAGAAGAAGAAGAAGAAGAAGAAGAAGAAGAATATTGCTATGGACAGTGTCGTATTCATGGATTTAAGTTTTAAAGTCAGTCTAAGTGTGTGTGGTGTGTGTGTGTGTGTGTGTGTGTGTGTGTGTGTGTGTGTGTGTGTGTGTGTGTGTGTGTGTGTGTGTGTGTGTGTGTGTGTGTGTGTGCGTGCCCGCTTGCGTGCGTGCGCGCACTTGAGTGTATGTGTGTGTGTGTGTGTGTGTGTGTGTGTGTATGTGTGTGTGTGCGCGCGCGTGTGTTTAGAAGTCTCTGTCTGTCTGTCTCTCTGTCCTCTTTACTACTCTCTCTCTCTCCCTCTCTCTGTCTGTCTGTCTGTCTCTCTCTCCTTGTTTTTGATGTGTATGCATGCGTGCATGACCACATGTCTGTGACCCTTCATGTGAACATATTTGTCTGCGTGGGTAAATATGTACACATTTCATTAGGAGAGAGAGAGAGAGAGAGAGAGAGAGAGAGAGAGAGAGAGAGAGAGAGAGAGAGAGAGAGAGAGAGAGAGAAGAAGAAGAAGAAGAAGAAAAGAAGCAGTGAAGGAGAGAGTGACAGACAAACACACACACACGGAGAGAGGAAAAAAAAAAAGAGAGAGAGAGAGAGAGAGAGAGAGAGAGAGAGAGAGAGAGAGAGAGAGAGAGAGAGAGATTAACTTCAGCTTGAAGATATACAAGGGGGTCCATAACACTTTGAGTTTACCTTCCATGAACCTTTGAAATGTTACCTAGACTCTTCTTTCAGATGTCTGCACCCTGGCATGTTGACTGTACTAACAGCCATTTTACATTTCTGTCAGACAGCAGTTTTCTTAAGGTCAGACACATCTGCAGCGAGGATTGCTCTGCCTGCTCGTGACTTTTCTGTGGTTTACACAGTCTACTTCCATTGCAAAATCGTGTACCGCCAAACCCTCAATGCTGCAACGTCCTGATGCTAGGAAATGGAGAGACTTCCCCCACTTCCCCCACACCCCTTAACTTCTCTCTACACAACAACCACAGATGGGCGAAAAGAAGGGCATTTTTGCAGAACGCCTACACAGCAAGGGGTGTGTCTGTAGATGGATTTGTGTTGACAGAGTTGAAAGGCCACACAGACCGGTGTTTTTTGTTTTTTTTGTTTTGTTTTTGCGTATTTAAATTCCCGCCAGGACGATGCGAAATATGGATGGGCGTGATTTGTGGATGTCGATTTGGTGTATGGTTTCCATATGAGCCAAGACTTTCTTTTCTGGTCATGTAGAGGCAGAGTTACGTTACATAAATTGCAAACGCTCCTCCCCCCACCACCCCAAAGAAAAAAAAATCAAAGAACAATAGTTAGTTGGGGGCTGATTGCCAGATGTTGAAAGTGTTAAGAATATCTCTTCTAAGCAATGGTGTCCATATTCTGAGAATTATCAACAAAGAATTTTCATGTTACTTTCTCTCCTGAATATAATAGTAAGAATCTTACGATGACTCAATTTTGAATTCGGGATTTTATTTATTGTTTCATTTAGAATTTAATAAAGGAGAAAACACAATTTTTTTCTCCGATGTATCATATTATTCATAATCAAATTCCGCTTGGTTTTCTAAAGTTTTATGTTCATTTCTTGATGTATTTTGATTTGCATGTCATCTTCTCTTCCTTTTTCTTCTCTCTTTGTTTTCTGTTCTCTTCTCCTTTCCTCAAAAAGTACACGCACACACACACACACACACACACACACACACACACACACACACACACACACACACACACACACACACACACACACACACACACACACACACACACACACACTGACTGACTGACTGAAACCATTTACTGTCATCTTCTCTTCCTTTTTCTTCTGTCTTTGTTTTCTGTTCTCTTCTCCTTTCCTCTCTTCTCCTTTCCTCAAAAAGTACACACACACACACACACACACACACACACACACACACACACACACACACACACACACACACAAAACACACACACACACACACACACACACATGTACACACATTTATGCATGCACGTGTACACACACACACACACACACACACACACACACACACACACACACCAATTACCCCTTCCCCACCTTTCCACCCGCCTGACCCTTCCTGATCCCCCCTGCTCCGCCTTCCCCCGCCCTCGATCTTCCTCCACCATCCTTGTTCCCCTTAAATTAAGGGCCTGGCATTCAGTCAAGAGCAATTTTATCTGCAGTCAGTATTGCTTGAACTGTACAGCAGCCTACGGGAATGTCTCGCAACATAGTTTTCAACATAGTAGGCCGTTTTGAGAATATCAGCTCAGAGACCTTGGGATGTGAGAAGTAGGAAAACACCATTGCATTGAGGCAAGGGATTCTGCCCCATGGTGACTTTGATACAATGAGAGCCTGTCTGGTTCTCGTTCGCATCTCCTAAACACTCTGAGGCATCCTGCAGGGAGAACGACATCCTCCATCATTAACAAAATTTCAGGGTGGATAACCTCAGGGGAGATCGGGGATAAGAGTGACTGAACTTTGGTCGTAAGTAGAGAGAGAGAGAGAGAGAAGAGAGAGAGAGAGAGAGAGAGAGAGAGAGAGAGAGAGAGAGAGAGAGACAGACAGACAGACAGACAGACAGACAGTCAGACAGACAGACAGACAAAGAACAGGTTAGAATGACACAGAGAGTACAAATTCTCTGAGAGTGAGAGAGAGAGAGAAGAAGAAGAAGAAGAAAGAGGAGGAAGAGGAGGAGAAGGAAGGAAAGAAGGAAGGAAAGAATGTCCACTATAAAACAATTAAAAAAACAAACAAACAAAAAAGAAAGGGAAAAGCTGCGTATGAGGGTACGCAAATAGACTGCTTCATGAATTGCGAGTACCTTGGTGTGCAGAAGCAACTCACATGTATGCCTGACTGATATCCAAACTAAATGTTGTTGTATAGAGTCTCGTCTTCCAAATGAAGCAGGAAGAACTTTGGTTTGAGTCCCAGCCTTAGCTTTCCAACGTCTTATTTGCTGGCACAGTGAACTGCTGTTCCTTCATCTGAGTCTTTATGCAGTCATTTTTTGTTCCGTGGATCTTCATACTCTTCATTCGAAATGTATAGACTCAAAGGGAAAAAATTGTATGAGAGAGAGAGAGAAGAGAGAGAGAGAGAGAGAGAGAGAGAGAGAGAGAGAGAGAGAGTCTGTGAGCGAGTAAAGTCCATGTATGTAGGGGCAAAAAACCTCATTCATTTCAAACTCTAAATCAACATTGTGTGAAGGGAAAAGGCATAAAACGGACAGAGGGAAAGTACACCAATCAGGACAAGAACCCATTCAAACAACAATTGAAAACAGAACAAGACAACGCTGAAATTGCTCAGAGCCTTTGAAATTTTAAAATTTCATAAAGCTTAATAAAATAAATAGATGTTCATGAGAACTCCACTCAAAATCAAATACAGCTTTGCTTCTGCCTGTATTGTCATTCCATAACCACATCAAAGCATTCTTTTGGCTTACTATTACGAGCCAGCACATGTCCAGCTGCATGTATTTTCAAGCCTAAAAAGGAGTGCTTTCGGAAAGTGCTTTTTTGCCCAACAACCAGCGTCTAAGCTTGTGTGGATACAAACCAGTAACCATCGAGAAGCGAAAAGCACGGAAAATATCGGCCCACTGCGGCACATGTAATCTTCCTGAGATCGCTTCGATGATAAACTATCTAAGGCTCTGTAGACTTCTATGGCTGCCACAATAAACGTAATCCATTGTCAGAAGATCCTCTCTGATATTGATGAGACAGCATTGTGAGAATATGGGATCACGTGATATATGGTCAGAGAAAGAAACGATTGTGAAGAGACGGTACATGGACATAATGTGAAAGGACACACAAAGTGGTCATTGCTTGCCATCCATTATAGCATCCATTGAATCTGAGGCGACAAGCAGTGAAATGTACAAATGTAATACTGTTACACGCTAGTCCGCTGACCTCCTCAGTACAGGGTGAGTGAACATGTACAGGTAAGTGCAGTAGCTTGTGAGAGTTCATTGTAGATCCTGTGGTAGGTGTTCAGCTTGCAGACGACAAAATACACCAGGCAGTATTGAAACGAAGATGATCCTTTTATTTACAAACGTTGAGGAATAGAGGAAAAACAAACAGCAATCATCTGACCTTCAGGTTCAATAAATAGTACAGGAACTCGATCGTACATGCAGCAGCGAATATTCCGTTAATGGCAGCTTTTCATCGACTAGACTCAAACTCAATGAAGACTCGAACACTTCTGTGCTCGACAATGAGTAGAACTCTTCAACCACTCTCATTTCTCTCTCCCTCAAAGTTGCATATCAACTGCCAGTTTAAAGTCTACAAGTCTCATTTAATCGTACTTTAAAAGCTTGCAACCAGATTGTCTGTGCCACATATTCAACCTTTATATCAAAGTTCTGAAGTACATGGCCCAGCGCCTACTGTTCCCTATTGTTCACAAACTTGGCAGTCTAAAAGAGACATATGATTATGGTCAGTGCGCAACACAAAGCAACCCCCCTAAAGAACCAGTTCAAACTTTAGTAAAACCCACACAATAACAAGGCACTCCTCCATGATAGCATACCTTCGTTCAGACCTGGATAGTTTCTTGCTGGCACTGGAAACAGCTTCCTGTCATGTTCCTGCATGAGGACTGCACCAACATCCTTGTCACAGGCATCAGTGCTGAGCACAAACGTCTTGTCAGGGTCAGGCAACCGTAGCACAAGTTCCTTGGACAGGAAGTTCTTCACAGTGTTGAAGGCTTGGTCTTGTGCATCTCCCCACTCCAGCTGGTTAGGCTTCCCCTTGCGCATAAGGCAGTCACAGTCGCAAAGTGAGACATGTATTCTCTGTAAAACCCCACTAAGCCAAGGAAGGATCGCAATTGTTTCTTAGTTTGGGGACGAGGTGCTTCCAAAATTTTTGTCACATTGTCCTTGAGCACCCCTTTTATTCTTTTCTGAAGACGGTGACCAATGAAGTCAATATCGTCTGCACCAAGAAGACACTTGCTGGGTCTTGCAGTCATGTTGGCAGAAGACAGCTGTTTGACAAGCCTCCGAAAAATTTCCAGGTGTTCTGTCCATGTTTTGGAATGGGCCAGAATGTCATCCCAGTAGTATGACACCTTCCATGTCACCCAATAGTTTTCTCATGCCCCGTTTGAGTGTTGCTCCAAAGTTCTTCATGCCGAAGGACATTCGGAGAAACTCGTATGTCCCATCTAGAGTCAAATGTGTGGTGTTTGGAATGTATTCTTCTGGAATGGGGACTTGCCAGTACCCCTTGCAGAGATCGATCTTGGTAAAAACTTTATCGCCACTGTCTCTGGAATAGATCAGCAGCTGTAGGCATGGGTTCAGGATCTAGGTAAGTCAGATTGTTGAGTCGCCTAAAATCGATGCACACCTGGTTGGTACCATCTTTCTTTTTGACAACTGGCGACGCGTATGGCGACCCCCTGCACTCCTGTATAAATCCCAGTTTCAATATGTCTTTGATGTCCTTTTACAGTGACTCTCTTGTAGCATAAGGCAATGTGTAGGGCTTTGACCTGACAGGCTCAGATGACGTCAACTTCAAATTCAGCATGAGCTGAATCAGGTCTGTGTTCCTTTGAACTCGGTGAAGATACTTGAGTACTCATCTAACAGTCCACATATTTCTGTTTGCTGCTGGCTGTTCAGTTGTGGCCCAAAAGCGACACAGTCAGTAGTTTCCTGAAATTTGAAATCATTCAGTTCTAACGATTCTCCATCGTTCACAGGGATGTTCTTCAGTCACCATCACCCTCTGGTGGCTCCCATTATTGGAATTCAGCAGCATGTGCATTTGTAGCTGGCTTTTCTTCCTGTTCAAAGTATTTCTTGAGCATATTTGCGTGGGAAATCTGCTTGCCTTTGATTTTCACTTCATACTTATTCAGCCCCTTGACTGCTTCTACAGGATAGGGTACTTTCCACTGCATAAGCAGCTTGTTATTGTCAGTAGGTAGTAGGACAAGGGCTTTGTCACCAGCTGTGTTTCCCCGAATGGCGGGATAAAAAAAACGGTCATATACACAAAACTCCAATACCTTTGTCGGGCAGATAGGATTAATCCTTGCCTGTCTATACGGGGAGTGTCCGCAGGGGTATCAGTCTGCGTACGCAGAAGAAGAGCTTGAAACTTTTCTAAATAATTCCTGGCTAACTGTAGGGTATCTGCAATGCGTTCACACAGCTCAAATACATATTGATAGCTGTTCTGATATCTGGAGATTCCACTTCTTTTCTCCACAGTTCTTTCAGGATGTGCATTGGACTTCGCACAGTCCAACCGTAGAGTCAAAGGGAGAAAACCCAGTATAGTAGATTCCTTAGGGACTTCCCTGTAAGCAAACAACAAGGCATTGATATACCATATGCCAGTGTCGTGTTGGTCAGCACACAACTTCTTCAGCATGGTCTTTAATGTTCCATTGTACTTCTTTAACAGGCCATTGCTCATGGGATGGTAGGGTGTGGTGGTCAGCTGGCGGATACCGAGCAGACGAAGAACCGCCTTTATGCAGTCCCTAAATCACTTAAAGATTTCGTTAGCCACACCCAGTCTGCTAAAGATGTCCATCATGGCATCAGCAACGGTCTCAGTATCGATGCGTTTCAGTGGGACTGCCTCAGGATATCTGGTGGCATAGTCTAACAAAATGAGGATGTACCAGTATCCTGATTCACTAGCTGGCTTGATTTTTCCTATTAAGTCGATGGCCACCCTCTTGAATGTCTGTCGATTAGTGGCATCTTCTCCATGGGTACCTTTGGAATTTTCCTTTGTTTCATTCAACGCCTATCTTGCGCCGAATCGGATGAAGATAAGTGATTGCTCGTTCACTTTCGTTGTCCTGAGCTTTGTGTATCTTGCCTGACGAAGACCTAAGAGGTCGAAACGCGTCGTGTTTTGTCTTGTGATTCATTTGTTCACGGTTTTTTTGGCGGTGCTTTATCAATAACTTTTCAAATGTGTTTCCTTTGGGTTCAGTCTTCTGGCAGACGTCACAGAATCTGCAGAAGTGTGCAACGTCACCCTGGATACATGGCCAGTAGAAGGCTGCTATCATTTTGTGTGTGGTCTTCTTGACGCCCATGTGGCATCCAAGGACAGAGTCATGGGCCAACCCCATCACAGGTTTTCATAGACTGGCTGCAATAAGAACTTGGCAAGTGATTTGGCCCCATCAGTCGTACTTTTTTCTTGTACTGTCTGTACATGACGCCATTTTTCTTCACAAAGATACCTCGGTGTTGTAGCTGGGCATGTCGTCTGTTTTGCTGGCGTATTTTTGAAGAGAAGGGTCAGCTCGCTGCAGCTGAATCAGTTTCTCTCTGGTTACTTCTAGAATTTCTGTGGACTTGCTGATCTTCAACGGTGTAGATCTCTCTTCTTTCTCCTTGGATTGCGCATGGGTTGTTACTGCACAGGTGTGTGGCCACTCATGGTCAGGATCATCAGCTGCACGGGCACCTTCAATATTGCCGATAATGACGGCATGAGGTGGACTGGGTAGGCACAATGCATTCACCTTCCCAACAAAGAATGTGTAGAAATTTCAAGATCAGCTGTGGGTACGGCCTCAACAGGTCCATGGACACATTGTAGGTAGCCGTTCTTGCCTATAAACTGTTTTTTTAGGAACAAGGTCCTTTTAATGATGACTCCACTGCACCCTGTGTCTCTGAGCATCTTTACTTCCTTGTCATCATAACGTCCCTTCACCACAGGCATGACACTCAAATCACTCTTGGCACGGTTTATGAAGGCACATTGCACCACTTTCTCATGCTCTTCAGGGCTCTTACGGGCTTGACGTGAGGTAGATCCCCTTCTCCTCTGTGATGGTTCACTCTCCTGACTCCTTTCACTGATGGCAACATTGGCAGATGTCAGGTTTCTTTTATTTCCACCATGGCGCTGGTCTTTCTGGTCTTCATATCTGAAGTGTGGAGGGCTGCGTTTATCTCGATTATTGGGCAGTCTGCATTCAGCAGCCGTGTGAACCAGGCGTCCGCAGTTGAAGCATTTCAACAGAGGGGTTGATGTACTTGGAACCTGGACTGGTCGTATCCGGTCTGTAGATGGTTTTGATCTAGTGTCAAGGGTCTGGTTGTGAGACTCCAGGAACCTCTGGGCAGCAACAGTCAGGGATTTCAGGCTCTGGTCTTTCTCTTGCAGAAGGTGGGATGCGAGGTCTTCAGGGCAGGTTTCTACAAATTGTTCTTTCAGGACCAAATATGACAAGCCATCATAGTCTTTCTTTCTTCCAGCTAACTCCAGACAGTTTTGAATCCTGGTTAGGAATTGAGCTGGACTTTTGTTCTCCTCTGGCCAACTGGACCGGAAATGTTTCTGGAAGCCTTGTTCAGAAAAATCATAACTTCGAAGAAGTTCAGTTTTGAGTGTTTTACGTCTGCTTCTTCTCAGGGTAGTCTGGAGTATACCTCAAGGGCATGACCAGTCAAAAGGGCACTTAAATTGATAGCCCACTGCTCTTTTGGCCATTTCATTGCTTCAGAATGGCGCTCAAAACGTTCCAGATAAGTGTCGAGGCTGTCTTTCCAATTCACAAACGCCTCTTGTGGCAAATCCAGTCTCTGACTGGGAAATGCGTTCGCCATTTTGAGCTTTCAGTTCTGCCATCCGCAGTTTAAAGTGTCTTCGTTTCTCCTTCCCTTGATGTTCTAATTCAAGTCTTTTTAATTCTCTTTCAGCAGCTCGCTCTTTTCTTTCTCTATTTTGCTGTCTTTTCCTGTTTTCACGTTCTTCTTCTAGTCTCATCTTCTCTTCACGTTCTTCGTGTTTTTTCTTCTCTTCACATGCTTCCTGTCTGTTTTCTCTTCGGCTACCAATTCTGTTTTTCTTCTTTCCAATTCTCTGGCTGCAGATTCAGCCTCTTGAACATATTTCACGAGTTCATCACTTGCAAGCTAGTTTCTTTACAATCTTCACATATTCCATGGTAACTTAGAGTAACGTCAGCAAGCAGTCACTGAAACAATACTTTCCAGTGTTCAACTGCAGACACAGGCAGCAGTCTTCCGTTTGACTTTTCTAGCTCTGTTGGACCCTAACTGCTCATGCAGACACAGGCGACAGTTTTCTCTACTTCCCTGGATCTGCTTGATGCACGAAACGCTGTAAATCGGATTTCTCATCAACAACGTCATCCTCACTTCGTCCGTTTTATCACTGCTATCATCATCGTCGTCATGGACATCGTCATCAACATTGTCATCAGCAGCAGTAAAATTTTCATCACCATCATGATC
>CM031608.1:52643953-52654803 GCA_018398815.1 Conus ventricosus
TTTTCTTTTTTTCCCATTTTCATCGTCATTGTTGACAAAATCCAGTAAACTTAGTTACATTAACAAAAAGTCTTTTGTGTATCAAATTTGCCTCCATTTCCAATAATATTGCAACATTGTCAACTGGGGAAAAGAATCGCTAAGAACAGATTACAGCAAAGTAGAACTGATCTGACGTATTTCATTCAAGAGAGAGAGAGGGGAGAGAGAGAGAGAGAGAGAGAGAGAGAGAGAGAGAGAGAGAGAGAGAGAGAGATGAAGAGAACAGGCCTTTTTTGATAGGATCGGCAAAATTAGTGGAAACGCGTACTTGACGTTTATTAATAAGCTCCTTTGCAAAGAGACGGAGTAACGTATGCATGTATTCATTTTTGTATAGGATGGCTGAAATGTTCACATATTTATGGAAAACGTGTGTTGCGCCGTTTTATGTCGTCCTGAACAACTTGTATCACCTCACGAGTTTTGTCGTCCATTTCAACCATTTATGTCGCACCTTACGATGTTTGTCGTCACTTAACAACCAGTTATGTCGCCACAACCCTTATGTCGTCCATTTTTTGAGACGACAAATCTCGTGACCTTGCCTGGACCCATGGACGACAAAAGCAGTTAAGGGCGACAAAAATGGTTACCAAATTGGGAACAAAACTCGTGAGGTACGACAAAATTCGTGAGGTACGTCAAAAGTGGTTAAAGACGACAAAAATGGGCGCTAGAAACGTGTAAACCTGTTTAATACTAGTGGATTTATACTGAAATCTTACCTCTGTATATTTGGTAGAATTATCTATCTCTCTGTCTCTCCGTGCGTGTGTGTGTGTGCGTGTGTGTGTGTGTGTGTGTGTGTGTGTGTGTGTGTGTGTGTGTGTGTGTGTGTGTGTGTGTGTGTGTGTGTGTGTGTGTGTGTGTGTGTGTGTGTGTGTGTGTATGACTACCTTACCTGCTGGCACTCAGGGAGGAGGTTATTTGCTGATGAAGGCAAATAAAGCCGAAAATTTTAACTATAACCACTACAGCTTGTTGTTCTTGTGCTTTTTTCTTTTGGATATCTATCTATCTATCTATCTATCTATCTATCTATCTATCTATCTATCTATCTATATCTATCTATCTATCTATCATCTATCTATCTATTATCTATCTATCTATTATGTATATCGAACAATATATATATATATATATATATATATATATATATATATATATATATATATAATATATAGAGAGAGAGAGAGAGAGAGAGAGAGAGAGAGAGATTGTTATGTATGAGTGTGTGTGTTTGTATGCACATGTACATGTATTTTTCCAAGCGTTGTAAAGTCAGCGAAAGAAGGCTGTGGTCGTGTGTCTGTGGGAACGAGCGCTGACCACGTTGAATTTTATCACTAGGGAATACAGATACTAGCTATGCGCGCTTCCTTTTTAAAGGACGACGACTGTCCTGTAAAAACGCCAAAGACCGCCACATAAAACCGTTTCCTCCTGCATCCCCACTTGTGTTCTTCCATTCGATTCTCAAAAGCATCTACAGAAACAGCAGGATCGATATTTTCAGGGCCTGGGCTGTCTGCAGTTTACACACCTCCCGCAGGACGTTCATTCTACCATTCCTTATTTCAAAAAAGTATTCTTTGCATCCGTGCCGGTGTAACGTGGTGAAACTGCCCCCCTTCCCAGTTTAACTCCCGGGAGTCAGTCTCGCACTGACCCAGATTAACTTAGTTAATCTGGGTTTGCGCCAAATCAGATCCCCAACAGGATTAGAACAGCCCCCCCCCCCCCCCCAGCGAGTTAATTTGGCATTGGCCCAAAACAGCCCCTCCCCTTGAGGAGTTAAACTGGACCTGGCCCAGAACAGCCCCCTAAGACATCTGGGGAATTAATCTGGCACCGGACTGGAACAGCCATCCACTGGAGAGTTGAACTTAATTGGCCCAGAACAGCCCCCTCCCCCTCCTGGAGAGTTAAACTGGCCCTGGCACAAAACAGCCCTCCCCCGTCCCTCCCCTTTCCTGGGGAGTTAATCTGGCACCAGCCCAGAACAGCCCCTCTGGAGAGTTAAACTACCTGTCCTAGAACAGCCTCTTTCCAGGGGAGTTAAACTGGCACTCTTATGGAACAGCCCCCCCCCCCCCCCCAGGAGAGTTAAACCAGTCAAGTCCCAGAACAACCCCCTACACCTCCTGGGGAGTTAAGCTGTCACCGGCCCAAAATAGCCCCCCTAGAGATTAAACTGGATCTGGCCTAGAACAGCCCCCCCCCCCCTCTCCTGGGAGTTAATCTGGTTCCAGCCTGGTACAGGCCTCCCTGCAGAGTTAAACTGGCCTGGCACAAAACACCCCCCCCCCCCTTCTCCTGGGGAGTTAATCTGACACCAGCCCAGAACAGCCCCTCTGGAGAGTTAAACTGGACCTGTCCTAGAACAGCCCCCCCCCCCCTCCAGGGGAGTTAATCTGGCACCGTCATGGAACAGCCCCCTTCCTCCCCCCCTCCTGGGGAGCTAATCTGGCACTGGCCCGAAACAGCCCCCCCCCCCCCCAGAGAGTTAAACTGGTCCTGGCCTAGAGCAGCCGCCTCCCCCTCCCCCCCCCCGCCCCCCGCTCTCCTGGGAAGTTAATCTGGCTCCGGCCTGGTACAGGCCTCCCTGGAGAGTTAAACTGGCCCTGGCACAAAACAGACCCCCCCCCACCCCCGCCTCTCCTGGGGAGTTAATCTGGCACCAGCCCATAACAGCCCCTCTAGAGAGTTAAACTGCACCTGTTCCAGAACAGCCCCTCCAGGGGAGTTAAACTGGCACCGTTATGGAACAGTACCCCCTCCCCCGGAGAGTTAAACTAGACAAGGCCCAGAACAGCCCTCCCCCCATCCTGGGGAGTTAATCTGGCACCGGCCCCAAACAGCCCCCCTAGAGAGTTAAACTGGACCTGGCCTAGAACAATCCCCCCCCCCCTGTCTCCTAGGGAGGTAATCTGGCTCCAGCCTGGTACAGGCCTCCCTGGAGAGTCAAACTTGCCCAGGCATAAAACAGCCCCCCGCCTCCCACCCGCCACCTTCCCCATCCTGGGGAGTTACTCTGGAATCAGCCCAGAACACCCCTCTGGAGAGTAAAACTTGACCTGTCCTAGAACAGCACACCTCTAGGGGAGTTAATCTGGCACCGTTATGGAACAGCCCCCCCCCCCCCCCCCCGGAGAGTTAAACTAGATAGACAAGGCCCAGAACAGCCGCCTCCCCCTCCTGGGGAGTTAATCTGGCGCTGGCCCAAAACAGCCCCCCTAGAGAGTTAAACTGGACCTGGCCTAGAGCAGCCGCCCACCCCCCACCCCCCTCTCCTGTGGAGTTAATCTGGCTCCAGCCTGGTACAGGCCTCCCTTGGGGGTAAACTGGCCCTGGCACAAAACAGACATCCCCCCTCTACTGGGGAGTTAATCTGGCACCAGCCCAGAACAGCCCCTCTGGAGAGATAAAGTGCACCTGTCCCAGAACACCCCCTCCAGGGGAGTTAATCTGGCAACGTAATGAAACAGACCCCCCCCCCCCCCCCCGGAGAGTTAAACTAGACAAGGCCCAGAACAGCCCCCTCCCCTCCTGGGGAGTTAATCTGACACCAGCCCAAATCTGCCCTCCAAGAGAGTTAAACTGGACCTGGCTTAGAGCAGCCCCCACTTTTCCTGGGGAGTTAAAATGGTCCCAGCCTGGTACAGCCCCCCCCTTCCCCGGAGAGTTATACCGGCCCTGGCACAAAACAGCCCCCCCCCCCCCCCCCCGGGAGATTTAAATTTGTCACCAGCCAGAGCACCCCTCTGGAGAGTTAAACTGCACCTGTCCTAGAACAGCCCCCCCAGGGAGTTAAATGCACCGTAAAGGAACAGACCCCCCCCCCCTCTCGGGAGAGTAAACTAGATATAGAAAAGGCCCAGAATAGCCCCCTCCCCCCCTGGAGAGTTAATCTGGCACTACCCAAAACAGTCCCCCTAGCGAGTTATATGGACTTGGCGTAGAACACCCCCCTCCCCCTCTAGGGAGTTAATCTGGCTCCAGCCTGGTACAGGCCCCCTTGGGGGTAAACTTGGCCCTGGCACAAAACAGGATCCCCCCCCCTTCCGGGGGAGTTAATCGGGGCCACCAGCCCAGAACAGTCCCTCTGAGAGTTAAACGGGACCTTTTCCTAGAACAGACCCCCTCAGGGAGTTAATCTGGCACCGTCACGGAACAGCCCCCACCCACCCTGGAGAGTTAAACTAGACAAGGCCCAGAACAGCCCCCTCCCCCCCCTTTGGGGAGTTAATCGGGCACCGGCCCAAACAGGCCCCTTGGAGCGTTTTAAATGGGACCTGGCCTAGAGCAGCCCCCCCCCCCTCTCCTGGAGAGTTAAAACTGGCCCTGGCAAAAAAACAGCCCCCCCCCCCCCTCCTGGGAGTTAATCTGACACCAGCCCAGAACAGCCCTCTGGAGAGTTAAACTGCACCTGTCCCAGAAAAAGCCCCCCCCCCCTCCAGGGGAGTTAATCTGGCACCATCATGGAACAGACCCCCCCCCTCCCCCCTCCTCTGGAGAGTTAAATTTGACAAGGCCCCAGAACAGCCCCCTCCCCCTCCTGGGGAGTTAATCTGGCACTGGCCTGAAACAGCCCCCTAGAGAGTTAAACTGGATGTGACCTAGAAACAGCCCCCCCTCCCTCTCCTGGGGAGTTAATCTGGCTCCAGCCTGGTACAGGCCCCTGGAGAGTTAAACTGGCCCTGGCACAAAACAGCCCCCCCCCCCCTACTGGGGAGTTAATCTGGCACCAGCCTAGAGCAGCCCCTCGGGGAGAGTTAAACTGCACCTGTCCTAGAACAGCCCCCTCCCAGGGAGTTAAACTGGCACCGTCATGGAACAGCCCCCCCCCCCCCACCCCTCTCTGGAGAGTTAAACTAGACAAGGCCCAGAATAGGCCCCTCCCCTCCTCCAAGGAAAGTTAATCTGGCACTAGCCCAAAAACAGTCCCCCTAGAGATTTAAATTGGACTTGGCCTAGAACAGCCCCCCCCCCCCCCCCCTCTCCTGGGGATTTTAATCGGCTCCAGCCTGGTAAGGCCCCCCTTGGGGGTAAACGGGCCCCTTTGCCCCAAAACAGGATCCCCCGCCTCCTCCCTTCCGGAGATTTTAATCTGGCCACCAGCCCAGAACAGTCCCTCTGGAGAGTTAAACTGGACCTGTCCTAGAACAGACCCCCTCCAGGAGTTACTCTGGCACCGTCATGGAACACCCCCCCCCCCCCCCCCCCGAAAGTTAAACTAGACAAGGCCCAGAACAGCCCCCTCCTCCTCCTTGGGATTTAATCTGGCACCGGCCCAAAACAGGCCCCCTGGAGCGTTTAAATGGACCTGGCCTAGAGCAGCCCCACCCCTCTCCTGGAGAGTTAAACTGGCCCTGGCACAAAACAGCGCCCCCCCCCCCTCCTTTTGGGGGAGTTAATCTGACACCACCCCAGAACAGCTCCTCTGGGAGGGGTTAAACTGCACCTGTCCCAAAAACAGCACCGCCCAGGGGAGTTAATCTGGCACTGGCCTGAAACAGCCCCCCCCCCCCTTAGAGACTTAAATGGACGTGACCTAGAACAGCCCCCCCCCCTCTCCCTGGGAGTTAATCTGGCTCCAGCCTGGTACAGGCCTCCCTGGAGAGTTAAACTGGCCCTGGCACAAAACAGCCCTACTGGGGAGTTAATCTGGCACCAGCCCAGAACAGCCCCTCTGGAGAGTTAAACTGCACCATCCCAGAACAGCCCCCTCCAGGGAGTTAATCTGACACCATCATGGAACCTCCCCCCCCCCCCCCCCCCCCCGGAGAGTTAAACTAGACAAGGCCCAGAACAGCCCCCTTCCCCTCTGGGGAGTTAATCTGCCCCGGGCACAAAAACAGCCCCCCCCCCCCCCCCCCCCCGAGAGTTAAACGGACCTGGCCTAGAGCACCCCCCCCCCCTCCCGGGGAGTTAAATTGGCTCCAGTCTGGTACAGGCCTCCCTGGAGAGTAGAACTGGCCCTGGCACAAAACAGCCTTGCCCCCCCCCCCGCTCGCTTTGGGGAGTTAATCTGGCACCAGCCCAGAACAGCCCCTCTGGAGAGTTACACTGCACCTGTCCTAGAACAGCCCTCCTCCAGAGGAGTTAATCTGGCTCCGTAATGGAACAGCCCCAGGAGAGTTAAACTAGACAAGCCCAGAACAGCCCTCCATCTTGGGAGTTAATCTGGCACTAGACCGAACAGCCCTACTGGAGCGTTCAACTGAACCTAATCTAGAACATCCCACTCCCATCCTGGAGAGTAAATCTGGCACCAGCCCAGAACAACCCCCCTGTGAGTTGAACTGGCCCTGGCCCTGAACAGCCCCCCCCCCCCTACTGGAGAGTTTATCTGGCATCAGCCCAGAGCAGCCTCCTGGAGAGTAAAACTGGACCTGGCCCAGAACAACTTCCTCCTGGGGAATTAATATTGCAACAGCTTGAATATTTCCCCTGGAAAGTTAAACTGGATCTGGCCCAGAACATCCCCCTCCCCCCCCCCCTCCCTTGGCACCGGCCCAAAACAACCCCGCCGCCCCCCTCCCCCCCCCCCCCCCCCCCAGAGAGTTAAACTGGACATGCACCAAAACAGGCCCCTAGAGAGTTAAACTGGGCCTGGCCAAAAATAGCCCCCCACCTGGGGAGTTAATCAGAACAGGCCCCTAGAGAGTTAATCTGGACCCGCCCCAGAACAGACCCCCCCCCCCCCTCCTGGGCATTGAATCTGGTACTAGCCCAAAACAGCCCCCTAGAGAGTTAAACTGGACCTAACCCCCCCCCCCCCCCCCCCCCCCTGAGGAGTTAATCTGGCACCAGCCCAGAACAGCCCCCTGGAGAGTTAAACTGGACCTGCCCCAAAACAGCCCCCCACCTGGGAGTTAATCTGGCACCAGTCCAGAACAGCTCTCCTGGAGTGTTAGCTTGACCCGGTGTAACACCCAAAAGTGCTACCCGCCCAGAAGTACTCCCAGGAGTACTTCTGGGCCCGCGCGCCAGAATGATTCCCGGGACTACTTCTGGGACAATAGCTCCCCTTGGTCCCAGAAGTACTCCCCCCTATTGACAACTTGCAAATAAATGGTTTGTTTAATGCAACTAATGTCAAAACGATGATTCCTTAGACAAGGGAGTACTTTTAGACAGGGGAGTACTGACCCCCGATTCCCCCCCCCTTCCCCCCACCCCCTCTGCACCAGAATGACTTCCGGAGTACGTCTGGGCCCAGCCCAAATGTACTCCCGGAAGTAACTTTGGCTCGGCTCCAGATGTACTCCCCCCTAAAGTTGATTCAGGGAAATTTCAGTGTTGATTCAGATAGAATGTCCTTGTAGAGTTTTATGTCCATGTATGTTTCTAACCAGTAAGTAACAAACCTGAACACATCAATGAATGAGATATGCAAGGGGGGGGGGGGGGTACTTCTGTGACCGGCCCAGAAGTTCATACCCTATAGTTGAATCAGTCTATATGACAATGTTGATTTAGATAAAAATGTCCATTTTGTGAGCTTATGACCAGTAAAAAACCCCAACCCTGAACACATTAATAAAGGAGATATGCAAGGGGGGGGGGGGGTGGAGGGTACTTCTGGGACCGGCCTAAAGTATCCCCCTAAAGTTGTTTTCAGACTCGTTTTTAATGTTTATTCTGATAAAATGTTCATGTTTTTGGCCAGTAAAATAACAACCCTGAACACATCAATAAAGGAGATCTGAAAGGGGGGTACTTCTGGGACCAGCCCGGAAGTACTCTCCCTAAAGTAGATTCAGGCTATACTTTCATTCTGATTGATATAGAATGTCAATGTGTGAGTTTATGACCAGTAAATAACAACCTGAACACATTAAAGGAGATATGCAAGGAGGTACTTCTGGGACCGGCCCAGATGTACTCTCCCTAAAGTTAATTCAGACTGTTTTCAATGTTGATTCAGTTAGACTGTCCATTTGTGAGCTATGACCAGTAAATAACAATCCTGAACATATTAATAAAGGAAATATGCGAGGGGGTACTTCTGGGACCGGCCCAGTAGTACTCCCCCTAAAGTTGATTCAGACTCGTTTTCAATGTTGATTCAGATAGAATGTCCATGTGTGAGTTTATGACCAGTAAATAACAACCCTGAACACATTAATAAAGGATATATGCGAGGGGGTTACTTCTGGGACCGCCCGAAGTACTCCCCCTAAATTGATTCAGACTCGTTTTCAATGTTGATTCAGATAGAATGTCCATGTGTGAGTTTATGACCAGTAAATAACAACCCTGAACACATTAATAAAGGAGATATGCAAGGGGGGGGGGGGGGGTTCTTCTGGGACTGGCCCAGAAGTACTCCCCCTCAAGTTGATTCAGATGGTTTTCAATGTTGATTCAGATAGAATGTCCATGTGTGAGTTTATGACCAGTAAATAACAACCCTGAACACATTAATAAAGAGATATACAAGGGGGGGGGGGGTACTTCTGGGACTGGCCCAGAAGTACTCCCCTCAAGATTGATTCAGACTATATTTCAATGTTGATTCAGATAGAATGTGCATGTATACTTTATGACTAATAAATAACAACCCTCAACACCTTAACGGAGATATGCCGAGGTGGGGGGGGGGGGGGGGGGGGGATACTTCTGGTACCGGCCCCAGAATGACTCCCGGGAGTACTTTATGAAGTCAGGGGTCCATTTTTACCCGACCCAATGTACTGTTGGGAGTCATTCAGACGTGGCCCCAGTAGTACCCCCCGGGAGCACTTCTGGACGGTGAGTACTTTGGGTTGTTACACCGTAAACTGCTGTTTTGTCGCACTTTCCGCCGTTTTGTCGCACAGAGACAAAACGGTGGACCTTCAACCGATGTTTTGTCGCTGCCCCGCCGCATGTGTGACAAAACGGTAGGTGCGATAAAACAGCGGTTTACAGGGGTGCTGTTCTAGACCAGGTCCAATTTAACTTTCCGACTCTCCGGGGTGGTGGTGGGGGGGGGGGGGGGGGGGGGTGGTGGTGGTGGAGGCTGTTTAGTGCCAGATATAGCCCCCCCAGGAAGGGGACAGTTTTGAACCAGGTCCAGTTTAACTCTCAGGGGAGGGGGGGGGGGGGGGGCTGTTCAGGGCCAGTGCAGATTAGCTCCCTAGGAAGGGGGCAGTTTCGAATCAGTTTAACTCTCTAGGGGGGGGGGTGGGGGAGGTTTGTTCTGGGCAGTGCCACATAAGCTTTTGCTTGTTGTGCTCCGTGTTGTGATGTTCGCTGCAAAATCTTTCGGTTGAATAATATCTGCCTTCAAAAGGGATTGCGATGTTTCCCTTATGCAGCTAGTGAAGAGTTTTCATATCTGTAACATATTTTCATAATTTTTATGTCCCCAGTTTCTCCATCTTCAAACTCCCCCCCCCCCCCCCCTTAATCCAAATCTTTGCCAAGTCATTATCATGAAGACAGTTCAGTTGTTGGCCTGCGCTTTTTTTTCCCCCACTATTACATTGTTCGTCTATGTATTTGTCCCGACTTTATTCAAGTTTAAAAGGGTGTGCCAGTCTTGAATAAAAGTTACTCTGTGTTAGGTTTTCTTATGGGAGCAAAAATACCCCACTTGTTTACTGTTTATCGTTACTGTTCCCTACCTCATTTCATTTTCGAATTTGTAAATAATCAGAAGTTGTATGTTGCCTTTGTGGACTTTGAAAAGGCTTTTGATCCATTTCTCGAAAATTATGTCCTGTTTGTTCAAAAATGGAATCAGGTAAAGTTTTTATGGTACCATAAAGAGTATTTATTGTGAGGTAAAAGTAAAATGCGATCAGGCGCAAAAATTTTCAGAATTTATCGAGTGCACAAGTGGTGTCAAACAAGGAGATGTCTGTAGTCCGATTTTATTTTCCTTATCTATTAACGACTTTGCCTTGAAAATAATTGAAAATGGCCATCATGGAGTAACTTTTGACCTTTTAGAATTGTTTTAGCTGCTTTTTGCTGGTGATATTATTTTGCAATCAGTTCAGTGGTTGGTCTCCAGAGACAACTAAGTAATTTGTATTCTGCTACAGGCAAACTAGATTTAAATGTTATATGAATAAGACCAATATTTTGTATTTCATAAAGGAGGATATTTGGGCCCCAACTGAAAAATTGACTTCTGGAGGTGAAAGAATAAAGGTGGTTAATGCTTACAAATACCTTGTATTTATTTTACAACCAAACCTAGTTTGGGCTTTTGCTTGTCAAGATATACAGTCAACAGAGCGAAAAAGGCGGTCAATTTGTACAAATTAGAGTGTAACTCGTTCAGTGTTTTTACAAAATTGTTTGATTCACAGGTGCAGCCAATATGGGACTTTGACAAAGGTGCCTCAAGTGTAAGAGTTCACTGTATGCACTGAAGCGCTTTTTGAATGTAGACATTGAATGTCCAATGATCTGGTTTATGGTGAGCTTGGAAGATATCCAATTCATTTAAATTCTTATTTGAAAAATTTAAGACATTGGCTCGAATGACGGCAGGACACCCTTTAAAGGTTACAGGGTGCTGTTAAGATTAGATAATAATGGTAAAAGGACATGGTTCGACAGTGTTTGAATTCATATGGATTTGGATTTGTCAGGGATAACCAAGGAGTAGAAAAAATGTATAAGAATTTCTGAATCGTTTTAAACAGAGGATTATTGATTGCAGGTGGCAGGACTGGCATGATCATATACATAATACTGATAGATTTGCCCAGTATAAACTCTTTAAATCGACACACATGTTAGAACCTTATATTGGGATAAAACTGAATAGATTTATCAAATGTGCACTGACAAAATTTAGATTT
>CM031608.1:52654903-52668553 GCA_018398815.1 Conus ventricosus
GGTGTGTCTGACATCGCATGCCCTCATCTCTGGTATAGTAATGTTGTTGAAAATGAACTGATATGTCGACTCCTCTGTCATAGAGCAACAGAAGATGAAATGCATTTAATGTTTTGCTGTCCTGCTTTGAACAATCTTAGAATAAAACTTATTCAATCTATATATGAGCCATGTATTTTCAGGCTAATTCTCTTACAAGGAATGAGAATACACTTTTGAATTTCGCCATGTATATTTATGAAGCAAATAAGAGAATTCGGACAGTAATGTCTTGATGTACTCTGATTTTTGTAACATTTCTACACTTTTTCATGATTTCATTTTGTTACATATTAGGAATGTTGTATGATACATTTATGAAACCCCCTTCAGTTTGGGGCTGTGGCCTTAAACTGAATAAAACTTCCATTCGCATTCGCATTCCTTCTCTCTCTCTCTCTCTCTCTCTCTCTCTCTCTCTCTCTCTCTCTCTCTCTCTCTCTCTCTCTCTTGAAGTAAAAGTCAGTCTGGTGCATCAGGTAACATCACAGGCGCCTGAAAAAAGATGTCCGAAGGTTCCCCTGTTCCTCCCCAATCCAATATACTGCAATTGATCGATTGACTTTTGACTCATATGCAGCATGGCTTACACATGCATTCAGCAACTATAAAACCAAATATTGATGAAAGATTTTGTTCCCTGGAGAATAGTATTGGACGCTTTGTTTTTACAGAAGTTAATAAACTGAAAGATACCGTTGTCAAAAGCACTGAAGACATCAGTGAACTAAAAGAAGACAGTGCGAACATTTTGGACAGACTAGAGCATCTAGAAAGAAAGCTGGAATCCGCCGAGCAGGATGCAAAAGCATGTAATTTGCGATTCATCAATGTTAAAGAAACAGACTGGGAGGACGAATACATAACTTCACAAACAGTAATCAATGTGTTGAACGACCATGCACGTTCACCTGTCTGGCGTCAAGATGATATTGTCTGAGTCTTCCCTATTGGCAGGCCTCGACCACACAGTAGTGATCCCCGGCCCATTCTTGTCCAGTTTTGTCGATGGTCGGACAAGATGGCGGTGCTTGGTGACAAAGACCTCAGAGACAACCGGAGAAAAAGTGGCATACGAGTGGCCTCCGACCTGACTACACGGCAAAGGGAGATGGTAGAGTTCCATCGTGGACTCGGCAAGATCGCCTACATTCACAACGGCAAACTACAGGGTCGAACTTTAATTAAGGACCACTTATACACAGTCTCACAAAACATAGAAAGAAAAACCGACAAACGACAGAAACTTTATAAATGTTTAATTTCATTATCAGTGAACAACATTTTGTCACTTTCATCGAAAAAATCATTCTTTCTGATTAGACAGGGGAGCCTGAATGAGACTACCCCCCAAAATGACATTCACAAAAAGAGTGTTTCTTTACAGTCTGATCAAAACCGAGTGTGCCCCCTCGTGCTGCCACACAATCCACACAACGCTGCCTCATGGTGTTAATTGTTCTTGCAATGAGTGCCTGGGGGAAGTTTGCCCACTCCTGCTGCAGGTAGTGCAGCAGCTCCTGTCGATTTGCCGGAACAGGGTGATTTTCTTGAAACTCTCCTCCCAAGCTCGCCCCAGATGTTCTCAATAGGGTTCATGTCCGGGATGTTTGCCGGCCATGGCATCCTGGTGATCCCAGCTTGCACCACAAAAGTGTTCATGGCTCGACAACGATGTGGGGTGGCATTATCGTCCATGAACACAGCCTGAGCCCCATCTGCTGGAGTGCTTGACAACCAAAGCCGTAAATCCCTGCAGGTAGCGTTGCCGTTCAGGTTGCCATCCACGTGGTACGGGGAGTCTTGTGGTGACTGCTAATGCCCCCCCCCCCCATACCATGACGGAGCCACCACAAAAGCGACGACCTCCTGGTGACGTCATCTGCCAGCTGCTCCTGGGACGCCCCACCCGAATGCGTCCATCTCGTGGCTTCAACTGGAACTTGACTCATCGGTGAAAAGCACATCGCCACTGAGCCGAGTCCATGTTCGATGAGCTGTGCACCACGCCAGGCGACGTGCCCGGTGGGCCGCAGTCAGCTTTGGTTTCCGGACTGGGCGCCTTGCTCGAAGGTTGGCAGCATTGAGGCGCCGCCGTCTGGTCATCTCACACACTGCTGTGTTAGTGGCAGCTTGGAGCCGACGCCTGATGGTGTTGGAGGTGGTGGTCCTGGTCCGAAGAGCATGTCTGCGGATGAACCTGTCATCTCTTGCAGTGGTCTTCTTTGGCTGGCCTGGACGGGGTCTCTCTTTGACAGTTCCAGTGGCTTGAAAACGTTCTCTCAGCCGAATGATGACGGAGTGGGACACTTGTAGTCTTCTGGCCACTTCTCGAACGCCAACTCGATCCTGCAGCCATGCAATCGCCCGGGTCCGGTCAAAATTAGACAGCTTGCGTCTTGGAGGCATTTTTGTGTTATGAAGAATTATGCACGTTGGGCTGCTTTTAGGGGCATTCCAGTCAGTAAAATGCTCTGCAATGCATTGGTTTTTGCACGTGCATTTGGAATTTCAGTGCAAAACCGTTTGAAGCAGCGTTCACTCTTGCTTAAAAAACAAGCAATTTTGACAACAATCTGCAACTTTCAACCCCCCCTCTGCATGCCGCACCTGACAATAAGACAGCTTTCGCAAGCTTTGCGGAATACTCTGATAACCCCTTAAACCTTTCCCAGTCGAAGTCTTCGAAAAAATGCATTGCTTGTATTTTTGGCCAATTTAAAAAGAAAGGGCCTTTTTTCGGGGTGGTCCTTAATTAAAGTTCGACCCTGTATATGTTAAGGATAGACGGCAAGTTGCTTCCTCTAGGGACGTCAGAAATGAATGGCGCCATACTCCTGTTTCCAGAGGAACTAAGGAAGACTGTCCCCTCATGCAGAACAGCTACAGAAATGGCTACAGCACGAACAGCGAAGGCACACAGAACAGGTTCAAGTTTCGCTTAATCAGCAAGATTCCTACGAAAACAAAGACGTCAAGGAACACCGCTCAGGCGTCAGACGTTCCGGCAACAGATGGAGTGGCAGTCCAAGCGGAGAGAAGAACTCTCGACTCCGGAATCCAGATACACATACCTCCATATCAGTCGTTCCAGGAACACGGTCCTACAGTGATGTTACAAAACAGTATAGACCACGACATGAAGGCCAAACTTTAGAACACAAAAGGACTGTTATGGTGAAAGACTACTCCAAAAGATTTAAAACTTCAAGGCCAACTTCATCAAAACTGTGTGAAGAGGGGTCCAGTGATCGCAAAAGTCAGCTGACGTCTGTGATGGACAAAGTTTCAACAGACTCTAATGTTTGTGTGGAAAACAGGCCCACAGACGTGATTCACATTACTGAAGAAAACATTCAGGAAACGCTGACTGGCCAGGGCAGTGTCAGGGTGACGGAAAAGCGACGTAGTCTTGGCGATAATAGTCTTGACAGGAATATTACAGAAACTAGCGACAAAACGGACGATGACACAGGTACTGATATGGATGCTGTACATGACCCCAAAGAGATGACGGCCGAAAAAGAGGTGTGCAACCATTGCCCAACGCAGGATGACGCACCAAGGGGAAGAAATACAATGGATAATTTTGCGCAAATTGTTCGCCAACCGGATGTGGAAACAGACAATGTTAGACATGACGTTATAAACATTACAGGCCACGAGAATATGCTCGGACAAGATATGACTAACGACATACCAGCTGACAAACAAAACAGCAGACCCATTGATGATATAGTCAACGACGTAACGAGCAAAGACAAACAGATACAACCTCCAGCTCGTGATGTACGTTCAAAACGCAATGCTTCTGCCTCAAGGGCAGGCAGCAATACTAGCAAAACGACTCTAGAGAGATCCAACAGCCAAAGTAGTATTGTGGATTCTTTTTTAAAAGTTCAGTCAGGTGACCAGACAAAAATCAAAGACAGGCCTTCGCGGGCTAGACCAAAGACCAAAGTCAGTGCAGAAACATCAGGTGCACAAAAATAGGGATTCGGCCAGGCCACAATACCAGTTAGAAATCATTAAAGACTCAGGGACATAGCGTTATAGGTGCTGCAAATCGAACATATGGTGAACTATTAAGTCCCAGCACAAGTTCTTTTGTAAATAGTGTAGATAACACAGAAGTTAAATTCCTAAATTACAATGTAATGGGCTTTTACAAATTTGCACAACACCCATTTAATTAATTTCATCATTTCCCATGATTTCGTCTGCCTAACTGAGACTTTCATAGCTAATGACTTTGAATTATCTCTTTTCAAGGACTTTATTATATTCACTTCCAAAGCTCAAAAGTTGTCTCACCAAGGAGATACTCGGAGGTGTTATTGTTATGATCAAGAAATGTTTTGCTGATTATGTTGGACGGATTGAAGTGAAAGTAAAAAAACACGGTTGTTGTGAAGCTAAAGGACTTGTTTTCTACAGAAAAGGATATGTTAATATGTTCTTATATACCCCCGAATGATTCTGCATACTGGAAATTTCAACAGGACGGATATGGCATGGAATTGTTAGAGGAATGTATAATTGATTTGCATGAATCATGTGGTGACTTTTCTATGTTTGTAACTGGAGATGTGAATGCAAGAACTTCATCCCAAAATTACAATTTTCATGGAGATGACAATGACTTTGATGAGACAGAATTTCCAGATAACAACATTTTCCAAGGCGGTCTCAAGATAAACAAAAGAATTCTTTTAGAGAGCAATTAATTGAGTTATGTAACATGTTTGAATGTATAATTTTAAATGGACTGGACCATAAAGACTTTGACGATAGCTGCACGTATATTGGATCTTCTGGAGTAAGTACGGTGGATTATTTTATTGTATCCTACGACTTATTTTCGTCCGTCAATATTGTATCTCTAGACGTTGAAAGCTTAACTGAATCTGACCATCTCCCAGTGGTTGTGAAGATGAAGAGGGATAATAACATTCACGAGAATACGGAAAAATCAAAACCAAATCGCCGTATAATTTCAGAAAAAAAATCATTTGGAATGAAAAATGCGAGGGTGATTTTTATAAAACTGTTGGAAACTTATGACATTCAAAACCGACTAATGCTGGCTATGCAAACCTTGGATATAGGCATAGACAGCGCTCTTGATATCTTTGTGAAGTGTTTAAAAGATGCCAGTCAATGCATGTTAAAACCGTTCACGGTCAATGGAAATAAAAGGTCAGAATGGTTTGATGAAGAATGTAAGGCAGCGAAAAAGGAAAGTAGAAGTAAACTAAACTATTTCAGAAGAACTCGAAAAGAAAAAGACAGAATACCGTACGTAAAAGCAAGGAAGAGTTACAGATATTTACTAAAAGTGAAAAGACAAGCGTTTAGAAAACAGCAAGCAGATATGTTAGCGAATGAAACTGACAACCCGTCGCAATTTTGGAGAAAAAAAGGAAAGTAGAAGTAAATTAAACTATTTCAGAAGAACTCGAAAAGAAAAAGACAGAATACCGTACGCAAAAGCAAGGAAGAGTTACAGATGCTTACTAAAAGTGAAAAGACAAGCGTTTAGAAAACAGCAAGCAGATATGTTAGCGAATGAAACTGACAACCCGTCGCAATTTTGGAGAAATTTAAGGAAAATGGGATGCTGGCAGAATGATAAAAATGATAGCAATATCAGCATAGATGATTCATAGATGGTTCAAGCATTTCAAGAGTGTATTTCAAAACAGCGGCAAAGAATACGATGAGCAGTTTGATATTGAAACCGATCTGTCCAAAGAATCGGACCGTGTTTTGAATCAGTTTATTTCAGAGGATGAAGTCATTCAAGCTATTTCTAAACTTAAGAAAAATAAAGCTAACGGAATAGACGATGTTTCCGCAGAAATATTAAAATCTGGAGGTTCAGCTGTAAATAAGTTTCTGACAAAACTGTTTAATACCGTTTTTGATAAAGGAGTTTATCCTTGTGAGTGGACAAATCTATTATCATACCAGAATTTAAGAAAGGCAACCCCGATAATGCTGATAATTATAGAAGAGTATCTTTGTTGAGCATCATATCTAAGTGTTATACATCAATATTAAACACTAGACTGTACACCTGGTTAGAAAACAATAACTTAATTTCAGAAAATCAGGCAGGATTTCGAAGAAACCACTCTACTGTTGATCATAGTTTTACAGTGTATGCTGCTATCCAGAAATGTATGAATAAGAAAGGTACATTACTATATGTTGCTTTCGTTGATTTTAGAAAGGCTTTCGACTCTGCGTCATCACAAACTTTTGGAATGTATAAAAAACCAAATTGTGAAAGGGAAATTTTTGGCGTCTCTCAAAGCAATGTACAATTCATTACTGTCGTGTGTTCAATCAAATCATGAATTTTCTGAGATGCTTGATTGCCCAATAGGAGTAAGACAAGGATGTGTTTTGAGCCCCACATTATTTTCAATGTTTATATACCAGTTGGCAACTTACATAGAAGAAAAGGGTTAACATGGTGTGCAGCTGTTACCGGGTATTATGGAGTTATTTATATTATTGTTCGCAGATGGGGGATTCCTGGGAAGGCATGAAAAATGGTTCTATGATGGTACAAGGCTAGAGGTGGTAAATAGTTATTGTTATGCAGGGCTTAATTTCACAATTATGATTAGTGCTAGAAAAGGCACAATGCATTTGGCAACAAAAGGAAAGAAAGCCGCTTTTCAGCTGTGCAGGGTTTTCCAAAAGTATAAGGAAATGAGTTCAATTACCTTAAAAAAAATTTTGATGTAAAGATTAAGCCAATACTATTATACGCATCAGAAGTGTGGGGGTTAAATAGATTGAATCATATAGAAAAAGTACATCTAATGGCATGTAAGAGGTTTATGGGTGTTCCAAGTAGAACTCCTAATAGAATGGTATATAGAGATCTGGGAAGATACCCTCTGTATGTTAATTCTTACGTTGCATGTTTAAGATTTTGGTTTAAACTGTTGCATATGGATGCTGAAAGACTGCCACATAAAGCTTACATGATGTTGATTGAATTAGACAGAGCTGGCAAAAACTGTTGGGTTTCAAAGGTAAGAGAAAGTTTGTGTGAAACAGGGTTCAGTATTGTTTGGTTGCAACAAGGAGTTGGTGATGTTTAACAGTTTTTGAATTTGTTTAAACAAAGAATTGTCGATCTCTTTATTCAAGAGTGGAACACAACTATCAGAGATCGGGACAGATACAGCACTTACAGAACATTTAAAACTGTTTTTGAAACAGAAAGGTACGTTTGTGACATGGATATGTATTGTTTTCGTGTAGCCTTTTCTCAGTTAAGATTTAACGTGCTTCCTCTGAATAATAATGTGCATCGGGACAGTGAATCTGTCGAAGATAAAAATTGTTTATTTTGTGTGGGTCAAGTTGAAAATGAGCATCATTTCTTATTTGATTGTTACCTTGGAGCTAAATTTCTAAGAGAATCAATGAAAGTGCCAGTAAATGTCTTGTTTAAAGTAACAAGTATGAATCATAGGCACAGTGTTTCAAGATATGTGTTCCATGCGATTAACAAAAGAAATGAGGTTATATCTTAGACGAAAATGACTGGCTGATTATTACGGCTCGATAACTTTGATACTTAATTTTGTGTTTCATGCTATATAGATCTTCATCATTCACTCACGTAGCGTAGCTTTGTTTGCTAAGATACGTTCATTTAAAATTCCTACTACACATTTATGTTTAGAAGAGATTGTCAAGATTATGAAATGTGAAACTGTGGAATATATTTATCTTTTCACCTCTTCCCTTCACCCCCCCCCCTCCTCATTCCTTGCTCGCCCCTATCTCCTTGACTCCCTTCCCCAGCCCCACCACTCCCATTTCCATTTGGTACCTCCATGTATTGTGGCCACAGGCCGACGTACATTAAAATTCTGAGTTCTCTCTCTCTCTCTCTCTCCTCTCTCTCTCTCTCTCTCTCTCTCTCTCTCTCTCTCTCTCCTCTCTCTCTCTGCACTTTACAAAAGCAGCCCTAGTGCAAGACTTTAAGATGCAGCACCCTGTGTCAACTTCCAAAGTAAACAGACTGTCGCCACCAGCATGGAAAGCACGCAACATAACACCAGCTTCACTCTGAAGCTGCTACAAACAAGAGCTGGACCGAACAAAAATGAATCAAGTGTAGGGAGGGAGAGAGTGAGGGAGATGGGTGTGTCTGTAGGTGCCATAGGGGCACAATGGAGGGAGGGAGAATTATGTGTGCAGTTTTCTTCAGGTTTGTGTGTTTCTCAGTCTGTTGATTAGACTAAAATTGAGGGGGAGGGGGTGGGGATGTACCATCGTTCTGCAGTTTTCTCAAGACGGCACACTTGCGGTATAAATGAACTCCCCTTTAAAAATAGATGTCAAGTTTGATCTCTCTCTTTCACACACACACACACACACCACACACACACACACACACACACACACACACACACACACACACACACACACACAACACACACACACACACACAGATAACAGACAGACAGATAAGAGTGTTGCGTGCACGTCCGCTCATCGACTATTCTTACAGGAATAAAGGCCATGGGCCGTACACTTGCCTGCCGTCACCTATGTCGTGCAGTGCTAGCTATACCAGCGGGAGACAATGTAACCTTTTGCCCAGCTGATAGCGGCTTCTATACTTTTTCGTACCAGCTGTATGAAGAAATAACCAAAACAATGTAGTCAAACGCTTAGCATATGTTTTCCTTTATAAGGCTATGGTTTCTAACTCCTAGTGATTGTGTTATGTTTGGGAGTCTTCAGTGACGCCTAGAACACTCTTTGATTTGAAAGAAGGAAAGAAAGAAAGAAAGAAAAGAAAGAAGCAAGCAAGAAAGAAAGAAAACAAAAAGAAAGAAAGAGAGAAAGCAAGCAAGAAAGAAAGAAAGCAAAAAGACAGAGAGAAAGCAAGCAAGCAAGAAAGAAACTAAAAAGAAAGAAAGAGAGAAAGCAAGCAAGAAAGAAAGAAACAAAAAGAAACAAAGAGAGAAAGCAAGAAACAAAGAAAGCAAGCAAGAAAGAAAGAAAGCAAAAAGAAAGAGAGAAAGCAAGCAAGCAAGAAAGAAAATAAAAAGAAATAGGCATAGAGGAAAAGAACTAGGCAAAGAGTGTGAGGTTAACTGAGATAACGGGAAGGGGAAAAAATTAATTAAGGTTTCTGACTCTGCACTTTCTAAGGAACATTCATCCCCCACACAAAGATTATAACTTCCCTTTAACACCCCTCCCCCCCCCCCGCCCTTCCCAACCTTATCTCCTGGCCCCATCACGCTGTGTGTAGTAACACCAGCCATACTTCAGCATCAGGCTCTGGGACCATCAGCATCAGGCTCTGGGAACCAGGACGGCGTACAACAGAACTACTGGTCCTGGAAATCTTTGTCCAGGATTCTTCAGAGAGTGGGAAATTTTTACGTCTTCATACGAGGTCCTTGGACGAGTTCATCCCTGCGCAAAAAACGCAGAATTTTTATTCAAAGGCAAACACTTAATTTGATCGGAGACTGACAACAGAAGTAGTGGATATACCAACAAGAATAGTATCATCATCATCATTATGATTGTGATTTTTTTTTATTATTACTATTGTCATTATCATTATTATTATCATCATCATCATTATATTGTTGTTGTTGTTGTTACAAAACACTTTGCAATATGATCACTGAAACGAAAGTACTGTTAACTTTGTAATAAGTTTTGTACCAGAAATTTCACAAATGCTATGCTCTTATTATAACTACCGCTGACAAAGAGAAATATCATAAATAATATCCTCATTTTATACATTACCGCTGAGAGAGAGAGAGAGAGAGAGAGAGAGAGAGAGAGAGAGAGAGAGAGAGAGAGAGAGAGAGAGAGGAAGAGAGAGAGAGAGAGAGGAGAGAGAGAGACAGAGAGCGAGAAAATGGCTTGATTAAAAGGTTGAGAACAGGTAATACTATTGTGTCGAGTATAATTTGAGAGAGAAGATAGTATAATTGTGGCGACTAAAAGGTTAGAGAGAAGCTACTACAACTGTATCGAGTAAAAGGGTAGTCCTTCAGTTTCACCATACTCTCAAGAATAATTTTAAGGATTTATACAAAAGGAAACAGACTGAGTGTAAGAAAAAAATTGTAAATGAACTCAATGATTCTTGCAGCAATAAAGATTCAAAGGCAGTCTGGTAGAAACTGAAAGTTCTTACTTCATCAAAAATAGATAGGTCAAATGTAATTCCACCTCGCACATGGTTTGACTACTTCAGATCATTAGTTTACGCGGAAATGTCTTCTTCATGTTCGGAATTTTATGAGGCCGTTCAAGATACAGTAAGCACAAATGATCTAAACAATTGTGAGAACTGCATTGATTCTCGAATGAATGAGGAGTTAACTGAAAGTGAGATTTTAAATGCCCTGAATAATCTCAAAAGTGGCAAAGCATCTGGTCCGGATGGTCTATGTTCAGACTTTTCCCAACATGTTACTGATATTCAAGTTTCTGCTGCCTATGTTTAACAAAGTATTTACAAATCTTAAATAAATGTTAGCGAACCGCCCAGAGAACGTGGACAAACGAGTCACAAGACAAAACACAACGCGTTTCGACCTCTTAGGTCTTCGTCAAGTGATGTATAAACGAATAAAACAACGAAAATTCACTCAGCTTTTCACTTAAATTTTCGTTGTTTTATTCGTTTATACATCACCTGACGAAGACCTAAGAGGTCGAAACGCGTTGTGTTTTGTCTTGTGACTCGTTTGTCCACGTTCTCTGGGCGGTTCGCTAACATTTATTTAAGATTTGTTTAGATTTCCGCCTGCAGTCGTCTGCTTTGCAACTAAAGTATTTACAATTGGGATATATCCCGAATGTTGGTCTGAGGCGGTAATCTTTCCACGGCGCAAGAAAGGTAGCACTGAACAAGTTGAGAATTACATGGCACATCACTGTTAAACATTATCGGTAGATTGTATCGAACATTGAATGAAAGATTAACAACATTTTGCAATCAAGCAGATTTGATCCCGAAAGCCCAAGCAGGTTTTCGTAAAGGTTACAGAACAATCGACAACATTTTTTCTCTGCAATCTCTCATACAAAAATATGTCACAAGGAAAGATGGCCGTTTCTACACTCTTTTTGTTGACTTTTTAAAAGCGTTCGACTGTGTTGTATTTGCTGTTGCAAAGAGGTGTTCCATGGTAAATTATTCTTATCATTACAAAGTATGTACAAAAGCGTAAGAGCTGCTGCGAGAATTGCAACAAACATAACTGAGTACCTTGACTGTATCTCTAGTGCTAGACAAGGATGCATTTTAAATCCATGTTATTTTCAGTTTTCCTTTCAAAGCTGGAGCAAGAACTTTATAATCTTGGTACTAATGGAATAAATGTCTTTGCTCATCTATTTAATATATCCTTACTAATGTATGCAGATGACATTGCTCTCGTTTCAGACTCAGTGGAAGATTTACAGAAGATAATTTGTTTGGAATATTTTTGCAAGAAATGGGGACTCATGATCAAAATGGACAAAACTAAAGTGGTTATCTTAAAAAGGTGGTTTTGTTAAAAATTGCGAGACTTGGTAGTATGCAGGAAAAGAGGTAATTGTAGAATCTAGTTATAATTACCCAGGAATTGTTTACCACCGTTACGGATGGAATGGGTCGTGTCTGCATGTGTCTGACTGTCTGACTCACACACAGAAATTATGGATGCATGCACGACTTTTCCAATGCACATACACACCCCCACTCATCCGAAAATTGACAGCCAGGCAACAGAACAACACCTTTGTTTTGTTTTATGCTGCCCGAGCCATCAGACAAACATATATAATAAATACAAGAACATCAATAGGTCGGCACGCCAACCATAAGGCGTACACACAAAATATATCTATATATATAACTGGCAATCTATTAGCGCTGCTGGTTCCAACGACGACGTAGACGATGACGACGACGAGACGATGAAGACGACGAGACGATGAAGAGGACGAAGACGACGAAGATGATGAAGACGACGACTACAGCGTCAAGTCCGACACAGGACTACTAGAACATCACAGAGCTGTGGCTCAAAAATCACTATCACATTCACGGCGTCTCTGCCGACGACAAGGCGACAGTCTCACACAGGAGCTGTGGCTCACACACGCAACACAGAACGCAGCGACGGCCTAGCCAACAGGTCGCTGGTTCGAAACTCGGGAGCGGCGCTCTGGCTTGGCAGCAGCGGCGTCTCCGGCCCAACTGGCTCAGCGGGTAGTCGGTCTCGGGCGGAGGGGCAGGTAGGATAGTTGTCGGCACTCAGGCCGGCCTCTCGACACCGACACAGGGTGGAGAACAAGGGGGTAGATACAGCTAGGGCCCGACTCTCGGAAAATGGCAGCCAGTCCCCTACAGTCCAGGACACACTTCTACCTGGGGAAAACTGATTGCCACAAAAAACGGATGGAGTCCCTCTTCGGCCTTCTGGATAGTTGCGTTGCCGGAATCACTGCAGAGTCTGCCGGTTCAGCTCACCCCGCTTTAACAGTGCGCAGGTGAGCAGCAGTCAGGTAAACTTTTCAACCGGTAAACTTTTCGACTACCTTCCAGTTAGCACGGTTGCATGAAAATTTGTGACTGGACGGGAAACGGTCCGTCACAATACTCCCCCTCCTAAAAGAACAATGTCCGAATTGTTTTTACAAAGAGGAAGTAAACAACTACAGGTCACAAAATTCCAGAAAAAACACATGAAAAGGACATCAAAACTGGGATGTACACAAACCAATGTCTAAGGAACAGACTGGTTCTCAAAAGAACGTGAAAGAAGATCAGCGAAAATGTTCGATGATCCTGGAACTGGTTCCACTTCGAACGAGAATTCCTGCAGAGACAATGCCCAACGCATAATCCGGGAATTCTTAAAATTTGACGTTCGAAGGTACGTCAAGGTCGATAGTCTGTTTGTAGGATAAACCCTACTCCCCAAAGGTATCGAACGAACTTCTGAACAGCCCAGACAATGGCTAACACTCTCGTTCGATGGTACTGTATGATTTTTCACGATCCAACAACTTGCGACTCCCCAACACAGCTGGGTGAAGTACATCATCATCCTCTTGCAGTAGTACAGCACCTAGCCCAACAGAACTAACATCAGTTCTAAGAACAAAGGGCTTACCTAATTGAAGTAACAGTAATACAGGTGCTGACGACAAAATACTCTGAATCTTCTGTAACGCTACTGCACATTCAGGGGTCCAAGAAATAGATCTTCCAGATCGACCTTGATTAAATCAGAGAGTGGAGGACTGAAAGTGGAAAAACATGGGAACACATCTCCTGTAGAAGCTAAGCAAACCTAGCAAAGATCTGACTTGCTTTCTGGTAGTAGGGGTGGGAATTCTCAGAATCTTGTTCTGTTCAGGACGCATAGTACCACCTCCCACGGTATGTCCAAGAAATTCCAGGGAACGGAAACTTGCCTCGATTTTCGAGGGACGAGCTGTGAGGTTGAAAGACCTCAGACACGAAAGAACACCTTTCACATGACGAATATGTGCATCCCATGAAACAGTATGAACCAGAATATCATCAAAGAAACTGAC
>CM031608.1:52668653-52692314 GCA_018398815.1 Conus ventricosus
GGCTGAGAACTGATCCAAAGCTAGCATGCGCATCATGCGTGCGAAAACAGCAGGTGCTGACACAAGACCGAAAGGCATCCTTACAAAAAGACCCATATGCGTTGTAAAAGCTGTCTTTGGACGGTCCTCGGGCTTAACAACTATCTGCCAATATCCCTTTGCAAGATTTATCTTTGTAAAGAAGTTTGCATCAGATAAACTTGCAAATAAACTTTCCACGTCAGGAAGGGGCTCAGCATCGAAGACGGTAATCTTATTCAGAGAACGGAAATCAATGCAAAAGCAACATGTCCCATCGTTGGTCCTGACTAGTACACTAAGGTGGACTATTTAAAGGGTTCAATGATACGAGTTCCAACATGATGCCAATTCTCTCTCAACAACCTCTCTAGCAGAGAAGGGGATGTCAAAACACCTTTTTTAACTGGAACATTGTTGTTAGAGGAATCTCTAATAGTACGTTGCCAGAAAAGGAGCCTGGTTTCGGAGTCAGAATATCCTGAAAATCCTCAAAGACTCTTCGAACTCCTCAGCACTGCTGTCAGACAAAGTACTATCAAACTGTACTAAATCGATGTCTTCATCTGGCTTAGGAAACAGGTAAAGTGTGTATTGGTAGTGCTTTCATCGAAAGTCTTGAAAAACACCGACCGTGTACGTGACTACAGGATCACAAGAATTTGGACCGGGGTTCGAACAAGGAACATTTCCTGGAGAACTCTTGAACGAATCATTTTCTTGCCAGAACTGAAAATGCGCTCTCTCTGACCATGGTACTGACTTTCCCTGTGAGGTAACTGTTGGGATACTCTGAGACACAGACACAGCAGAACGGCGAATGTACCTCTTCTTTCCTTTGATGAGAACTTTGTAGTCAGGATGCAAGCCCTTTGGGTAATTTGGAATGGTCCTGACCAATTAGCTAGTAATTTGTTGAATCCTTTAGGGGGAGACAGACTTTGTCGTCAACCTGGAAATTACGATCAAATGCTTTTTTTCCTTAGCAGAGGAATCGACAGAATGATCCATAGCCAACTTGCATGAGTCAGCAATGACATTTTAAGCTCGAACAAGTAGGCATAAAGGGGGTTTTTGCTTCAGCATCATGACTTTTCAGACGGGGGTCCAACACTCCTGCAATAGAGCGATAGGGCCACGAACTTGTCAAACCAAACAATGGAAATGGGAAAAAACCTGTACTTTGAAGGCAACTCTCGCATGCAAATAGCAGTGCAGTAGATATCGATGCCATGCCTTTGGGTAAGAACGCACAGTTTTCTTCAGCATCGATTCAGAGTGCCATAAAAAACGCTCAACATGACCATTTACCTGAGGTTGGTTTATGGCGATGTGCGAAGGCCCTTGGGACCACATGAAATGTTTCATGAGGTCAGAAAATTTAAACTGGGTGCCTTGATCCGAAAGAATCTTTTTTGAGAATCCTAGACGAAAAAAGATTCCCAATAGTGCTTCTGCTACACTGACAGAAGAGATATCCTTCAAGGGAACAGCCTCTGGGTAACGGGTTGCTATATCAATCAAGGTAAGAATATATCTATGACCTTGTCCGAAGAAGGAGACAGCGGACCCACAAGGTCAACAGCCACACGGTCAAATGGAGTACCCAAAGAATGGAACAAGAAAGGGATATGGACAAACTTTTCCCTTTGGTACTGTCTTCTGACAAACGTCATATGAAGCTACATACTTTGCCACATCTACAGTTTCACCAGGCCAAAATAACTTGTTGAGGACTTGCCCGAGTTCGACGAGAAGCACAATGACCTGACAGAAATAAGATCGTGTGCTACAGATAGCACTGTAGGTCGGAGGTCAGAGGGAACAACAACCTGATCAAAAGGAATGTAATTTTTTTTTAAAGCCTACACAGAACACCGTCTGACAAATAGTAGTAGAAGGTAGCTGTACCTGACTTCTTTACTTCACCAGAAGATGCTAACTGAAAACATGTCTTCACGACTCATCCCCTTTTATTTCGAATAGATCAGAACGAGAAAAATTCAAATCATCGGGATTGACACAGTTTCTTCTCTACCAAATGTTTAGCTTTTAAACCCTGGTAACGGCAGCTAAAGAGAAGGGTTCTTCCATCAATGGAAGCACCCGCCTTCACAGACACAAGGGACATTACCTATGATGAGATCTGCGACAGGACTGTCTAGGACACAGCAGGTAGGTCACCCTCAAAGTAGGGACAAAATGACAGGAACTGTAGCTAGTGGGAATTCATCCACACGTCCTTCGAAAGAAACACAGCTCCTGTGTACCTTTGCATTGGCTATCGGAAATTAGTCTCTTGCGAACACCACAGATGGTAGCACCAGGTCACGCAATACAGAACTTAGAGTGCCATTAACAGAACCCGATTCCAAGTTCAACTTCCCTGTGAATTCACCCGCACTAAACAAGCGAATGGGGAGCGAATTTAAACGAACAAGCAGCAGTAGAGTATTTGTCAGCTGACTTGTCGACGAAGTTGAACTGTCAGTCCAAAGGGGCACTTATCGGATGACTAAGATTACAAATCTTGCATGGGTTTCTACCTGAAATTCCCAGAACATTTGGAAGCCCATGCCCTGTCTTTTTACAAGAAAACAGACAACACTGGGAGACTGGGAAATGTATTTCCTGATGAACCTCTACTGACTGATAGGGGCGAGTGCCACGACCACGGTAATGGTTACCACGCCTCGATTAGCTGGGGTGCTGGGATTCTGAACAGGATGAGGGGCAAAATACCTGCGACCTCTATCTGACTGACCACGGGAATGGGGGTCTATCTGACTGTCCAGAAGTATTATGGGAAACAGAGGCAAAAATATTACATCAGCCTTTCTGGAAAGGAACTTAGTGGGAAAGGGCACGCCCGTATGACTCAGCAGACTTGATGATAGCATCAAATGTTTTTTCATCTTTTTACACAGGAAAGTAGCCAAATCCTTAGAAACACATTCTAAAACCTGCTCTCTCAGAATAAGATCAACAAGATCCTGAAAAGATTTCTCAGTCTTGGACAACGAAATCCAACGATCAAGAAGGCGTTTAAGTTCCACTGAAAAAGTTTCAAAGGGTTCATCTGTACTAGGCTTTGACTCACGAAAACGCTTACAAAAACCATCTGGAGTACACTGAAATTTCTTCAACAAACTTTCTTTCAACAGCTCATAAGAAACCTCATTATTTTCTGCCAAACTGTGATAAAGCGTGAGAGCTGAACCTTCAATTAATTGAAGGAGAATGCCATAGCTTTCCCCACCACCCTTTTTAGGAGAGGAGAGGGTTTTGAACTGAAAGAAGGCTGTTAAATTTTTTTCACGTTTTTTCTTTAAAAGGGAGGAAGGAAAGGAGGGAGAGGGGCGAAAAGGGGGAAAGTAGGGAGAGAAAGCCCCCTGGAAAATTTTTAAGAAAAAGGGGGGGAAAAAAGGCCGGGGGCCCCGAAAGGAGCCGAGTGTTTTTTTTTGTTTGTAAAAATTTAACATTTAAAGGGTTTTAAGACCAAACCCAAACAATATTTAAAAAGGTTTTTAAAAGGGCTTTTAAATAGGGGGGGCCAAATAAATACTTTTTTTTAACTATGAATGAAATTATTCCCGGGGTTAATTTTTTTTCACACAAAAAATTTAAAAATTATAAAAATTTTGAAAATTAAAACAAAAAAGAAGTAAAAAAAAAAAGAAGTTTGGGGAAATAAAGGGAAAGGAAGAAAATTAAACATTGGGGGTTTTTCGGGGGGGTTTGCTGACATCGGAAAGATTTGAAAAAGGCTGGAGATAGAAGGCCCCGTGCCCGTTGTGGGGGGAACGGCCTGCGGCTTTAAAGATTTTGTGTGTGGGGTTTGGGTGGGGTGGTGTTGGAAGGTCTCATCAAATGTTTTGGGGTTTTGAAACCCTTTTATAGGCTTGTGCCCAAGGTGAATGTTTTAAAGTCTAGGGTTGGAAAAGGGTCCTTTTTTTGTAGATCTTTCAAACAAAAAGGGCATTTTGAAAATGTTACGTCCCCGCCCCTTTCTAAAAAAAAAAAAAAAAAGAAAAAAAGAAGGAAAGAGGAAAGGAGGATAGAGAAGGTTTTTTGGTAAAAAAATTTAACATAAAAACATGTAATTAATAAACAAAGCAATATTTTAATTCGGGTTTTTTTAAAAATTTTTTTTAAATTGAACCTTCTTTCAAATTAATTAAAATGGGGGGGGAAAAATTCTATTCCCGAAATTTTGTAAAAATTTTCAACCCACACAAAAGAAGGAAAAAAAAGATAAGGAGGAAAAAAAAATTAGGGGGGGGAAAAGGGGGAAAGCACAGACAAAAAAAGGGCCGAAGAAGCAGGGAGGAAAGGGGGGGAAGGGAAAAGGAAGGGGGAGGGGGAGAAGAGGAGGGGAAAGGGGGTTTTAATTAAAAATTTATTTTCTTAATACACAACACCCGGGGAAAATTTAATTAAAGGTTAAGGGCATAGTTTTCCCAATGAATTTTTCAGCTTTGTGGTCCGGGGTTTGGGGTTTTTCGGGCCCGGGTTGTGTATTTTGGTGTGTTGTGGTTTTTGTTGTTTGGGGGGGTTTTGTTTTTTTTAATTCGTAAATTTTAAGCAGGTAAGATGGTTATTGTTTAACTTGTTTTTAACTTTTTTTTTTCCCCCAATTTTTTTGTTATTTTTATCGCGGTTGGGCCTTTGGATTTTTTTTACTGTTTGTAAAAAACCCAAATGTTTAAAACCGCCAAAAATTTATGAGGACAAAAAAGCAAAATTTTAACCCGGGGAATTTTTAAATTTTCCTTTAACTATAAATTTTTTCTTTTAAAAAGTTTTTTTTATTATTTTTTTATTCAATCTGGGAAGCAAAATAAGGACTGGTTTTTCGGGTTTTTCTTATAAAATTTCCAACCAGTATAAAACATGAAAAAAATTTTTAGGGAAAAAAAGAAATTTCTTTTCAACCCCCGGGAACCCTGTAACAAAAAACAATAATTTTAAAAAAGGTTTCCTCTTTTGGGGAAAAAAAGAAAAAAATTTGTTAAAAAAATTTTTAACGAAAAAAAATTTTTAAACCATTTTTAAAAACTTTCTTGATACACTCTCGCCTTCTGTAAAAAATTTTTTAAATTGGGTGAAAACCAGAATTTGGCTTTGGGTGTTTTTTGACCCCGGGAGAAGCACTTTCAGCCGTGTTCCCTGAGATCGATCGCGGCGAAACCCCCGGGAGAAAAATCGATAGATGTCCCGGGGAAGGGGAGTAAAGGCCCCCAGGCAGTAGTGAAGGGTTTCTAATATTTAATATTTTCCCCCCTTTTTTCATTTTTTTTTTTTTTAAATTTTGAAGTTTCTTTTTGCCCGGAATTTTTTTAAAACCTGCACTTTTTTTTCCCCTTTTTAAATTGTTAGCTTTAGGTTTGGTAACGTGGGGATTGCATTTTTTAGGGACCCCAAGTAAGGGGTTTGAAATTTTTCCCACCGCAATGTTTGGGTTATTGAAAGCAGGCGAATCCAAACGAATTTTTTTGATTCCCTTGACCCTTGTGGCCCTAAAGCTTTTGGGCCCAAAAGTTGTCCCTAATTTTTATGTTTGCAAAATTTTTTTAGTTTTTAAGCACTTTTTTTTCCCCCCTTTTCCTTTTTTTCCATTTTACTATTTTCGTGGCGTTTGGGGGTGCTGTTGGATTCTTTTTTGAACCCTTGGTGATGAGAACACCACAAAATTATGGACTTTGGTGTGTCTTGTTTAAACCCCGGGAGACAGACCAAATCCCCCGTGTCTCCTGAGAGTCCGATCAGGGACAAAAGGCCTGGGAGCAGGCATACAGATGATGTCCCCTTAAAGGGGGGACAAGGGTTCCCTCGGCCCGCTAGTGAAGGGTTTTTTTATTTATAATATTTTCCCCCCATTTTTTTCTTTTTTATTTTTTTTTATTAAAATTCTTTGCCAACATACTATTATGACTAAAGAATTGTTAACCTGCACTTTTTTTTCCACTATTTAATTTTTCAAAAGCAGAAATAAATTTGGTCAATCAAAGTGGGAGAGGCAACTTTAGTGACCAAAAAAAATTTTTTTTTCCCCCCCCCCCCCCCCCCCCAGGGCTACCCCCACACCCAAATATTTTTGACCCCATCCTTGTTCCCCTACCCCCCCCCCCCATTTTATATGTTGAAAAATGCTTTTATTTTTAAGCATTTTTTCTTTCCACACTTTCCTTTTTTTCCCTTTTTTTATACCTTCGCGGCGTTTGGGGGTGTTTTTGGATTCTTTTTTGAACCCTTGGTGATGGAACACCCAAAATTTGGACTTGGTGTGTCTCTGTTTGAAACCGGGAGCACAACCAATCCCCGTGTCCCTATGAGTCCGTAAGGGACGAAAGGCCTGGGAGCAGGAAATAAGTGATGTGCCTTCAAAAGGGGGTCAATGGTTCCCTCAGGGCTAGTGAGGGTTTCATATTTTAATATTTCCCCCCCTTTTTTTCATTTTAATTTTTTTTTATTAAAATTTTGCAAGTTTACTATAATGACTGAAGTTTTGTTAACCTGCACTTGTTTTCCCCTTTTTAATTGTTAGCGATAGTTTGGTCAATCAGTGGGAGTTGCATCTTTAGGGCCCAAGTAAGGTTTTTCTGTAAATTTTAGCCATGCAATGCTTGGGTTATTAAACACAGGTGACCACTCACTTTTCTATCTTTTGATCCCCTTGCATTTTTAAAAGGGTCCTAAAAGAGGGGCTAAAAGAGCCCCCTACTTTTTTTTTTGCATAATGCTTTTTTTTTTTTGCATTTTTTTCTCTCCACATTTCCCTTTTGTTCCTTTTTTCCCCTTCGCTGGCTGTTTTGGGGGTCTGTTGGATTTTTTTGCCCCTGGTGTGGAACAAAAGAATTTATGGCTTTGGGGTCTCGGGAAACCGGGAGCACAGCCAAAACAGCCGTTTTCCCCTGATGAGTCGATCAGGGACGAAAGGCTGGGAGCGGAAATAAGATGATGTCCCTTGGGGGGTACAAGGGTTCCCTCGGCAGCTGTGAAGGGTTTTATTTTTAATATTTCCCCCCCATTTTTTCATTTTTTTTTTTTTTTTAAAATTCAAATCTTTCCCAGTCATTATATAATGATGAAGTTGTTAACCTGCCTTTTTTCTCCCCATTTTTTGTTCGAGTATAATGTTTGTAAACCCGTGGGAGTTACTCTTAGGGATCCGAAAAGGTTTTTTGTAAATTCTTAGCCACTCGCAATGTTTGGGGTTATTAAACGCAGAGTGCCCACTCAAATTTTCCATATCTTTTGATCCCCCCTTGCACCCTTGAATGGTTCCCAAGCATGGCTAAAAGATTGTCCCTACATTTTTACTGTTTGCAAAATCCCTTTTATTTTTTAAAGCCTTTTTCCCCTCTCCACATTTTCCTTTTACTCCCCTTCGCTGGCTGCTTTGGGGGTGTGTTGGTTCTTTTTTGAACCTTGGTTGAAACACCCAGAATTATGGACTTTGGGTGTCTTTTTTTGCCCCCGGGAGCACAGAAAACCCGTTTTCCCGATGAGCCCGACCGCGGACGAAAGGCCTGGGGCAGGCAATCCCAATAGAGGCCCTTCAAAGGGGGAGTAAATGGTTCCCTAGGCGCTAGGAAGGGTTTCTCATATTTATAATTATTCCCCCCTTTTTTTCATTTTTAATTTTTTTTATTCAAATCTTTGAATTTTTACTTAATGACTGAGAATTGTTTAACCTGCACTTTTTTTTCCCCCACTATTTAATTGTTTCAGCGTAAAATGTTTGGTAAATCGGGGAGATTGCATCTCTTAGGGATCAAGAAAAGGGTTTGTTCTGTACTTTCTTACCCATCGCAATGTTGGGGTTATTGAAACACCCCGAGCTGCCCCCTAAACCTTTTCCCATATCTTTTGTCTCCTTGCACCCTTGAAGGGTTCCTAAAGCATAGGCTAAAAAGATTGTCCCCTTTTTTATATGTTTGCATAATGTTTTGTTTTTAAGATTTTTTTTTCTCCACACTTTCCTTTGTTCCATTTTACTACCTTCGCTGGCTGCTTTGGGGGTGCTGTTGGATTCTTTTTTGAACCCTTGGTGATGAGAACCCACAGAATTATGGACTTTGGTGTGTCTCTGTTTGACAACCGGGAGCACAGACACAATCAGCCGTGTCTCCCTGATGAGTCCGATCCAGCGGACGAAAGGCCTGGGAGCAGGCAATACAGATAGATGTGCCTTCGAAGGGGAGTACAATGGTTCCCTCAGGCAGTAGTGAAGGGTTTCTCATATTTATAATATATTTTCCCCCATTTTTTCATTTTTTAATTTTTTTTTATTCAATTCTTTGCCAAGTCATTACTATAATGACTGAAGAATTGTTAACCTGCACTTGTTTTCTCCCACTATTTAATTGTTCAGCAAAAAATGATTAACACTGAACAAGCTGTCACACGCAACACACCATGGGGGGTCTTCCCTTCTGAATATCCAACTGTGCGTTATATAGCTGTGCCCAATATGTAACCGTGACAAAACCGATTCCTCTTTACGGTTACATACCACCGATGGGAAGGATGGTTAAATCTGGGCAAATTTTAAACAATTTATTATGAATTTGATTACACCATTCATTCTGCCACAATTCACGACAATACAAACTAGATTTATGACGTAGATCAGAGTGAGGAACAAACTGCATATGCCTCCTGGAAAGACTTGCCACGAGAGCTTGTTTGGCTGCTTTGTCCACCACTGAGTTACCATAGATTCCCATGTGGCTGGGGACCACAAGAAAACTATATGCTTTCCCGAAGAGACAAGCTGAGTATGAAGATCATGAATATCAGCCAAAACTGGATGTGACACTTCTCTTGTCGATAAAGCCGACAATGCCGACAATGAATCCGATAAAATAAGGAAATCATTCTGATCTGACCTGGACACCGCACTGAGGGCAGATGTAAAGCCTTCAGTTCAGCAGTATAAACAGACGACCAATCCCGCAATCTTAACAAGTAGGCTCCTGAAAATTGTTATCACACACACTGGCAGCTGCAGCCCTCTAACCTTTTTTAGACCATCAGTAAAAATCTTGATAAAATCTTTATAAGTTCACATTGCCCAAGATAAAGTTGTTTATATGCAGCACTCGAGGTGACCTCCTTTCGAAATTGAGTTAAATATAAATATTAATTATTAAATCTCTGGATTGGCGACTTTCCAAGGAGGAAAATCGTCTGTAATGGACCGTCATCAACAGCATCAAGATCAATTCCAGCTGCCCCGAAGTGGGGCAAAATACGAATACCTAGTGGAGGAATCTCATTTGGCTTTAAGTCATATTTGGCTCTAAAGGCGGGTTCATAACAAATCATAGGCAGGATTTTCTGGATTAGCCCTCAGTTTCAGGTAGTAATTCATGGAAAGCGCAACCTCCTTAGCTCAGAGGGGGGTTCACCAGATTCAACATACAAACTCTCTTTTGGAGATGTGCGAAGTGCTCCCAGAGCAATCCGCAGTCCTTGATGATGATTGGATCAAGAGCTTTGAGGTAAGACTTTCGTGCAGAACCATATACCACACATCCTAATTCTAACTTTGGTCTCACCAAAAATCCGCCGATTACAATCGCAACAAAGTTCGCTTGTCTGCACCCCAATCAGTGTGACTAATAACCTTCAAAACAATCAAACCTGACTGACAAATTGTCTAATGTACTTATGTGAGGCAAAAAAGAAAGCATTATTATTCAAAATAACCCCCCAAAATTTCACTTGTTGGAAACTTTAATTACCTGACCATTGAGACTGATAGCCGTTCTAAGACCTGAGATCTTTCCTATGGAAATGAATACACTCTGTCTTAGTAGCTGAAAACTTAAATCCATTTTCAGTAAACCACTGCTGAACACGATTAACACACAATGAAGTTGACGCCTAGCTGCAGCCAAAGTTTTCCCTTGGCAGAGATGGAGAAGTCATCAACAAATAATGATTTATCAATTCCAGACTTCACTGACTGGACGATGTTATTAATCTTCAGATTGAACAGAAGTGGAGAAAGGATGCTACAGGGCCCCACTCCTGCTCAAAAGGATCCGAAAAGGTCGAATGAATAGTCTAACACTAATGCCTGTTAGAGCAATAAAAATAGCAATAAACATTGGTAAATTACCTTTGAAATCAAGTGCCTTCAAGTCCTGAAGAATTCCGTGCCTCCATGTTGGTCATAAGCTTTTTCTAAAACAAAAAGAATAGAAACTACATGTTCTCCATTATCAAAGCATCCTGATAAAGACTCATATCGAACCAGATGATCAGTAGTACTGCGGTTGTTCGAAATCCACACTGGGAAACATCTAAGGCCCCAGACGTTCTAACTGCCATAACAATCGAGAATATACCATTCTCTCCATAGTTTTACATAAGCAACTAGTGAGAGCTATAGGACGATAGTTGTTATGGATCCTGATCTTTCCCTGGTTTAGGAATAGGGATAACAACCGCCTCTCTCCAAGAAGGGGAAAATACCCTGAACACCAAACATGATTATACAGAGAACTCATTTAAACCCTCAGTGGCAAATGTTGATAAATTGATAATGAATGTCATCTGGTCCAGGAGCTGAGTTGTTGGCTTCAAAATGGCGTCCTTTAACTCATCATGCTGAAAACGCATGTTGTATTCCTCAGAACTATCTGGCTCGAAGGAACAAGATTTTGACTCCGCTGATCTTTTGATACGCTGGAATTCCTTGCAATAATGATCAGCTGACGAATTTTGATGGATAGTAGCAGCTAGCAAGTTAGCAACCTCCTTTTTATTAGTAATTAATCGATCCATTTACTTGCAAACTTTTATAACTTTCCCTTAATCTTACGGATTAGTTCCAGACTTTCCTTGAATTGACCTTAAAGGACAGATTTGAACAAAAAATTTTCCAAGATTCTTTCTTCTAGTTTTAAAAGTATACCGACACTTAGCCCTACACGCCTGATGTTTAAACTTTGTTCCCCACCATAGGAAACCTAGCAAAAAGTCTTTGAGCACCTTTTCTCTTACCCTTCATAAGTTTTGCACTTTTATCATACTAAGGGGTCATTAACATCATTTGGTTTATCACGGGACTTGGAATGCTTCCTTAGCACTCTCTACTATCACTTTAGTGAACTGCAAAACAGGATCATCATAGCTCCGCAACAGATTCATAGGCAGTCTACGTAAAATCTGTTGCTGATAAAGACTCCAATCTGCAGAGCGAAACTTCCATGTTTCCCGAGGGGACTCCTGCATTTGCTTCGTAAAACAAATAAAAATCGGAAGTGATCACTCCCGCTTAGGTCCGTATGAACCTGCCATTCTAAGTCCAAACAACAAGGAAGGGTCACAAATGGACAAATCCAAGTGAGTCAAAGAACCAGAAGGAGAACAAAAGGTCGGTGAACCTGAATTCAGAAGACAGAGATCATGATCCGATATAAAATTTCAAGAACCTTCCTTGAGAATTGGTGCAGTTACTTCCCCACTGTGGAGAATGACCATTCAAGTCATCCAATATAAAGAAATGGGCTAGGGAGCTGAGAAATTAAACCATCCAACTGATCTTCAAAATCACAGAAGATGGAGATAGATACAAACAACATATCGTAACGACCTTGTTTAACGAGATTACGAGCTGCCACTGCCTCCAGATCCGTCTGAAGTGGAATTTCTGTATGTAGTACCGAATTATGAATATAAAGAGAAACGCCTCTCCTTGAAAAGTCTGCAGAAGCTGGCTTGAGTAAGCAGGAGAAACCAGGAATCTCATGCTTCTTGCTTGCAGTTAAAAGGGTTTCCTGAAGAGCAACTACCGAAGATCAAATAACAGCTCAAGGTCCCGACAATTTGCTTTAACTCCCCTTATGTTCCACTGGAGTATGTCCATGTTAGGTTGTTAAAAGAATATCTATCATCCCTCTTCTCCAGAAACTCACTGTCCCCCAAAGAACTAAAACGGTTCTTCAAGACAAGATCAGAAGCCGATGCTCCCGATAAATTTCTAAGTTGTTTGTTGCCATGCTTGGAATTTGCTCTTACTGGACTGAAACCTGCTGCACCAAATACCTGACTTCGAGATTTTCCCTTAGGAAGGTCTGGAGTCCGAAAAGGACGCTCCTCATGCGTCCTGTCTCGTACTGTTGTTATTGGCCTGTGAGAGAGGGGACATCTCTTTCCTCCGATCCTTCACCCTGACCTCTTGATCCACAGCACTTTGTACAACTGAAACACTTCTTCCCTCACCAGCAGGGACTGAGCCTGTTGTACACTGCTGGACGGAACACTTTGCATTTCTGAGACAAAACCTCAACTGATTGTTCAAGTATGGTAAGCCGATCCAAAACCGATGACAACAATTCTGTCAATTTCTTCTCCAGAGCAGTGAATGGAGCTGCTCCCAGATCATCACCCGATGACCGGTTCGCAGAACCGTTAACCACCTTCTGTGCATAAGTAGCAGCCGAAGGAGTCCTGGCCTCCACTAACCTTCTAGCACTCAAGAAAGGAACATTTCCTCTCAATCTTTACTTTCTGAATCTCGCATTCCTTTTTCCAACACTGGACAACTTTTTGAATTTGCTGAATGATCACCCTTACAATTGACACAGTATACAGCATTTTGTACAAGATTCATCATGCTTCTTCTGTCCACAGTCACGACAGATCTCCTGACCCCGACAAGCTCGACTGGAATGCCCAAAGCATTGACACTTGAAACACCGCAAAGGAGATGGTACAAAAGGCGTAACTTTCACTCGGACATAACCCACTTGACAAACTCTGGGGGAGATGGCATAGCAAAAGTCAAGAATAGCGTGTTGGTTTCAATTAATTCACTTCCTTTAGAGATTTTAACTCTATGGACCTGCAGAACACCCTGACTTTCCATCTCAGTCCGAATGTTTTGATTCAGCAACTCCAGCCAAGTCAGCACATCTGATTACCCCTTTCGAGTAGTTGAGAAAGGGGTGAATGGAAACCTTAACTGTGATCTGCATAAGTTGAGAACCATCCCTTTTCAGCAGCAACCGAGACGCCGCTTCCGTAGCACAGTTAACAAGGTAACTACCAGATCGGTGTCTTTTAATCATTTTAAATCCTGTGGACGAAACTCCCTCGAACCACTTGCAAACAGCAAACGGAGAAATCCGAGCAATGGATTCTTTCGGATCTTTTGCTTCACACTAAAAGGAAGCTTGGCCATGTGTTTTGGATACCCTTTCTCTTTGCCACTTCTCTTATCTCGTTTATCTGAATCTGAATCTCTACTCATAGTCTCGTCCATAAGCGTGCCATGTGCATTCATCGTTTCTTCTCTATTTGTTAGGGGGTAGTTGTTTAGATGTCATAAGGAAAAAAAAAAATTCACCTCCCTACTCCACACCCGCCATCGAGTGCCCACAAGGACGATGCCCCTAAGCGGTTCTCAGCAAAGGGAAACACCAGGGTTATAGTGCAGGTATACACCGCGTGACACGCACTCCACCCTATCCACCAGGCTCATGACCAAACTGCCGGGAACGGACAGGAGGCCACTCACCTGGCTTCCAGGGCAAGCAACGTGGCACACGGTTTGACCCATGCCATGCCACACTGTGAAGGCGACCGGTTGACAGCATTGGGCCCCATGCTGCCCCCGTCTAGGGGAAGTCCGGGCCAAAGTGGCGTGTTGAGGGGCGCGGATCCTACTCCGAATCCCTCTCAACCACCAGGACACCATTCTCCCCCGACACGGGTCGCACCGCACGGTCAACACGGTGGACCAAGAGGCCACAGAGAAAATAGAAGTGCTACAGAAGACTTGTGAAAAAAGGAAAAAGAATAGGATAAAGATCCGTAAAGGCAGAAGATAGACAAAACGAGAAACTGCAGATTAATAAGGAGAATGTTGAAAGAGAAATGCAGGTGAAAGAACCATGGGTAGGCAGAAAAAACACAAAAAAAACAGAGAAAAAGAAAGCCCACTTAAAACAAAGTCCCACCCTCAAGGGGCACAAGAGGGTGACCTGAGAACTAAAAATAAGACACCCCACCCAGGTCCCCCAGGGCAGACCACCGGTGGGGGCGTCCAGGTAATATAATTTTGATTCTGCAGATGTAGCAACATATCATAGGCTTTCTTCGGAGTCTGTGATTATCCATACAAGCAACACGAAGCCAATAATTTGCATACGTATTAATTATAAGAGGGTATCTTCCAGATTCGCCAGTACACTTAAGTGCCTAGCAGCTTTTGGACTTACACCAAGAAATCTTTTAATAGCAGCTAAGTGCACCCTTTCCAATTTGTTCCTGGTAGATGACAGTCCCCAAATCTCTGCTCCATAGTTAAGATAGGTTGTATTTGGCAATCGAATAGCTTAAAGGAAATACCAGGAGAATGTTCACCTATTGACCATAGCATTCTGTTGATAGCAATTAATCCTTTCTTTGCTCTGTTTGCTAGGTCACTCATGGTTGGTTGGAAAATAATCTTGTGGTCAGTTTATCCCGGGATACTTATAATGTTAACAGGGGAAATTTGAGCTCACCAAAAGCCAATTTTCTTTCGAAGGGGGCCCGCCCATTTAAATACAAAAAATATTTGACTTTTCCCAGTTTCACAGTAAATTAACTTTTTGAAGTTTTTTAAAATTATACAAGTTGGGTTTGAAAAACCAAATAACAGTATCAGAAATTTTTTGCAACATCATCAGCAAATAACAGAACAAAAAATTCGAGGTCTGGAAAAAGTTGAATACCATGTCTACCAAAAGTGTTTATATCTTTAGTTAGTTCATTGATAAACAGTGAAAAAAGCACAGGTGAACACACCTCACCTTGTTTTAGGCCCCGTGGGCATAGAAAAGTATCAGTAAGGTCACACTAGTTCGATTACACAAGTCTTCACAACATTATACACACTTTGCAATGCTTTCAAGAATTTTCCATTAAGACCATTGACAGAGAGAACCTTCACAAATTTATCCTACTTACTAGGTCAAAAGCCTTCCTAAAGTCTATGAATGCGACATAGAGCTTCCTGTGTCTTAACAACTGCTTCTGAATCATTGCCAGTAAAGTGAAAATGTGATCTGTGGTACATCGTTTGTCACGAAAACCAGCTTGCTCCTCCCCCAGAATATTGTTCATTTCAATCCATTTGGTTAACCTTCTATTGAGAACAAAGCTATATATTTACTACAAATATTCAACAAAGAGATTCCACGGTAGTTATCTGGGCAATTCCTATCACCCTTCTTAAATAGTGGTTGCAAGATAGAGACTGACCAAATCTTCCGGAAACAAACCCTCATCAAAAATTGTATTGAAAAATTTAACAAAGAAAGGCATAATGACTTGTCTACTGTACTTGTAAAACTCTCCAATAAGTTTATCTGGGCCAGCTGCCTTATTACCCTTTATTGATCGAATTGCAACTTCATTTCGGTAACAGAAATAGGTTGATTCAAAAAGTCACAGTCAGTATGTACGGGTTCTCTATCATAATATTCATCAAAATCCCAACTGGTGTTTAATTCAACAGATAAGTCATTAAAAACACCTTTAAAGTGATTATACCATTGATCACTAGAAATCGACCCCTGACCTTGAGTTCTTGGCCTAATTGAACGAACAACTTCCGGAATTTCTTTGAGTCATTTATATTACTTTGTAACGATGCAATGATATTTCATTATGTAGCTTCCTTTTCTGTCGTAACAATTCCTTATACTCTCTCCTTTTCTGGCCATAGGCAATTCTGTCATTATCGTTATTAGTTCTATGAAACTTGTTTATCTGCGTTCGTAATACTTTTCTGCTTTGTTTACATTTAAGGTCGAACCAAACATTTCTCATACCTGTGCCAAATCTAATAGTTTTCATCATACATTCACCAGCATACACAAAACATTCATTAAACTTGGACAAGGCTGATTAATGTTAACACCAACAAGGTCAGCAGCTTCACTAACTAATGATGAGACATGGTCAGAGTTCATACGTTCATAAAAAGCAGCTAGCTGAACTTTCTTCATCCCATTTGTACTTACTAACAGAAACAACTTGGTGAGCATTATTCTCAATAACAGGTAAACAGTCAGCACTATCAGACAGCGAGGAAAAAACAGAACAACAACAGCATGCTTAGTTTCTATTAACGGTCTTACATTAAGGCACTGACAATGAGGAAGCACGGAACTTGAGGCAATCATATAATCAATTACGCTAGAACCACTATCAGATACATAAGTAAAGTCACCTGAACATTTGAATGCTTTCAGACCGTTGAAAATACATAGATCAAATTCATGACATACATTTAACAATATCGACCAAAATAGTTTACCATAGTATCCTTGGAGATTCTCGGAAAGGGTTCCTCACTTAGGGACGCATCCATATCATATGACATATAATTCTCTACAAATACTTCTTTTACGTCATCAATGGGTCACAATTACTCAGGTTAAGTAGGCCAGTTCTTGAATTTAAATCACACAAATTATCATTGGTAACCACCCAGTTTCTCTAGAAACTTCCAACAAGCATTCTTCTAACAAGGATATGCCGTTATAAATATCTGTTTCTTCATAGTATTTAGAACCTTCAGGTGGGAGATAAGCACCTATTATTAAACAGTCCGAGTTCAATCCTAGAAGGCGGCGAGAAAACTTCAGAACAATAATATTGTCAATTTCACTGTCCACTCTTTCAACATAATTTGCAAATTCATTCCTAATTAAGAAAGCTACACCCCCCGACAAACGACCAAAAACACTATCTGACACCTTAACACCCGGGCTAGAGAAAACTTTATGAGAAGGGAACATTGTATCTGGAACTGCTTTTGTAAATGTTTCAGCCAACAGTATACAGTCATATCTGTCAACTAAACGCAAAACGTCAGGCTCTCTGGCAATACGCCAAAGACCTTCAACGTTAAGTGATGCAAAAGTCAAAAATTTACTTTTTTATGTACACTTCTGCGTAGTAGAACATAAGGTACAGTCTTCAGCTGTAGCCAACGCTGGCTGCACTGCAGTGGGACTAGAGTGTTCAGTGCCCTGGCCTGCCCGTCATTTCCTGTCGCCCATGCTGCCGCTCCGGCCCTCTGACGCCGGGGAGGCGTTCCTGCTGCCTTCAGGCTTACGTCTGTCCAGCCAGCCCTTCGGCAGTTTGGTTTGCCTGGAGGGCGTCACCACTTGAAGCCTTGGTCTTGTCACCCTTGCCCGCAATAGGGTGCTTCTCCATACTGCCAGCAGAGGCCTGAGAGCGGCCCCGTGTCGTGGTTGGCGAAGGCAGAGAGCCACGCGCCGACAAGGACCGTGCCTGGTGACAGCGACCGATACGGCCCCTACCTCGACCCCCCTCCTCACACTGGTGCTGTAGGTCCCGTCGCCTGGTGTTGCGGACTGCTGCGGGTGGATAGAGGGGAACCCCTGCCTCGGCCCCCGCTCCCCATGTCCGTTGGTCCTCGCCTGGTGTTGGGGCTGTGCGGGGTGACAAGGGAACCCTGCTCGACCCCGCTCCCCACCGTAGGTCCCGCCTGGTGTATTTGCGGGGGCCTAGCCTGCGTGGGGTGTGAAGCAGTGGGAGGTGGGAACCCCAGGTCGCACCGCAACGGTCAACACGGTGGACCAAAGGCCACAGAGAAAATAGAAGTGCAACAGAGACTTTGAAAAAAGGAAAAGAATAGGATAAAAGATCCTATAGGCAGGAAGATCGACAAAACAGGAAACTGCAGATTCATAATTAGAATGTATGAAAGAGAAATGCAGGTGGATAAGAACCATGGGTAGGCCAGAAAAAAACCAACAAACAAAACAGAGAAAAAAAAGCCCACTTAAAACAAAGCCCCACCCTCAAGGGGGGCACAAGAGGTGACCCAGAGAACTAAAAATAAGTACAGCCCCACCCAGGTCCCCCAGGGCAGAGACCCTCGGTGGGGGTGTCCAGGAAAATACTATTGATTCTGCAGATGTAGCAACCTAACAAAAGGCTTTCTTCGGGAGTCCTGTGATTATCCATACAAGCCACACGAAGCCAAACTTTGCATACTTAAGTAATAAAAAGAGGGTATCTTCCCAGATTCGCCGTACCTACGTGCCTAGCAGCTTTTTGACTTACAACCAATAAATCTTGTAAATAGGCAGCTCTAAAGTGCAAACCTTTCAATTTGTTCCAGGTTAGATGACAGTCCCCCCAAATCTCTGCTCCATAAGTTAAGATATGTTTGTATTTGGCAATACGAAAGCTTAAAAGGAAATACCAGGAGAATGTTCCACCTATTGACCATAGCAATTCTGTTTTTTGATAGCAATTAATCCTTTCTTTGCTCTGTTCTATGTCACCCATGGTTGGTTTGGAAAGAATAATCTTGTGGACATTAATTATACAAGATACTTATACATGTTAACAGTGGAAAGTTTGAGCATCACCAAAAGTCCAATTTTCAGTTCGAAGCAAGGTAACCGCATTCCTGAATACAACAATATTTGACTTTTCCAATTCCTCCTAGTAAATAATCTAAACGTTTGAAGTATTAGACAATAATACAAGGTGGTTTGCAAACCATTAACATATCAGAAAATAATGCAACATCATCAGCAAATAACAGAATCAAAAGTTCAATGAGTCTGGAAAAAGTTGAATACCATGACCTACCAAAAGTGTTTATATCTTTAGTTCGTTCACGATAAACAGTGAAAAAAGCACAGGTGAACACACCTCACCTGTTGTTAAGGCCCCGTGGCATAGAAATTATCAGTACGGTCACCCCAACCGAGTTCGTTACTCACAAGTCTTACAACATTATACACACTTTGCAATGCTTTCAAGAATTTTCCATTAAGCCCATTGACCGAGAGGAACCTTCCCACAATTTATCCCTACTTTACTAGGTTCAAAAAAGCCTTCTAAAGTCTAGGAATGCGACATAGAGCTTCCTGTGGTCTTAACAACTGCTTCTGAATCATTGGCCAGTAAAGTGAAAATGAGAATCTGTGGTACATCGTTTTGTCCACGAAAACCAGCTTGCCCTCCCCAGAATATGTTCATTTAATCCTTTGTTAACCTTCTATTGAGAACAACAATATATATTATTTACTACAAATATTCAACAAAGAGATTCCACGGTAGTATATCTGGGCAATTCCTATCACCCTTCTTTAAATATTGGTTGCAAAATAGAGACTGACCAATTCTTCCGGAAACAAACCCTCATCAAAAATTGTATGAAAAATTTAACAAAGAAAGGCATAATGACTTGTCTACTGTACTTGTAAAAACCCTTCCAATAAGTTTATCTTGGCCACTTGCCTTATTTATACCCTTTATTGATCGAATCGCAACTTCAATTTCGTAACAGAAATAGGATGATTCAAAAAGTCACGAGTCAGTATGTACGGTTTCTCTATCATAATATTCATCAAAAATTCCCAACTGGTGGTTAATTCAACAATACGAGGTCATTAAAAACACCTTTAAAGTGATTATTCCATTGATCCACAGAAATCGACGCCCTGAACCTTGAGTTCTTGGCCTAACTGAACGAACAACTTCCTCGGAATTTCTTTGAGTCAATTTATTTACTTTGTAACGATCAATGATATTTCATTATGTTAGCTTCCTTTTTCTGTCGTAACAATTCCTTATACACCTCCTTTTCCTGGCCATAGCAATTCTGTCATTATCGTTATAGTTCTATGAAACTTGTTTATCTGCGTTCCGTAATACTTTTCTGCTTTGTTTACATTTAAGGTCGAAACAAACCTTTTCTCATGTACCTGTGGTGCAAATCTAATAGTTTTTCGATCATACATTCACCACATACACAAAACATTCATTATTAAACTTTGACAAGGCTATTTTTGATTAATGTTTTAACACCCAACAAGGTCACAGCTTCAACTAACAATGATGAGAACATGGTCAAGTTCATACGTTTCCATAAAAAGCAGCTAGCTGAAAACTTTCCTTCAATCCCATTTGTACTTACAACAGAAACAACCTTGTGGAGCATTATTCTCAATAACATTAAACAGTCAGCACGATCAGACAGCGAGAAAAACAGAACAACAACAGCATGCTTAGTTTCTATTAACGGTCCATACATTAAGGCACTGACAATGAGGAAGCACGGAACTTGAGCAATCATATAATCAATTACGCTAGAACCACTCTCGAGATACATAAGTAAAGTCACCTGAAATTTGAATCTTTCAGACCGTTGAAAATACATAGATCAAATTCATGACCATACATTTATCAAAATATCGACCCAAAATAGTTGACCATAGTATCCTTTGGAGATTCTCGAAAGGGTCCTCACTAGGGACGCAATCCATATCATATGACAAATAATTCTCTACAATACTTCTTTTACGTCATCAAATGTCACAATTACTCAGGTTAAGACGTTTCATCAGGTTCTGAATTTGGAAATCACACACAAATATCATTGGTAACCACCCAGAATCTCTAGAAACTTCAACAGAACATTCTTCTAACAAGGATAATGCCGTTATAAAATATCTTTTTCTTCATAGTATTTTTGAAAACCTTCAGGGTGGAGATAAGCACCTCTTAATAAACAGTCCCGATTCAATCCTAGAAGCGGCGAGAAACTTCAGAACAATTATATTGTCAATTTCACTGTTCCACTCTTTCAACATAATTTGGCAAAATTTCATTCTAAATAGGAAACTACACCCCCCCGACAAACGTACCAAAAACGACTATCTGACAACCTTAACACCCGGGCTAGAGAAAACTTTATGAGAAGGGAACATTGTAGCTGGAACTGCTGTGAAATTTTCAGCCAACATTATACAGTCATATCTGTCACTAAACGCAAACGTCAGGCTCGCTGGCAATACGCCAAAGACCTTCAACGTTAGTGATGCAAAAGTCAAAAATTTTCTTTGTATGTACACTTCTGCGTAGTAGAACATAAAGGAAACAGTCTTCGCGTAGCCAACGTGGCAGCACTGCAGTGGGACTAGAAGTGTTTCAATGCCCTGCCTGCCCGTCATTTCCTGTCGCCGTGCTGCCGCTCCGGCCCTCTACGCCGGGGAGGGCGTTCCTGCTGCCTTCAGGCTTACTCTGTCCAGCAGCCTTCGGCAGTTTTGGTTTGCCTGGAGTCGTCACACTTGAAGCCTTGGTCTTGTCACCGCTTGCCCGCAATAGGGTGCTTCTCCATACTGCCAGCAGAGCCTGAGAGCGGCCCCGTGTCGTGGTTGGCGAAGGCAGAGAGCCCCGCGTCTACACTTGAGAACAAGGACCGTGCCAGGTGACAGCGACCGAGACGCCCCCCTAACCTCGACACCGCTCCTCAACACTGGAGCTGTAGGTCCCGTTCGCCTGGTGTTGCGAAAGCCTGGCGGGTGGGATGATATGGGAGAAGCCCCTGCCGTCGTGCCCCCGCTCCCCCACCTGGTGCCGTTGGTCCCCCGTCGCCAGGTGTTTGCGACAGCTGCGGGGTGGACAGAGGGAAACCCCTCCCTCGACCCCCGCTCCCCACACTGGTGCCGTAGGTCCCGTCGCCTTGTTTGTGTAAGACTGCTGCGGGTGGACGGAGGGGAAGAAAAACCCCTGGCCGAAGCCTCGCATGTGTGTGGGTGAAACCGGCACATCACTTGACACAGCATGGGCCCCGACTCAGTGTGCGCTGCTTGCCTTCAGATCAACAGCTTGTCATGTATCAGGTGTAATGGAAGCAGGTTATGACAGTCCCGAGCGTCCTCAGAACAGGTCGTCCTGTGGGAAAGGTCAAACGGTCAATTTGTGTAATCACCAGTGCCTTGTCCTCTCTGGGTTTTCAGTCCGTCTTCCGTCTGCTGCGCACTGTGTCTGTCCTTCATCTTCACTCTACTTACAGATCTGTCCTCTTTAATCCCTAAATTGGGACTAAAAACCCCAAGATCCCAGTGTTTCTCCAGTGTCGTGAAAGTCGTCATGTCGCCTGTAGTGCCCAGTCCCCGCAACAATTAAAGCTACCATTGGGCACCCCCCCTCCCTCCTGCATTCCCCGTAGACACCCTCTATGGGCACGGTCATTGTCGTCGCGAGTAATTGTCTGTCCCTATAGGTCGATATCAATAACTGCGAGTGTGATGTGTATTAACAGCGCCGTCTGTTGTCGTAGTCGTAGTTCTGTCGTGACTGATGGCCGTCTTCTCAATGCCTGAACGGGCACCACACGGCCGTTTCCTCAGGTAACCCCGTCGCCCCTCTTTCCGAAGTCGCATCCATCTCGTCACGCTGGTGCGGGTGAGAATCAGACCAAGTCTGACGCCTTTCATTCTCCTGCAGCTCACACGAGCCCTCTGGTGGATATCAGGACCATGGTCAAGTCATGCCGCCATGAAGGTAACGATGACAGCTCTCTTCCTCTTCTGGTCACTCTGCGTCGTCCCACGCGAACAGCATCGACAACATCGTCACGTCACCACACGAAGTCAGTGTAGTAAAGGTATGAGCGTACTGACCACCCTGATGATGTTTTCACCGGACGGTTTCCGTCCATCCCGGAAATCTTAACGTTCTCTTGCGACGTAGATCTACTGTATTTCGTGTCAAACTGGTTTCTCTAGTCTCCGAATGTAATCTTCTGACTCGTGCATTCGCCTTTGGGGGGTCTGTATATTCGTCGAGTTTTCCGTGTGACTGGCCTGCGACACAAACGACAACCCCTGCTTGATTGTCGGACATGTCTTGTGCAAACTGATTCCGCATAATGACTGTCTGGTGTTAAAAAGCTGGAGACACTAATCCTCCATCACAGAGTCAATCTGGCTGTGACAGACGCGCCTCACTACCCCCTCCCCCCCCCCCCCACCGCCCCCGCTGTTGGCGTTGACTGTAATTCCTGAGGATGGGTCCGGGATTTTCTTCCACGTCACCACATCGCCAAGATCAACACTGCCGACCAACCACAACAAAAGCAAGTCTGACGCCTAACTTCAGTTGAGTAAAATTAGCGTCCCGGGACTTGTGAAAGATACACTGCTGTCGCTCTCTTTGGCCATGAAGATAATGAAAACAGGTTGAAATACCCACAGAAAGTCAGTCTGCAGCGCATAATTGGCATGATCGGCAAACTAGCAAGCACGATTTCCTCATTAGAAAACACTTGACATTTTCTAAAGTCCAAAAAATCATTCACGCTATGCTACAGGTGGAACGACGGAGCTCTTTGTCAAACACGACCGACCCGAACGGTGACCGCGCGTTCACTTCCCAGAGAGAGAGAAGAGAGAGAGAGAGAGAGAGGAAAGGGAGTGATAGGGGGATGGGGGGTGGAGTCAGCGAATGTAAGGGAAGGTGGTAGAGAGGAGGGGGATGGAAGGATGAAAGGGCAGGGATTATACCGCGCTGTGTTGTCCTACAATGTTGTTGATGAACGTTCCTAAAATCTATTTTTTTAAAATGCGCTAAAGTTTCACCCCCCCCATAAAAAGGCCGTGGGTGGGGGAAAACTGGGTTGGAAAGTTGGACGATGATTCCATAGAAATGAAAGAAATCATAACTGAAAGACAGAAATAAAGAAAGAAGCAAGCAAGGAAGCAAGGAAGGAAGCAAGCAAGCAAGGAAAACAAAGAAAGCAAGCAAGCAAAGCAACAACAACAAAGAAGCAAACAAAGAAGCAAACAAAGAAGCAAA
>CM031608.1:52692414-52720516 GCA_018398815.1 Conus ventricosus
TTTTTTGTTTTATTCGTTTATACTCCCCTGCGAAGACCTAAGAGGTCGAACGCGTTGTGTTTGTCTTGTGACTCGTTTGTCCAGTTCTCTGGGCGGTTCGCTAACATTTATTTAAGATTTGTTTTAGATTTCCCCCTGCAGTCGTCTGCTTTGCAACTAAAGTATTTACAATTGGGATATATCCCGAATGTTGGTCTGAGGCGGTAAATCTTTCCACGGCGCAAGAAAGGTAGCACTGAACAAGTTGAGAATTACATGGCACATCACTGTTAAACATTATCGGTAGATTGTATCGAACATTGAATGAAAGATTAACAACATTTTGCAATCAAGCAGATTTGATCCCGAAAGCCAAGCAGGTTTTCGTAAAGGTTACAGAACAATCGACAACATTTTTTCTCTGCAATCTCTCATACAAAAATATGTCACAAGGAAAGATGGCCGTTTCTACACTCTTTTTGTTGACTTTTTAAAAGCGTTCGACTGTGTTGTATTTGCTGTTGCAAAGAGGTGTCCATGGTAAATTATTCTTATCATTACAAAGTATGTACAAAAGCGTAAGAGCTGCTGCGAGAATTGCAACAAACATAACTGAGTACCTTGACTGTATCTCTAGTGCTAGACAAGGATGCATTTAAATCCCATGTTATTTTCAGTTTTCCTTTCAAAGCTGGAGCAAGAACTTTAATCTTGGTACTAATGGAATAAATGTCTTTGCTCATCTATTTAATATATCCTTACTAATGTATGCAGATGACATTGCTCTCGTTTCAGACTCAGTGGAAGATTTACAGAAGATAATTTGTTTGGAATATTTTTGCAAGAAATGGGGACTCATGATCAAAATGGACAAAACTAAGTGGTTATCTTAAAAAGGTGGTTTTGTTAAAAATTGCGAGACTTGGTAGTATGCAGGAAAGAGGTAATTGTAGAATCTAGTTATAATTACCCAGGAATTGTTTACCACCGTTACGGATGGAATGGGTCGTGTCTGCATGTGTCTGACTGTCTGACTCACACACAGAAATTATGGATGCATGCACGACTTTTCCAATGCACATACACACCCCCACTCATCCGAACATTGACAGCCAGGCAACAGAACAACACCTTTGTTTTGTTTTATGCTGCCCGAGCCATCAGACAAACATATATAATAAATACAAGAACATCAATAGGTCGGCACGCCAACCATAAGGCGTACACACAAAATATATCTAATATATAACTGGCAATCTATTAGCGCTGTGGTTCCAACGACGACCGTAGACGATGACGACGACGAGACGATGAAGACGACGAGACGATGAAGAGGACGAAGACGACGAAGATGATGAAGACGACGACTACAGCGTCAAGTCCGACACAGGACTACTAGAACATCACAGAGCTGTGGCTCAAAAATCACTATCACATTCACGGCGTCTCTGCCGACGACAAGGCGACAGTCTCACACAGGAGCTGTGGCTCACACACGCAACACAGAACGCAGCGACGGCTAGCCAACAGGTCGCTGGTTCGAAAACTCGGGAGCGGCCGCTCTGGCTTGGCAGCAGCGGCGTCTCCGGCCACACTGGCTCAGCGGGTAGTCGGTCTCGGGCGGGGGGGCAGGTAGGATAGTTGTCGGCACTCGGCCGGCCTTCGACCCGACACAGGGTGGAGACAAGGGGTAGATACAGCTACGGCCCGGACTCTTCGGAAAATGGCAGCCAGTCCCTACAGTCCAGGACACACTTCTACCAGGGGGAAAACTGATGCCACAAAAAAACGGATGGAGTCCCTTTACGGCCTTCTGGATAGTTGCGGCCGGAATGCATGCAGAGTCTGCCGGTTCAGCTCACCCCGCTTAACAGTGCGCAGGTGAGCACAGTCAGGTAAACTTTTCAACCGGTAAAACTTTCGACTACCTTCAGTTAGCACGGTTGCATGCAAAATTGTTGACTGGACGGGAAACCCGGTCCGTCACAATACTCCCCCCCCTAAAGGAAACAATGTCCGAGATTGTTTTTACAAAGAGGAAGTAAACAAACTACAGGTCACAAAATTCCAGAAAAAAACACTGAAAAGGACATCAAAACTGGGATGTACACAAACCAATGTCTAAGGAACAGACTGGTTCTCAAAAGAACGTGAAAGAAGATCAGCGAAAATGTTCGATGATCCTGGAATGGTTCCACTTCGAACGAGAATTCCTGCAGAGACAATGCCCAACGCATAATCCGGGAATTCTTAAAATTTGACGTTCGAAGGTACGTCAAGGTCGATAGTCTGTTTGTAGGATAAAACCCTACTCCCAAAGGTATCGAACGAACTTCTGAACAGCCAGACAATGGCTAAACCATCTCGTTCGATGGTACTGTATGATTTTTCACGATCCAACAACTTGCGACTCCCCAAACACAGCTGGGTGAAGTACATCACATTCCTCTCTGCGTAGTACAGCACCTAGCCCAACAGAACTAACATCAGTTCTAAGAACAAAGGGCTTACCTAATTGAAGTAACAGTAATACAGGTGCTGACGACAAAATACTCTGAATCTTCTGTAACGCTACTGCACATTCAGGGGTCCAAGAAATAGATCTTCCAGTCGACACTTGATTAAATCAGAGAGTGGAGGACTGGAAGTGGAAAAAACTGGGAACACATCTCCTGTAGAAGCTAAGCAAACCTAGCAAAGATATGACTTGCTTTCTGGTAGTAGGGGTGGGAATTCTCAGAATCTTGTTCTGTTCAGGACGCATAGTACCACCTCCCACGGTATGTTCCAAGAAATTCCAGGGAACGGAAACTTGCCTCGATTTTCGAGGGACGAGCTTGTGAGGTTGAAAGACCTCAGACACGAAAGAACACCTTTCACATGACGAATTGTGCATCCCATGAAACAGTATGAACCAGAATATCATCAAAGAAACTGACGGCTGAGAAACTGATCCAAGCTAGCATGCGCATCATGCGTGCGAAAACAGCAGGTGCTGACACAAGACCGAAAGGCATCCTTACAAAAAGACCCTATGCGTTGTAAAAGCTGTCTTTGGGACGGTCCTCGGGTCTTTAACAACTATCTGCCAATATCCCTTTGCAAGATTTATCTTTGTAAAGAAGTTTGCATCAGATTAAACTTGCAAATAAACTTTCCACGTCAGGAATGGGATCAGCATCGAAGACGGTAATCTTATTCAGAGAACGGAAATCAATGCAAAAGCGACATGTACCATCGTTGGTCCTGACTAGTACAACTGGAGAGGCATAGGGCTATTTGAAGGTTCAATGATACCGAGTTCCAAATGATGCCAATTCTCTCTCAACAACCTCTCTAGCAGAGAAGGGGATGTCATAACACCTTTTTCTAACTGGAACATCTGTTGTTAGAGGATCTCTAATAGTACGTTGCCAGAAAAGGAGCCTGGTTTCGGAGTCAGAATATCCTGAAAATCTCAAAGACTCTTCGTAACTCTCAGCACTGCTGTCAGACAAAGTACTATCAAACTGTACTGAATCGATGTTCTCATCTGGCATAGGAACAAGGTAAAGTGTGTATTGGTTATGCGTTCATCGCAGTCTTGAAAAACACCGACCGTGTACGTGACTACAGGATCACAAGAATTTGGACCGGGGTTCGAACAAGGAACATTTCCTGGAGAACTCTTGAACGATCATCTTTCTTGCCAGAACTGAGATGCGCTCTCTCTGACCATGGTACTGACTTTCCCTGTGAGGTAACTGTTGGGATACTCTGAGACACAGACACAGCAGAACGGCGAATGTACCTCTTCTTTTCCTTTTGATGAGAACTTTGTAGTCAGGATGCAAGACCTTGGTAACTGGGAATGGTCCTGACCAAATTAGCTAGTAACTTGTTTGAATCCGTAGGGAGGAGAACAAGGACTTTGTCGTCAACCTGGAAATTACGATCAAAATGCTTTTTTTCCTTAGCAGAGGAATCGACAGAATGATCCATAGCCAACTTGCATGAGTCAGCAATGACATTTTTAAGCTCGAACAAGTAGGCATAAATGGGGTTTTGCTTCAGCATCATGACTATCAGACGGGGTCCAACACTCCTGCAATAGAGCGATAGGGCCACGAACTTGTCGACCAAACAACTGAAATGGGAAAAAACCTGTACTTTCTGAAGGCAACTCTCTGCATGCAAATAGCAGTGCAGGTAGATACGATGCCATGCCTTTGGGTAAGAACGCACAGTTTTCTTCAGCATCGATTCAGAGTGCCATGAAAACGCTCAACATGACCATTTACCTGAGGTTGTGGTATTGGCGATGTGCGAAAAGGCCCTTGGTACCACATGAAACTGTTTCATGAGGTCAGAATTAAACTGGGTGCCTTGATCCGAAAGAATCTCTTTTGAGAATCCTAGACGAAAAAAGATTCCCAATAGTGCTTTGCTACACTGACAGGAAGAGATATCCTTCAAGGGAACAGCCTCTGGGTAACGGGTTGCTATATCAATCAAGGTAAGAATATATCTATGACCTTGTCCGAAGAAGGAGACAGCGGACCCACAAGGTCACAGCCACACGGTCAAATGGAATAGTACAATGAATGGAACAGTAGAACGGGATACTGGACAAACTTTTCCCTTAGGTACTGTCTTCTGACAAACGTCATATGAAGCTACATACTTGCCACATCTACTAGTTTCACCAGGCCAAAATAACTTGTTGAGGACTTGCCAGAGTTACGACGAGACAGCACAATGACCTGACAGAATAAGATCGTGTGCTACAGATAGCACTGTAGGTCGGAGGTCAGAGGGAACAAACAACACCTGATCACAAAGGAATGTAATTTTTCTTTAAATGCCTACACAGAACACCGTCTGACAAATAGTAGTAGAAGGTAGCTGTACTGACTTCTTTACTTCACCAGAAGATGCTAACTGAAAAATGTCTTCAACGACTCATCCTCCTTTTATTTCTGAATCAGATCAGAACGAGAAATATTCAATCATCAGGGATCTGACACAGTTTTCTTCTCTACCACATGTTTAGCTCTAGCCCTGGTAACGGCAGCTAAAGAGAAGGGTTCATTCACATCACTGGAAGCACTGCCTTCACAGACACAAGGGACATTACCTATGATGAGATCTGCGACAGGACTGTCTAGGACACAGCAGGTTAGGTCACCCTCAAAGTAGGGACAACTGACAGGAACTGTAGCTAGTGGGAATTCATCCACACGTCCTTCGAAAGAAACACAGCTCACTGTAGTACCTAGCATCTGGCTATCGGAATTAGTCTCTTGCGAACACCACAGATGGTAGCACCAGAGTCACGCAATACAGAACTTAGAGTAGCCATTAACAGAACCAGATTCCAAGTTCAACTTCCCTGTGAATTCACCTGCAGCCTAAACAAGCGAATGGGGGAGCGAATAATCGAACAAGCAGCAGTAGAGTATTTGTCAGCTGACTTGTCGACGGACAGTTGAACTGTCAGTCACAAAGGGGCACTTATCCGGATGACTAAGATTACAATCTTGCATGGGTTTCTACCTGACTTCCAAGAACATTTGGAAGCCACATGCCCTGTCTTTTTACAAAGAAAACAGACAACACTGGGAGACTGGGAAAATGTATTTCCTGATGAACCTCTACTGACTGATAGGGGCGAGTGCCACGACCACGGTAATGGTTACACCGCCTCGATTAGCTGGGGTGCTGGGATTCTGAACAGGATTGAGGGGCAAAATACCTGCGACCTCTATCTGACTGACCACGGAATGGGGGTCTATCTGACTGTCCAGAAGTATTATGGGAACAGAGGCAAAAATATTTACATCTGCCTTTCTGGAAAGGAACTTAGTGGGATGGGCACGCTGTATGACTCAGCAGACTTGATGATAGCATCAAATGTTTTTTCATTCTTTTTTCACACAGGAAAGTAGCCAAATCCTTAGAAAAACACATTCTAAAACCTGCTCTCTCAGAATAAGATCAACAAGATCCTGAAAAGATTTCTCAGTCTTGGACAACGAAATCCAACGATCAAGAAGGCGTTTAAGTTCCACTGAAAAAGTTTCAAAGGGTTCATCTGTACTAGGCTTTGACTCACGAAAACGCTTACAAAAACCATCTGGAGTACACTGAAATTTCTTCAACAAACTTTCTTTCAAAGCTCATAAGAAACTAAATTATTTCTGCCAAACTGTGATAAAGCGTGAGAGCTGAACCTTCAAGTAATGCAGAGAGATAAGTGACCATAGACTTTTGACCAGCCAAGAGAGGCGAGCATGGGTTTCGAACCTGAACAGATAGCTGTCAATGTCATCTGTTCTTTCTTTAAAGGGAGGCAATTTTGGAAAGGTAGGACGAGGGGCGTTAGACCTGGGTACGCTAGTATTTTGGGACTGTCCTCACCTGAAATGACTCCCTGACGAGAAATTTTTAACTGATTTCATTTAGTTTCTTCTGTCTCGTGTGCTCTTTTGGTTTCCTCTATCTCTTGTGCTCTTTTAGTTTCTTCTATCTCTTTTTGTTCTAACCTTTTAGTTTCTTCCTGAATTTGTCTCGCTTTCAGTCTTTCTTCTCTTCCGAATCTTGCATAATACATTTATCAACATAGTCTAATAAATTGCTGTCCTTCAAGACCAAATGCCTTACCACGTTGTAAGTATTTAGTTAAAGTTGATCTTCGTCCACAGAGGACATGTTTTAAAAACTAAGTCGGTGGACCAAATACAATAGCAATTTTTTTAGACACTATGTCCACTGAAATATAGTTCAAAGAGGGTTATTATTATTTTTTCACCACAAACATTTATATCTATCACACTTATAAAATATTGAATATTATCAAAACCCATCAAAACGATAGTAATAATTAATAAACAGAAGTTTAGGGGTATGGGAAAGGCAAGTACCATCAATCATCAGGTGTGGTGTTCTTCGAGGGTTTGTCTTGCATGATTCACTCCAGAAAGATGTTGAAAAAGGACTGGAGATAGTAGGCACCCTTGCCTGACTCCGATTGTGGTCGGGAAGAACTGGCCCTGCTGGCTATTAAGAAGTACTGTGCTGCTGGAGTGTTCGTAGAGGGCCTGGATGACTTGGACGAGCCTCTCATCAATGTTGAAGTCTCTGAGAACCTGCCATAGGCCGTTGTGCCACACCGGTCGAATGCCTTCTTAAAGTCGATGAAGTTGTAGAAAGAGGTCCTCTTGGTGTTGTAGATGCTTTTCAATCAGGACTCGGCAGTTGAAAATTTGTTCACAGTGCTCCGCCCTCTTCTAGAGAGAGAGGAGAGGAGAGGAAGGAGAGAGGAGAAGAGAGAGCGAGAGAGAATGAGAGAGGAGAGAGAGGAGAGAGAGGAGAGAGTGTGTGTATGTGTGTAAAACAATAACAATAATAACAATGATAATGTAATGACAATAGCAATCAATTTTATTCAGGGTTTTTTTCCAGGCCTTTTGGCCCATATGAACAGCAGAATATCTTAATCTAAATTAATTAACAATAGAGAGGTGAACATTGCTATTTCCGTAAGTGTAAACATTTTCACACACCACACACAGAAGAGAGAGAGAGAGAGAGAGAGAGAGAGAGAGGGGAGAGAGACAGAGAGAGAGAGAGAAGAGAGACGAGAGTGAGGAGAGAGAGAGATGGGGAGGAGAGGAGGAGAGAGAGACGGAGGGGGAGAGAGAGAGAGGAGAGAGAGAGAGAGAGGTGAACTTGAAAACATATTGTGTACGTCTGGAATACAGACAACAGCAAGGAAAGATTACATTGAAGCGTTAGAGGGCATATGCATCAAGATACCCCGATATGCATTTCTTCATGTCTTCATGTACGCGTGCGCGCGCGCGTGTGTGTGTGTGTACGTGCGCTCGCGCGTGTGTATGAGTGTGTGTGTGTGTGTGTGTGTGTGTGTGTGGTGTGTGTGTGTGTGTGTGTGTGTGTTTAACGTTCAGTCATATGCAGTAGCAGGTAGAGATAGGTTGAGTTGTATATAACTGTGTTTTATAACTATCGTTTACTTGTGTCCCTATTTAGTTAGTTAGTTTGTGTTTATAGGGTCCAGCGGACTACTAGGAGCCAAATCAGGACCTCAGCTATCATATCTAAGTCTCTAGATACAAATACCCAAACTAGTATTAACACATCGCTTAAAATTTATGAGGACAAAAGCACAATTATCTGTTCAACTCCGACGACACCTGTATACATTATTAAAACACTATATTCTATAAATAGTTTACCTCTTTCAAAAAAGTTAGTTAGTTAGTTAGTTAGTGTTCATAGGGTCCAGCGGACTACTAGGAGCCAAATCAGGACCTCGGCTATCATTATCTGAGTCTCTTGATACAAATACCCACACTAGTATTAACACATCGCTTAAAATTTATGAGGACAAAAGCACAATTATCTGTTCAACTCCGACGACACCTGTATACATTATTAAACCCCTATATTTTATAAAATAAGTTTACCTCTTTCAAAAAGAAAAAATAAGATCTACTGAAATCTCACGAAAAAAAACCCGATAAATCACTGGTGGAAAAGAACTTCTCTCTGATACACATCAAATCAGAACATTCTGTCAAAAAATGATTAACCCTTGGTGAGGGAAACCCCCGAATTATGGACTTTGGTGTGTCTCTGTTGACACCGGGAGACAGACACTCAGCCGTTTTCCCGATGGTCCGTCCAGCGGACGAAAGGCCGGGGAGCGGAATAAAAAAAGAGTGCCTTCAAAGGGGAGTACAAGGGTTTCCCTCGGGCTCTAGTGAAGGGTTTTAAATTTTTTAAAATAATTCCCCCCTTTTTTCTTTTTAATTTTTTTTTATTCAAATCTTTGCCAATCATTACTATAATGATGAAGAATGTTAACCTGCACTTGATTCTCCCACTATTAATTGTCAGCAGTATAAGTTGAAATCAGTGGGAAAGATTGCATCTCTTAGGAGATCCAAGTAAGGTGTTCTGTACAATTCTTAAGCCACTAGCATTGCTTGGGTATTGAACAGCAGAGCTGCACTCACAGTTCCATATCTTTGATCCCTGCATCCTTGATGGATCCTCAAGCAAGGTCAAAATTGTCCCTACATTTTATACTGTTTGAAATTTTATTTTAAGCACTTTTTCTCCACACTTTCCTTTTGTTCCATTTACTACCCTTCGCTGGCTGCTTGGCGTGCGTTGGATTCTTTTTGAACCTTGGTGATGAGACACCTCGATTATGGACTTGGTGTGCTCTGTGTGTACCGGGGGGCCAAACAATCAGCCGTGTCTCCTGATGAGTCCGTCCAGCGGACAAAGGCCTGGGAGCAGGCAAATACAGATGATGTGCCTTCGAAGAGTACTATGGTTCCTCAGGCAGCTAGTGAAGGGTTTCTCATATTATATTATTCCCCCCATTTTTCATTTTAATTCTTTTTTATTCAAATCTTTCCAATCATTACTTATAAGACTGAAGAATTGTTAACCTGCACTTGTTTCCCCCTTATTTAATTGTTAGCAGTATAAGTTGGTCAATCAGTGGGTGATTGCATCTTCTTAGGAGATCAGTAAAGTTTGTTTGTACCATTCTTAGCCCGCGCAATGCTTGGGTTATTGAACAGCAGAGCTGACCCTCACTGTTCCATATCTTTTGATCTCCCTTGCATCCTTGAATGGATCCATAGCATAGGTTTCAAAGATTTCCCCTACATTTACGTTTGCATAATGCTTTTAGTTTTAAGCACTTTTTCCTCCCCACTTTCTTTGTCATTTTATACCTTCGCTGGCTGCTTTGGGGGCTGTTGGATTCTTTTATGAACCCTTGGTGATGAGAACACCACAGAATTATGGACTTTGGTGTTTCTGACACCGGGAGCACAGACACAATCAGCCGTGTCTCCCCGATGAGTCCGATTCCAGCGGTACGAAAGGCCTGGGAGGGCAAACAGATGATGTGCCCTTCGAGGGGGTACAAGTTCTAGGCATATAAGTTATGTTTTTTTTATTTATAATAATTCCCCCATTTTTTCATTTTCATTTTTTTTTTATCAACTTTGCCAAGTCATTACTATAATTGACTGAGAATTGTTACCTGCACTTGTTTTCTCCCACTATTAATTTTTCGCGTTATTTTGGTCAATCAGTGGGAGATTGCATCTCTTGAGATCCAGTAAAGGTTGTCTTCAATTCTTAGCCACTCGCAATGCTTGGGTTTTGAACAGCAGAGCTGACACATTCCACTGTTCCAATCTTTTGTTCTCCTGCACCTTGATGGGACCTCAAGCTTAGGCTCAAAGATGTCCCTACATTTTATACTGTTTGCATAATGCTTTTGTTTTTAAGCATTTTTCCTCCCCAAATTTCTTTTGTTCCATTTACTACCCTTCGCTGCTGCTTTGGGGGTGCTTTGGATTACTTTTTTAACCCTTGGTGAAAACCACAGAATTATGGATTGGTGTGCTCTGTTGACACCGGGGCACAGACACATCAGCCGTGTCTCCCTGATGAGTCTCCGATCCAGCGGACGAAAGGCCTGGAGCAGCATACAGATAGTGCCTTCGAGGGGTACAATGGTTCCTCAGGCAGCTAGTTAAGGTTTTCCTCATATTTATAATTATTCCCCATTTTTTCATTTTTCATTTTTTTTATTCAAATCTTGCCAACTTACTATAATGACTGATGAATTGGTTAACTTGCACTTGTTTCTCCTCACTATTTAATTGTTCAGCCAAATGTTTGGTCAATCAGTGGGAATTGCCCTTAGGAGATCAATTTTGGTTTTTGTCTATTCTTAGCCCTCGCAATGCTTGGGTCTATTGAACGCTGGAGCTGACATCCCCTGTTCCATACCTTGAATGGATTCAAATAGGCTCAAAGATTGTCCCTCATTTATATGTTTGCATAATGCTTTTACTTTTTAAGCACTTTTTTCCTCTCACACTTTCCTTTTGTTCCATTTTACTCTTCGGGCTGCTGCTTTGGGGGTGCTGTTGGATTCTTTTTTGAACCCTTGGTGATGAGAACACCACAGAATTATGGACTTTGGTGTGTCTCTGTTTGACACCGGAGCACAGACACAATCAGCCGTGTCTCCCTGATGAGTCGATCCAGCGGACGAAAGGCCTGGGGAGCAGGCAATACAGATAGATGTGCCTTCGAAGGGGGAAGTACAATGGTTCCCTCAGGCAGCTAGTGAAGGGTTTCTCATATTTATAATATATTCCCCCCATTTTTTCATTTTTCATTTTTTTTTTATTCAAATCTTTGCAAGTCATTACTATAATGACTGAAGAATTGTTAACCTGCACTTGTTTTTCCCACTATTTAATTGTTCAGCAGTTTAATGTTTGGTCAATCAGTGGGAGATTGCATCTCTTAGGAGATCCAAGTAAAGGTTGTTCTGTACAATTCTAGCCACTCGCAATGACTTGGGGTTATTGAACAGCAGAGCTGACCACATCACACTGTTCCATATCTTTTGATCTCCCTTGCATCCTTGAATGGATCCTCAAGCATAGGCACAAAGAATGTCCCCTACATTTCATACTGTTTGCATAATGCTTTTAGTTTTTAAGTACTTTTTCCCTCTCCACACTCCTTTGTTCCATTTATATTTTACTAACCCTCCGCTGCTGCTTTGGGGGGCTGTTGAATCCTTTTTTGAACCTTGGTGATGAAACACCACAGAATTAAATGGACTTTGGGTGTTTCTCATTTGACACCAAGAGCACAGACACAATCACCGTTTCTCCTGATGAGTCCGATCCAGCGACGAAAGGCCTAGGAGCAGGCAAATACAAATAGATGTCCTCGACGGGGAGTACAATGTTCCTCAGGCAGCTAGTGAAGGGTTTTCTCACATTTAAATATATCCCCCCATTTTTTCATTTTTAATTTTTTTTAAAGTCAAAATTTTGCCAAGTCATTATTATAAGACTGAAGAATTGTTAACCTTGCACTTGTTTTTCTCCCCCAATTTAATTGTTTCAGCGTATAATGTTGGTCAATCAGTGGGAGATTGCTCTCTTAGGGAGATCAAGTTAAAGGTTGTTCTGCTAGCAATTCTTAGCCACTCGCAATGCTTGGGTATTGAACAGCAGAGCTGACCTCTCACACTGTCCATATCTTTTTGATCTCCCTCGTATATGGATCCTCAAGCCAGTAGGCCTCAAAGATTGTCCCCTACATTTCAATACTGTTTGCATAATTCTTTTAGTTTTTTTAAGCACTTTTTTCCTCTCCACCACTTTCCTTCCTATTCGTTTCCATTTTACTACCTCCACGGGCTGCTTTGGGGTGCTGTTGGATTCTTTTTTGAACCCTTGTGATGAGAACCCACAGAATTAAGGACTTTGGTGTGCGCGAAGTTGACACCAAGAGCACAGACACAATCACCGTGTCTCCCTGATGATCCGATCCAGCGGACGAAAGGCCTAGGACAGGCAATACAATAGATTTGCCTTTGGCGAAGGGGAGTACAATGTTCCCTCAGGCAGCTAGTGAAGGGTTTTCTCATATTTATAATATATTCCCCCCGATTTTTTCCTGTTAATTTTGTTTTTTTTAATTCAAAACTTTGCCAAGCCATTATTATAATGACTGAAGAATTGTTAACCTGCACTTGTTTTCTCCCACTATTTAATTGTTCAGCATATATGTTTTGGTCAATCAGTGGGAGAATGCATCTCGTTAGGAGATCCAAGTAAAGGTTTGTTTCTGTACAATCTTAGCCACTCGCAATGCTTGGGTTATTGAACAGCAGAGCTGACCACTCACCCTGTTCCATATCTTTTGATCTCCATGCATCCTTGAATGGATCCTCAAGCATAGGCTCAAAAGATTGCCCCCTAACATTTCATACTGTTTCATAAGCTTTTAGTTTTTAAGCACTTTTTGTTCCTCTCCACACTTTCCTTTTGTTTCCATTTTTACTACCCTCCGCTGGCTGCTTTGGGGTGCTGTTGGATTCTTTTTTGAACCCTTGGTGATGAGAACACCACAGAATTATGGACTTTGGTGTGTCATCTATTTGACACCAAAGCACAGACCACAATCATTCCGTGTCTCCCTGATGAGTCCGATCCAGCGGACGAAAGGCCTAGGAGCAGCATACAAATAGATTGTGCATTCGAAGGGGAGTACAATGGTTCCCTCAGGCAGTTTAGTGAAGGGTTTCTCACATTTATAATATATTCCCCTCATTTTTAATTTTTAATTTTTTTTTAAATTCAAATCTTGCAAGTCATTATTTATAATGACTGAAGATTGTTAACCTGCCACTTGTTTCCTCTCCACTATTTAATTGTTCAGCAGTATAATGTTTGGCAATCAGTGGAGATTGCATCACTTAGGAGATTCCAAGTAAAGTTGTTCTGTACAATTCTCTAGCCACCGCAATGCTTGGGTTAGTTGAACAGCAACTGACCACTCACACTGTTCCATATCTTTTGATGCTCCCTTGAATGGATCCTCAAGCTAGGCTCAAGATTGTCCCTCATTTCATACTGTTTGCATAATGCTTTTAGGTTTTTTAAAGCACTTTTTTTTCCTCGCCACACTTTCCTTTTTGTTCCATTTTACTACCCACCACTGGGACTGCTTTGGGGGTGCTGTTGGATTCTTTTTGAAGCCGTGGTGATGAGAACACCACAAGAATTATGGACTTTGGTGTGTCCTCTATTTGACACCATGAGCACAGACACAATCACCGTGTCTCCTGATAGTCCGATCCAGCCGGACGAAAGCCTAGGAGGCAGGCAATACAAATAGAGTGCCTTCGAAGGGGATTACCCGGGTTCCTCAGGCAGCTAGTGAAGGTTTCTCATATTTTTAATATATTCCCCCCCCATTTTTTTTTCATTTTTCATTTTTTTTTTTTTTAAATTCAAATCTTTGCAAGTCCATATTATAATGAACTGAAGAATTGTTAACCTCACTTGTTTTCTCTCCACTAGTTAATTGTTCAGGCATATAATGTTTGGTCAATCGCGTGGGAGATTGCAATTCTCTTAGGAGATCCCAAGTAAAGGTTGTTCTGTACAATCTTAAGCCACTCGCAATGCTTGGGTTATTGAACAGAAGAGGCTGACCACGTCACACTGTTCCATATCTTCATTTGATTCTCCCTTGAATGATCCTCAAGCATAGCTCAAAGATTGTCTCCCTACATTTCATACGTTTGCATAATGCGTTTAGTTTTTTAAAGCACTTTTTTCCTCTTCCACACTTTCCTTTTGTTCCATTTACTACCCTCCACTGCGTGCTTTGGGGGTGACTGTTGATTCTTTTTGAATGCGTCCTTGGTGATGAGAACACCACAGAATTATGACTTTGGTGTGTCCTATTTGACAACCAAGAGCACAGACACAATCAGCCGTGGTCCCCTGATGAGTCCGATCCGCGGACGAAAGGCCCTAGGAGCAGGCAATACAAATAGATGTGCCTTCGAAGGGGATACAATGGTTCCCTCAGGCAGCTAGTGAAGGGGTTTCCTCATATTTATAATATATTCCCTCCCATTTTTTCATTTTTAATTTTTTTTTAAAAAATTCAAATCTTTGCCATTCATTATTATAATGACTGAAGAATTTTAACCTGCACTTGTTTTCTCCCACAATTTAATTGTTCAGCAGTATAAAATGTTTGGTCAATCCCCATTGGGAGATTGCATCTCTTAGGGATCCAAGTAAAGGGTTTCTGGTACAATTCTTAGCCACATCGCATGCTTGTTATTGAACAGCAGAGCTGACCGACTCACACTGTTTCCATATCTTTTGATCTCCCAAGCACCGTAATGATCCTCAAGCTAGGCGCAAAGATTGCCCCGCTACATTTCTACTGTTTGGCATAATGCTTTTAGTTTTTAAGCATTTTTTCCTCTCCCACTTTCCTTTTGTTCCATTTTTACTACCTCCGCTGCTGCCTTTTGGGGGGTGCTGTTGGATCTTTTTGAACCCTTGGTGATGAGAACACCACAGAAATTAGGACTTTGGTGGGTCCTCTATTGACACCAAGAGCACAGACTCAATCAGTCCGTGTCTCCGCTGAATGAGTCCGAATCCAGCGGACGAAAGCCGAGGAGCAGGCAATACAAATAGATGTGCCTTCGAAGGGGAGGCACGAATGGTCCGCCTCAGCGCTAGTGAAGGGTTTCTCATATTTAATAATATTTTCCTTCCCTCCCACCCCCATTTTTTTCATTTTTCATTTTTTTTTAAAATTCAAAGAATCTTTTTTGCCAAGTCTTATTAATAATGAACTGAAAGAATTTAACGCTGCACGTTGTTTTTCCTCATCCACTATTTAATTGTTCCGGCAGTAATAATGTTTTGTCAATCAGTGGGAATTGCATCTCTTAGGAAGACCAAGGTAAAGGATGTGTCGGTACAATTCTTAGGCCACGTCGCAATGCTTGGGTTATTGAATCAGCAGAGCTGACCACTAACACTGTTCCATATCTTTTTGATCTCCCTTCAAATCCTTGAATGTATCCTCAAGCATATCTGCAGAAGATGTCCCCTACATTTCATACTGTTTTGCATAATGCTTTTTAGTGTTTAAAAGCACTTTTTTTCCTCTCCACAACTTTCCCTTTTTTCCATTTTACACCCGGTCCGCGCAGCTTTGGGGTGATGTTGAATTCTTTTTGAACCTCCCTTTGGTGATGAGAACACCACAGAATTATGGACTTTGTGTGCTCATTTGACACCAAGGAGCACAGACACAATCAGGCGTGTCTCCCTTGATGAGTCCCCGATCCAGCGGACGAAAGGCCTTAGGAGCAGGCAATACAAATAGATTGCAATTCGAAGGAGGTACAATGGTTCACTCAGCACTAGTGATGGTTCCTCATATTTAGAAATCTATTCCCCCCATTTTTTCATTTTTCATTTTGTTTTTTTAATTCAAAATCGGGGTGCCAAGTCATTATTATAATGGCTGAAGAATTGTAACCTGCACTGTTTTCTCCCACTATTTAATTGTTCAGCAGTATTATGGGTGTCAATCAGTGGGAGATTGCATCTCTTAGGAGACCAAGTAAAGGTTGTTTCTGTACAATTCTTAGCCACTACCTCGCAATGCTTGGGTTATTGAACAGCAGAGCTGACCACTCACACTGTTCCATAGCTTTTGATCTCCCTGCATCCTTGAATGGATCCTCAAGCATAGGCTCAAAGATTGTCCCCTACATTCCCATACTGTTTGCATAATGCTTTAAGTTTTTTAAGCACTTGGTTTCCTCTACCACACTTTCCTTTTGGTTCCTTTATACTACACCACCACTGGCTGCTTTTTGGGGGTGCTGTTGATTCTTTTTTGAACCCTTGGTGAAGAGAACACCACAGAATTATGGGACATTGGTGTGTCTCTATTTGACACCAAGAGCACAGACACAATCAAGCCGGTCGCCATCCCTGATGAGTCCGATCCAGCGGATGAAAGGCATAGAGCAGGCAATACAAAAAGATGTGCCTTCGAAGGGAGTACAATGGTTTCCTCAGGCAGCTAGGAAGGTTTTCTCATATTTATAATATATTTCCACAATTTTTTTTCATTTTTCATTTTTTTTTTTTTAAAATTCAAATCTTTGCCAAGTCATGTACTATAATGACGAAGATTTAACCTGCACTTGTTTCTCCCACTATTTCATTGTCAGCAGTATAATGTTTTGGTCAATCAGTGGGAGATTGCATCTCTGAGGAGATTCCAAGTAAAGGTTGTCTGGTACAATTCTAGCCACTCGCAATGCGTGGGTTATTGAACAGCATAGCTGACCACTCACACTGTTCCATATCTTTTGATTCACCCTTGCATCCTTGAATGGGATCCTCAAGCATAGGTTCAAAGATTGGTCCCCTACATTTCATACTGTTTTGCATAATGCTTTAGTTTTTAAAGGCACTTTTTTTTTCTCTCCAACACTTTCCTTTTGTTCCATTTTACTACGCTCCGCTGGCTGCTTTGGGGTGCGTTGGATTCTTTTTTTGACCCTTGTGATGAGAACACCACAGAATATTGACTTTGGGTGTGTCTCTATTTGACAGTCAAGAGCCACAGAAAACACAATCAGCCGTGTTCTCCCGGATGAGTCCGGATCCAGCGGAACGAAAGGCCTAGGAGCAGCAATACAAATGAGATGTCCTTCGAAGGGTGGAGTACAATGGTTTCCTGGGCGCGTGGGCAGCTAGTGAAGGGTTCTCATATTGGATAAGTAGAGATTCCCCCCTCCATTTTTTTTCATTTTATTTTTTTTAAAATTCAAATCTTTGCCAAGTCATTAATTAATAATGAACTGATGAAGTTTTAACCTGCACTTGTTTTCCTCCCACTATTGTAATTGTTCAGCAGTATAATGTTTTGGTCATTCAGTGGGAGATTGCATCTCTTATTTTTATTTTTTTTATTTTTTTTTAGGAGATCCAAGTAAAGGTGTTCTTACAAATTCTTAGTAGCCCACTCGCAATGCTTGGTTATTGAACAGCAGAGCTGACCACTCACACTGTTCCATATCCTTTGATCTCCCCTTCCCATCCTGATGGATCCTCAAGCATAGGCCTCAAAGATGGTCCACCCTACGATTTCATACTGTTTGCATAATGCTTTAGTTTTTTAAGGCACTTTTTTCCTCTCCCACACTTTCCTTTTGTTCCTTTTAACTACTCTCCGCTGGCAGCTTTGGGGGTGGCTTGTGATTCTTTTTTGACCCTTGGTGAATGAGAACAACCACAGAATTATGGACTTTGTGTGTCTCTATTTGATACCAAAGAGCGACAGACACAATCACAGTGTCTCCCCTGATGAGTCCGATCCAGCGGACGAAAGGCCTAGGACAGGCAATACAAAGAGTGTGCCTTCGAAGGGGAGCACAATGGTTCCCTCGCAGCTAGTGAAGGGTTTCTCATATTTTATAATATATTCCCGCCCATTTTTTTCATTTTTCTTTTTTTTTTTTTACTTCAAAGGCTTGCCAAGTCTTATTATATTGACTGAAAGAATTGTTAACCTGCACTTGCTTTCTCCCACTTTTTAATTGTTCACAGTAAGTGTTTGTCAATCAGTGGAGATTGCATCTCTTAGAGATCCAAGTAAAGGTTGTTCTGTACAACAATGGTAGCCACTCGAATGCTTGGGTTATTGAACAGCAGAGCTGACCACTTCACATCTGTCCATATCTTTTGATCTTCCCTTTGCATCCTTGAATGGATCCTCAAGCATAGGCTGAAAGATTGTCCACCCTACATTCCATACTGTTTTTGCATAATGCCTGTAGTTTTTAAGCACTTTTTTTTCCTTCTCCACACTTTCCTTTGTTCATTTTACTACCCTCCGCCTGGCTGCTTTGGGTGCTGTTGATCTTTTTTGAACCTTGGTGAGAGAACACCACAGAATTATGGAACTTTGGTGTGTCTCTATTTGACAGCAAAGAGCACAGACACTATCAGCCGTGTCTCCCTGATGAGACCGATCCAGCGGAACGAAAGCCTAGAGCAGCAATACAAAAGATGTGCCCTTCGAAGGGGAGTACAATGGTTCCCTCAGCAGCTAGTGAAGGGTTCTCATATTATAATATATTCCCCCCCATTTTTTCATTTTTTAATTTTTTTTTAATTCAAATCTTTGCCAAGTCATTATTATAATGACTGAAGAATTGTTAACACTGCACTGGTTTTCTCCAGCTATTTAATTGTTCAGCAGTATAATGTTTGGTCATCAGTGGGAGATTCATCTCTTAGGAGATCCAAGTAAAGGTTTGTTCGTACAATTCTTAGCCACTCGCAATGCGTGGGTTATTGAACAGCAGAGCAGACCACTACCTACTGTTCCCATACTTATTGATCCTCCCTGCATCCTTGAATTGGATCCTCACGCATAGGCTCAAAGAATTGTCCCCTACATTTCATACTGTTTGGCATAATGCTTTTAGTTTTTAAAGTACTTTTTTCTTTTTTCCGCTCTGCCACACTTTCCTTTGTTCGCCTTTATATTTACTACCCTCCGCTGGCTGCTTTGGGGGTGCCGTTGAAATCTTTTTTGAACCCTTGTGATGCGAACACCACAGAATTATGGACTTTGGTGTGTCTCTATTTGACAAACCAAGAGCACAGAACACAATCACCGTGTCTCCCTGATGAGTCCGATCCAGCGGACGAAAGGCCTAGGAGCAGGCAATACAAATAATTGCCGTCGAAGGGAGTACAATGGTTCCCTCAGGCAGCTTGTGAAGGGTTTCTCACATTTTATAATATATTCCCCCCATTTTTTTCATTTTTTAATTTTTTTTTTTTAATTCAATATTTGCTAAGTCATTATTATAATGACTGAAGAAATTGTTAACCTGCTCTTGTTTTCTCCCACTATTTAATTGTTCAGCAAGTTATAATGTTTGGTTCAATCAGTGGAGATTGCATCTCTTAGGAGATTCCAAGTAAAGGTTCTTCTGTACAATTCTTAGCCACTCGCAATGCTTGGGTTAAATGAACAGCAGAGCTGACCACTCACGACCACTGTTCCATACTTTTGATCTCCTTGAATTGGAATCCTCAAGTCTAGGCTCAAAGTATTGGGGTTTCCCCTACATTTCATACTGTTATGCATAATGCTTTTTAGTTTTTAAGCACTTTTTTCCTCTCCACACTTTCCTTTCGTTCCATTTTACACCCTCCACTGGCTGCTTTGGGGGTGGCTGTTGGATTCTTGTTTGAACCCTTGGTGATGAGAACAACACCGAATTATGGACTTTGGTGTGTCTCTATTTGACACCAAGAGCACAGAGCACAATCAGCCGTGACCCTCCCTGATGAGTCCGATCCAGCGACGAAAGGGCCTAGAGGCAGGCAATACAAATAGATGTGCCTTCGAAGGGGAATCACAATGGTACCCTCAGCAGCTAGTTGAAGGGTTTTCTCATATTTATCAATATATTCCCCCCCATTTTCATTTTTAATTTTGTTTTTTTAAATGCAAATCTTCTTTGCCAAGTCATTATTATAATGACTGAAGAATTGTTAAACCTGCACCTTGTTTTTCTTCCTCCCCAACTAATTGTAATTGTTCAGCAGTATAATGTTTTGGTAATCAGGTGGGAGAGTGCATCTCTAGAGATCCAAGTAAAGTTGTTCTTGTACAATTCTTAGCCACCGTCGCATGCTTGGGTTATTGAACAGCAGAGCTGACCCACTCACAACTGTTCCATATCTTTTGACTCCCTTGCTCCTTGAATGGATCCTCAAGCATAGCTCAAAGATTGCCCCTACATTTCATACTGTTTGCATAATGCTTTAGTTTTTAAGCACTTTTTCCTCTCCACACTTTCCTTTTGTTTCCATTTTACTACCCGCCCGCTGGCTGCTTTGGGGTGCGGTTGGATTCTTTTCTGAACCCTTGGAGATGAAACACCACAGAATTATGGACTTTGGTGTGTCTCCTATTTGACACCAAAAGAGCACAGACACAATCAGCCGTGGGTCCCTCTCCCTGATAGTCCGATCCAAGCGGGACGAAAGGCCTAAGAGCAGGCAATACAACTAGATGTGCCTTCGTAGGGGAGTACAAATGGTTCCCTCAGGCAGTTTAGTGAAGGGTTTTCTCACATTTATAATATATTCTCCCGCATTTTTTATTTTTAATTTTTTTTTTTAAATTCAAATCTTTGCCAATCAGTATTATAATGACTGAAGAATTGGTTAACCATGCACTTGATTTCCCCACTATTTAATTGTCAGCATATAATGTTTGGTCAATCAGTGGAGATGCATCTCTTATGAGGATCCGAAGTAAAGGTTGTCTGGTAAAAAAAAAAAAAACAATTATTTTCTTAGCCACTTTTCGCTCAATGCTTGGTTATTGAAAAGCAGAGCTGACCACTCACACGTTCCATATCTTTTGATCTCCCTGGATGGGATCATCAAGCATAGGCCTCAAAGATTTGTCCCTACATTTCTACTGTTTTGCATATTGCTTTTTTAGTTTTTAAGACAACTTTTTTCCTCTCCTCACTTTCCTTTGTTCCATTTTACTACCCTCCACTGCTGCTTTGGGGGTGCTGTTGGAGTTCTTTTTTGAACCCTTGGTGATGAGAACACCACAGAATTATGACTATTGGTGTGTCCTCTTATTGACACCAAGAGCACAGACACAATCAGCCGTGTCTCCCTGATGATCCGATCCAGCGACGAAAAAGGCCTAGGAGCAGGCAATACAAATAGATGTGCCTCGAAGGGAGGACAATGGTGCCCTCAGGCAGCTATGAAGGGTTTTTCTCATAATTTATAATATATTCCCCCATTTTTTCATTTTCCATTTTTTTTTTTTAAATTCAAATCTTTGCCAAGTCATTATTATAGATGACTGAAGAATTGTTAAACCTGCACTTGTTTTCCTCCTACTAGTTATGTTTCAGCAGTATAATGTTATGGTCTCAGTGGGAGATTGCAATCTCTTAGTAGACCAAGTAAAGGTTTTTCTGTACAAATCTTAGCCATCCTCTCTCAGCAATGCTTGGGTTATTTAACAGCAAGCTGACCCACTCACACTGTTCCATAGCTTTTGATCCCCTTGAAAGGTTCCTCAAGCATAGGCTCAAAGATTGTCCATACATTTCATACTGTTTGCATAATGCTTTAGTTTTAAGCCCTTTTTCCTCTCCACACTTTCCTTTTGTTTCCATTTTACTACCCTCCACTGGCTGCTTTTGCGGGTGCTGTGGATTCTTTTTTGAACCCTTGGTGATGAGAAACACCACAGAATTAGGGCTTTGGGTGTCTCTATTTGACACCAAGAGCACAGACACAATTCAGCCGTGCTCCCTGAGAGTCGATCCAGCGGACGAAGCCTAGGAGCAGGCAATTACAAATAGATGTGTCCTTCGAAGGGGAGTACAATGGTTTCCCTCAGGCAGCTAGTGAAGGGTTTCCTCATATTTTTTAATATAGTCCCCCCATTTTTTTCATTTTCATTTTTTTTTTAAAAATTCAAATCTTGCCAAGTCATTATTATAATGACTGAAGAATTGTTAACCGCACTTTGTTTTCTCTCCACTATTTAATTGTTCAGCAGTATAATTTTGGTCAATCAGTGGGAGATTGCATCTCTTAGGAATCCAATAAAGGTTGTTTCTGTACAATTCCTTAGAGCCACTTCGCATAACTTGGGTTAATGAACAGCAGAGCTGACCACTGGTCACACTGTTCCATATCTTTTGATCTCCCATTGCCATCTTAATGGATTCCTCAAGCATAGGCTCAAAGAATGCCCCCACATTTCATACAGTTTGCAAAAATGCTTTTAGGTTTTTAAAGCACTTTTTCCTCTCTCACACTTTCCTCTTTTGTTCCATTTTTTACTACCCTCCGCTGGCTGCTGTTGGGGTGGGGGGGGGGCTGGGGGGGTGGTAGGGGGGGGGGGGGTATTGCTGGGTGGAACCCTTGGTGATGAGAACACCACAGAATTATGACTTTGGTGTCCTATTTGACACCAAGCACAGACACAATCAGACCGTGTCTCCTGATGAGTCCGATTCCATCGGCGAAAGGCCTAGGAGCAGGCAATACAAATAGATGTGCCTTCGAAGGGGAGCACAATGGTTCCCTTCAGGCAGCTAGTGAAGGGTTTCTCATAATCTTATAATATATTCCCGCCCCTATTTTTTCAGTTGTCATTTTTTTAAATTCAAATCTTGCCAAGTCATTATTATAATGACTGAAGAATTGTTACCTGCCTGCACTTGTTTCTCAGCCCCACTATTAATTGGTCTGCATATAATATTGGTCAATCAGTGGGAGATTGCATCTCTTAGAGATCCAAGTAAAGGTTGTTCCTGTACAATTCTTAGCCACTCGCAAGTGCTTTGGTTTATTGAACAGCAGAGCTGACCACTCACATGTTCCAATATCTTTTTGATCTCCCTTGCGATCTTGAATGGATCCTCAACATAGGCTCAAAGATTTCCCCCTACATTTCATACTGTTTGTCATAATGCTTTTAGTTTTTAAGCACTTTTTTCCTCTCCACACTTTCCTTTTGTTCCTTTTTACTACCCTCCCGCTGGCTGCCTTTGGGGTGCTGTTGGAATTCTTTTTTGAACCCTTGGTGATGAGAACACCCACAGAATTTATGGGACTTTGGTGTGTCTCTATTTGACACCAAGAGGCACAGACACAATCAGCAGCCGTGTCTCCCCTGATGAAGTCCGATCCAGCGGACGAAAGCTAGGAGTCAGGCAATACAAATAGATGTGCCTTCGAAGGGGAGTACAATGTTCCCTCAGGCACTAGTGAAGGGTTTCTCATATTTATAATATAACCCCCCCATTTTTTTTCATTTTAATTTTTTTTTTAAATTCAAATCTTTGCCAAGTCATTATTATAATGATGAAGAATTGTTAACCTGCACTTGTTTTCTCTCACTATTTAATTGTTCAGGCAGTATAATGTTTGGTCAATCAGTGGGAGATTTGCATCTCTTAGTAGATCCAAAAAGTAAAGGTTGTTCTGTACAATTCTTAGCCACTCGCAATGCTTGGGTATTGAACAGCAAGAGCGACCACTCACAAAGCCCGTTCCATATCTTTTGATCTCCCTTCCATCTTGAATGAAGTCCTCAAGCATAGGCCAAAGAATGTCCCCTACATTACATACTGTTGGTCAATAATGCTTTTAGTTTTTAAGCACTTTTTTCTCTCCACACCTTTCCTTTTGTTCCATTTTTACTACTCTCCGCTGGGCTGCTTTGGGGGTGCTGTTGGATTCTTTTTTTGAACCCTTGGGATAGAAACACCACAGAATTATGGACTTTGGTGTGTCTCATTTGAATACCAAGAGCACAGACACAATCAGCCGTGTCCCTCCTACTGATGAGTCCCGACACGGACGAAAGGACTAAGGAGCATGCAATACAAATAGATGTGCCTTCGAAGGGGACACAATGGTTTCCCTCAGGCAGCAGTGAAGGGTTTTCTCATATTTATAATATATTCCCCCCATTTTTTTTTCCTTTTTCATTTTTTTTTTTTTTAATTCCAAATCTATGCCAAGTCATTATTATAATGACTGAAGAAATTTGTTAACCTCACTTGCTTTCCTCCCACTATTTAATTGTTCAGCAGTATAATGTTTGGTCAATCAGTGGGAGATTGCATCTCTTAGCGAGACCCAAGTAAGGTTGTTTCATTTACAATTCTTAGCCTCGTGCGCAATTCTTGGGTTATTTAACCACATAGCTGACCACTCACAACTGTTTCCATATCTTTTGATCTCCCTGCATCCTTTCTGGATCCGTCAAGCATAGGCTCAAAGATTGTCCCCTACATTCCATACTGATTTGCATATGCTTTTTATAGGTTTTAAGCATCTTTTTCCGTCTCCTCACTTTCCTTTTGTTCCATTTTAGCTACCTCCGCTGGCTGCTGGGGTGCTGTTGGATTCTTTTTGAACCCTGTGATGAGAACACCACAGAATTATGACTTTGGTGTGTCTCGAAGTTGACAGCAAGAGCACAGACAACAATCAGCCGTGTCTCCCTGATGAGTCCCGATCCACGGACGAAAGGCCGAGGAGCAGGCAATACAAATAGATGTGCTTCGAAGGGGATACAATGTTGCCCTCAGGCAGCTAGTGAAGGGTTTCTCAATTTATAATATATTCCCCCCATTTTTTTCATTTTAATTTTTTTTTTTATTCAAACTTTGCCAAGTCATTATTATAATGACTGAAAATTGTTAACCTGCACTTGTTTTTCTCCCACTATTTAATTGTTCAGCAGGATATGTTTGGTCATTCAGTGGGAGATTGCATCTCTTAGAGATCCCAGTAAAGTTTGTTCTTACAATTCCTAAGTCCACTCCAATGCCTTGGGTTATGAACAGCAGAGCTGACCACTAACACGGTCTCATATCTTTTTGATCTCCCTTGCTTCCCTTGAATTGGATCCGCAAGCATAGGCTCAAAGATTTGTCCCCTACCTTTTCTACTGTTGGCATAATGCTTTTAGTTTTTATGTACTTTTTTCCTCCCACACTTTCCGTTTGTTCCATTTATATTTTACTACCCTCCGCTGGCTGCTTTGGGGTGCTGTTGGATTCTTTTTTGAACCTTGTGATGAGAACACCACAGAATTATGACTTTGTGTTTCCAGTTGACACCAAGAGCACAGACCACAATCAGCCGTGTCTCCCTGATGATGAGTCCGATCCAGCGGACGAAAGGCCTAGGAGCAGGCAATACAAATAGATGTGTGCCTTCGAAAGGGGAGTAACAATGGTTCCCTCAGGCAGCTAGTGTAAGGGTTCTCCACATTTATAATATATTCCCCCCATTTTTGTTTTTCAATTTTAACTTTTTTTTTAATATTCATATCTTTGCCAAGTCCATTATTATAATGACTGAAGAATTTGTTACTCTGCACTTGTTTTCTCGCGCACTATTTAAATTTCAGCAGTATAATGTGTTGGTCAATCAGTGGGAGATTGCTTCTCTCTTAGAGATTATCCAAGTAAAGGGTTGTTCTGTACAATTCTTAGCCACTCGCAATGCTTGGTTATTGAACAGCAAGCTTACCACTCCACCACTGTTCCCATATCTTTTTGATCATCCCTTGAATGATTCCTCCAAGCATAGGCTCAAAGATTGTCCCCTACCATTTTCATACTGTTTTGCGTAATGCTTTTTAGTTTAAGCACTTTTTTTTTCCTCTCCACACTTTCCTTTTGTCCATTACCTACCCTCCCATGGCTGCTTTGGGGGTGCTGTTGGATTCTTTTTTGAACCCTTGGGATGGGAGAACAGGGGGGGGGGGGGGGGGGGTCCACAGAATGGGGGGGGGGTATATTGGGATGGGTTTGGTGTGTCCTCTATTTGACACCAAGAGCACAGAAACACAATCAGCCGTGTCTCCCTGATGAGATCCGAGTCCAGCGGACGAAAAGGCCCTAGGAGCAGCAATACCAATAGATGTGCCTTTCGAAAGGGAGTATACAATGGTTTCCCCCCCTTCAGGCCAGCTAGGAAGGGTTTCTCATATTTTTTATAATATTTTCCCCCTCCCCCATTTTTTCATTTTTAAAGGTGGGGGTGGGAAATTCAAATCTTGGCAAGACTTTATTATAAAGGACTGAAGAATTGTTAACCTCACATGTTTTCCTCCACTATTTAATTATTGGAGCAGTATAATGTTTGGTCAATCAGTGGGAGATTGCATCTCTTAAGAATCCAAGTAAAGGTTGTTCTGTAGCAATTCCTTAGCACTCGCAAGGCGTGGGTTATTGAACAGAGAGCAGACCACTCACACTGTCCATAGCTTTGGATCTCCCTTGCATCCTGAATGGATCCTCAAGCATAGGCTCAAAATTGCCCCCTACATTTCATACTGTTTGCATAAGGCTTTTAGTTTTTAAGCACTTTTTTCCTCTCCACACTTCCTTTTGTTCCATTTTTTACTAAACCCTCCGCTGGCTTGCTTTGGGGTTGCTGTTTGGATTCTTTTGAACCCATGGTGTGAGAACACCACAGAATTAAATGGACTTTGGTGTGTCTCCTATTTGAACACCAAGAGCACAGACAACAATCAGCCGGTCTCGCCTGATTGGAGTCCGATCCAGCGGACGAAAGGCCTAGAGCAGGCAATACAAATAGAATGTGCCTTCGAAGGGAGTACAAATGGTTCCTCAGGCAGCTAGTGAAAGGGTTTCTTCTCACATTTATAATATATTCCCCCCATTTTTTCATTTTTCATTATTTTTTTAATTCCAAATCTTTTGCCAAGTCATTATTATAATGACTGAAGATTGTTAACCTGCACTTGTTTTCTTCCCCTTTCTCCCACTATTTAATTGTTTCAGGCAGTATAATGTTTGGTCAATCATGGGGGGGAGATTGCATCTCTTAGGAATCAAAGTAAAGGTTTTCTGTACAATTCTTAGCCACTCGCAATGCTTGGGTATGAACAGCAGAGGCTGAACCACGACACCTGTTACCATACTTTTGATCTCCCTTGGAAGGATCCTCAAGCATAGGCTCAAAGATTAGTCCCCTACATTTCATCTGTTTGCATAATGCTTTTAGTTTTAATCACTTTTTTTCCTCTCCACACTTTCCTTTGTTCCATTTTACGACCCGCCCACTGGCTCTGCTTTGGGGTGCTGTGGATTCTTTTTTTGAACCCTTGGTGATGAGAACACCACAGAGATTATGGACTTTGGTGTGTCTCTATTTGACACCAAGAGCCTCAGACACAATCAGCCGTGTCTCCCTGATGAGTCCGATCCAGCGGACGAAAGGCCTAGGAGTCAGGCAATACAAAAGGTATTAGATGGCCTTCGAAGAGGAGTACAATGCGTTCCTCAGGCAGCTAGTGAAGGGTTTCTCAAATTTTATAATATATTCCCACCCATTTTTCATTTTTTTCATTTTTTTTTTTTAAATTCACAGCTTTGGCCAAGTCATTATTATAAATGACTGAAGAATTGGTAACCTGCCACTTGTTTTTCTCCACTAATTTAATTGTACAGTGCAGTATAATGTTTGGTCAATCAGTGGAGATTGCATCTCTTAGGAGATCCAATAAAGGGTTGTTCTGTACAATTCTAGCCACTCGCATGCCTTGGGTTATTGAACAGCAGAGCTGACCACGTCTCACTGTTCCATATCTTTTTGATCTCACCTTGCTCCTTGATTGGATCCTCAAGCATAGGCTCAAAGATTGCCCCCTACATTTCAATACTGTTGCATAATTGCCTTTTAGTTTTAAGCACTGTTTTCCTCTCCACACTTTCGCTTTTTGTTCCATTTTACTACCCCCACTGCTGCTTTGGGGTGCTGTTGGATTCTTTTTTGAACCCTTGTTGATGAGAACACCACAGAATTAGGGACTTTGTGTGTCCCCTATTTGACACCCAAGAGCAACAGACACAATCACCGTGGTCTCCCTGATGAGTCGCGATCCAGCGGACGAAAGGCCTAGGATCACGCAGGCAATACAAATAGATTTGCCTTCGAAGGGGAGTACAATGGTTCCTCAGGCAGCTAGTGAAGGTTTCCTCATATTTAGAATATATTCCCCCAATTTTTCATTTTTCATTTTTTTTTTAAATTCAAATCTTTGCCAAGTCATTATTATAATGACTGAAGAATTGTTAACCTGCACTAGTTTTCTC
>CM031608.1:52720616-52735163 GCA_018398815.1 Conus ventricosus
CATGTCATCAGGAAAGACAAGAAGACTATGCCTACATACTGAAAGTATCCATGTTCACCTTTTAAACGCAACATCCGTTCCCTACCAATTGGCACTTATTACCAGCGTCTGTGCTAAGAGTTTCCACAAAAAGGAAATCTTCGCCAGTGTGGTGATGTTATATCTTGTTTCCCCTCCTCTGTCCTTACCCAGGCCATGACGAACACCCCCCCCCCCCCCCAAAAAAAAAAAAAAAAAACAACAACAACACAACAACAACAACAACAAAATCCGTTTATTTCTTTATGTAAATAAAAGGGTGTGGCTTTATACGTTTCAACCTTAGAGTTTCCTTTCCCAGTGGGTGAACACGTTTGTTTGATTTGGAGCGACAGAGAGTACAGATAGTAAGCACACATACAAGCATTTATACATATTCTCTATTCTGTCTATCTGGCACTTTCTTTACAAAAGAACAATACTACCAACATGAAGGAAAACTGGTTACACATCCTTGTGATACTGTTCATTGTTCCGATACAAATGGCAAATTCAGTCCCTCCCTGCTGACGTTGACAGCATCATATTATTCTGAAGCTGTCACATGTGCAGAGAATTTTCTCCTCCAAGGCAAGGCGTTGGTTGTACACTTAGAGTGTTCTGTCTCCTTTAAAACACGATTATTGAGCACATCCCAGCTTACACTGACAACAGCCTCTTTGCTCGGTGTTCTCACGTGCATACACAGAATATTCAAATCTCCACTCTTAAGGAGTTCCTGATGTCGTCTGTCATAGTTTGCCAAGAATAACGGTTTTTAACGGTCAGAGTTTGAAACAGTACATGGAGGTGACATTTGTGTGTGATAACCTTTCTATATACAAATTTTTTTTTTTTTTTTTTTTTTTTTTTTTTTTTTTTTGCTGTCCCAACCTCTGCGCCACCTCAGAGGTGGTGAACCCACGCCGCTCATTCCGACACCCCGTCCACAGCCACAGCCCGATCGGCCCCGCCGCCGGCAATCCACAGGGAGCAGTCAATGTCAAGTCGTTAAGAGGCAACCCACCGGAGGAGACACTGCACTGCTGCCGAGTCACTTCGGTGGTGTTCAGTGGCGCCTGTTCTGATCTAACATACGCAGGACACCACCTACTAAGCCCCCTACTGATGACAATAATTGCTTAGTCGCGGAGCCGGCGTGAGTGAGCTCTCCCTCCGGAGGGCGCCACCACGTCCGTCCACCGACAGACCCCATGGATCGCCGATACCGGTGACCCCGACGGAACGAACCAAAGCCACAGACGTGGAGAGGACATCGAAATTGAGGTCACCATGAGAGCAGGGCATGAAGGGCCCAGAATTGAGACTTTTTTTTTTAATGCTGATCAATGAGAATGAGGATGATTAAGATGATGCTACGGATTTCCATTTCGGTCTGAGACACGCTTCTTTCATAATATATCCCGGCGTCAACCAGGCCCGAGAGATACAGGCACCTGCAATGTTGGTCTGGAAATTTTGAGCAACACTCTCAGAAACGCATCCATTAAGTGGATATATCCAAATTTAATTAAAACCCACCAATATATAAACAATATCGGCAAAATAACGATTTAACGGTTATACAACCGATATACACTTTTGAACCGGTATTTTAGTCCTCACTGGGCTAAAGCCTGTGTACATATCAAATTTCATCCAATCGGACAATATGTCAAGAATAACTGTCAAATTTTGAAACACTATATAGAAGTACCATTTGTGTGTGATAACCTTTCTATATAACAAAAGTTTCTTTAAAATCCACCTATATATAGAAATAACGGCAGAATAACGGTTTTTAACGGTTGTTTAATCCATTTTCAGCATTACATCACTACATATGGACAGAAGCTCCGATTTGTCACAAGATCATCCAAACCGCTTATAAATGGGACAAGTACTTTCTGAGATATTCCATAAAGAAGAAAAACCGTTACAGGCCGTTACAACGGTTAGTAACGGCTATAACGGGGCAAACTAAAACATCAGGCATCATCCGTGACCCATAATGAACATACCTGCTAATTTCATAAAGGTCGGCCAAGTATTTTCTGAGATATTCCGTAAAGAAGAAAACCGTTACAGGCCGTTAGTAACGGTTATAACGGTAAACGGTAAACATCGGGCATTATTCGTGACCCATAATGAACATACCTACAAATCTTCAGAAAGATCGGCCAAGTACTTTCTGAGATATTCCATAAAGAAGAAAAACCGTTACAGGCCGTTACAGCGTTAGTAACGGCTATAACTAGGTAAACTAAAACATCGGGCATCATCCGTGACCCATAATGAACGTACCCGCTCATTTTTACAAAGATCGGCCAAGTACTTTCTGAAATATTCCGTAAAGAAGAAAAACCGTTACAGGCCGTTACAGCCGTTAGTAACGGCTATAGCGGTAAACTAAAACATCGGGCATCATCCGTGGCCCATAATGAACATACCTACAAATTTTCAGAAAGATCGGCTCTAGTTTTGTCTGGAGCGAGTGGAACACATTTTGACCACGGACACACAGACAGGCACACAGACAGACAGACACACAGACAGCATTTCTTCGTTCCCATTCTAAAGTACTCCCTGTTCTATAAGAACTGTGAGTACAAAAATGTAAGTGAACTGCCTCATGGATGCAGAAGATGCTGGAAACTATGGATTTCGAAGCAATCATGAACTTTTTGTTCCAGGGAGCAGTTAGGTGGCTTTAGTAATGTGCAATATCAGCACTTTTCCCCGTCTTTTTTATTTTCATCACTTTTTCTGTTTGATTAAAACAAAAATATTTCTTTCTTTCTGCCTGTATTCACTTTTTTCCTGTGTCAGGTGTAACTCTCATTTCCTATACTTCTGAGTTCCGTGGTTCACTTTTTATACTTCTTTCTTTTTTTATCTTTCTGCTTTTTTTGCGGACCCTTTCTTTTTTTATTTGCTGTTTCACTCCTTTTCTTCCTTTTCGTTTGAATTCCATCATTCCTAGTGTGGTCCAGAAACCCCGTCACCTCAATCATATAATCACTTTTTTTCTTTCGTTCGTTTTTCCTTTCTGTCTTTCATCTCTTTTCTTTTCCTTCTTTCCGTCTTTCGTTTCTATGATATCTCTCTCTCTCTCTCTCTCTCTCTCTCTCTCTCCTCTCTCTCTCTCTCTCTCTCTTTTCCTCTCTCTCTCTCTCTCTCTCTCTCTCTCTTATCTCTCTATTATCTATTTGTTTAGTTTTGTTTTTAATAAGGATCCTGTCATTCCCGGAGTGCAACCAGAAATCCGTCATTTTCATCTGGGTAAATTAACAAACTCTTTTTCCACCAGGATTTCTCGAGAATCACAAAAAAAAAGATTGTTGCTGGACATTCTTGCAAAAACTTCCTCCACATTTGCCATATCCTGTTCAGAGCTCTTTGTGTATGCGATACTTCCTCTGTAAATTAGAAATAACGAGCCATGCCTTTGAAAGCTTGTCTGCTGAGGCAGCTTGGTTCTTCAGAGATCGATCTTAATGGCACAGGCTTGGCGATGAGGGTGGACTGTATGTTGGAAGAAGAAAGCAACAGAGACTAGACTTTAAAAGTGGGGATGTATTTTCAGGAGGGAGGAGGGATAAATTCCTCTCAGGAAAGAGTTTCTTTGCGTTTTTTTTCCCTTTTTTCTCTCTTTCGTTGCTTTTATCTGCTTTCCCATCTTTCTTTCTCTAACTTCGTTTTCTTCTTTGACTCCTTCATTCGTTCACTTTAAATCGATTTCTTCGTGCGACACACTGTTCATTTAGTTGGTATCTATATTCCAAGCAGGCCATAAACGAATGAGAAAATTAGTGATTGAATCAGAAGATGCTGACTCTAATTTGTTGAACTGTAAGTAACACTCTCATCAGTTCTCCCATACTTGAGCCATAAAAGAAATCGGATGAAAGGGGGGCAAGACCGTAAAGTTCTGCTATAATCTCAACTAGGAATGACCTGTCTTCGATTTGTGGTGCTTCAGGAGCTGGTGCACTTTCCTGAAAGAAAATGGGTAGTGTGGGGATCTATTCTCCCATTACTTTTCTATTCCATGGATGAACACATCTTGTAATATATTGCTCCGACCTGAAGGAACTTTGCCCTCCCCCTCCCCTCCTCGATCTTGCTTTCTGTAGGAGTGAATCATTTTAGGCTCCTTTTAATCGTTGAAGTATAACGGTGCAATGACACAAACTTCGATGAGTATTAGTGGTTGTAAGTCTTTGACTGAAGGGCAGCACATTTCTTAAAACGTTCAGAATGACGACACGCACTAAATTTGATAGAAACAAAAATCATACATAAAACAAAAAGCGAAACAAAGAGAAAAATTAACAAATATACAAATAAATAAACAAAAAAGCAAACAATCCCCCACGAAATGCGATTTTGCATGGAAGCGAGTTTCGTCTTCATTCCCTCCTCCCTCCCCCTCCTTACTCCTCTTTACCTTTTTCTGCCCTCCCGCACACACTGTCATTACAGAGTGAAAATAAAAGATCATCAGACGGTGATGGAGACAAAGATAATGAAAGAGAGAACAGAAGCAAAAGAAGAAAGAACGTTAGAGAGAAAAACTTGGCAGAAATGAAATTTAGAAAAAAAAGAAAATGTGCTAAATTCTCCCATCCTCCTTCTCTTCCTCCTCCTTCTCATTATCATTTTTTATTATTATTAATTATTATTATTATTATTATTATTATTATTATTTATTATTATTATTATTATTATTATTATTATCAATATTGTCATTATTGCTGTTGTTGTTATTATTATTAATATCATTATTATCATTAGTGATAGTAATAGTAGCATTGTTTTTATTGCTGTTGTTATTGTTATATTGTTATCATTATGATTACCGTCATCTTATCATCAATATTAATGTTATAACTATTATTATCATTATCATTATTATTATAATTATATTTATATTGATTTTATGATGATTATTATAACTACTATTATTATCATTGTTACCATCGTTATTAATGCAGTAATTTTCAAGCCTGTATTAGAATCTCTCTCTCTCTCTCTCTCTCTCTCTCTCTCTCTCTCTCTCTCTCTCTCTCTCCTCTCTCTCTCTCTCTCTCTCTCTCTGTGTCTACACATCCACTCCGATTTACGGAAGAGGAGAGGGATGTGGGGTTGGTGAGCGTTGGGAAATGGTTTGATTGCTCCTGTTGAGAATAACTGACACACAGGTCTTCTTAAGTGGGCATTTGGTGAAGAGTAAAGTCCATGGGTTATGGGGATGTGGTTGCTGTGGGTCTACAAGGCAGAATAGGTTCTAGAGAAAGGCAAAGGCGCGCGCGCGCTCGCGCGCGTGTGTGTGTGTAGATGGATGTGTGTAGGTTGTAGATATGTTGCACAGAATGTGCTTTCCAATTGTAATGATCCAGACAATTTTACTCATTTATTATTAGTTTAATCTAAATGTTGATTGTAGACGCCTAAAGAATGAAATGAGTGATTTAAAAAAAAGTATTATGTGATGTTGTTAAAACCATTAACATTGAATAGTTGAATCGTGACAAGTTAAAACCGTGGATAAAGTGACATTACTGAAAATGTGAAACAATACAATACAATACCATACAATATTTATTCCTTTTGCCCCTTCTGGGGTATGATGGAAGGGTGTGTTTAAAGCAACAACAGGAAAACGGAAAACAAACAAGCCAAAATAAAACATGAATTGCTGGTCAATGCTGACACAGACCAACAATTTACAACACTTGAGATAATCTAATATACTTTGACAAAAGAAGCATTTGTTTTCGATTAGAAAACCCCATTTGACAAAAATTATAGACAGATTTTGGGAGAGAAATCAGCCATCCAGTGTAGTGTGGTAAAGCAAAAACCATTTTCCGCAGCCAGTGGGAAAAGCAGACTGGACCCAATCCACCAGCTGCAAAGACATGAGCAGAGACCTCTACCGACTGAGAACTGGCCACGGCAGATTGCGTAGCCACCTTTATGGACCACATCTCACACGCAGACGAATGTCTCTGTGGGACAGAAATCCAGAGCCGTGTACACACACTTCAGCATTGTCCGCCTGGAACTGACCAGAGGAAGCGGAGCTCTGAGACAAGCTGTGGGGCAGCCGTACCCACCTGAAGAAGAACGTGCCATCAGGATGGCAGGGCAAAAGGTGTAAGCATGACCAAGCAGATTTTGAACGCCGAAGAAGAATATTTGTGTTCAAACGGCCTCTCTTCCCTTCCTGTTGTCTTTCCCTTACTCTTCTTCTCCCCCTCTTTTTTTCAATCTTTGCCAAGATATTGTTGAAATGACAGAGGAATTGTTAATAACAAAAAAGAGTAACGAAAAGGAATTGTCCATAACAAACAAGAAGGGTAACGAAAAGGAATTGTCCATAACAAACAAGAAGGGTAACGAAAAGGAATTGTTAATAACAAACAAGAAGGGTAACGAAAAGAAATTGTCATAACAAACAAGAAGGGTAACGAAAAGGAATTGTTAATAACAAACAAGAAGGGTAACTCATGCTCCGATGATGAAATACATACACGCCCGCAACTCAAAACGAATGCTGCTTACAACGTCGAGCCGCCTGGCAGATATGACAACACAGAACACACAGAACTAAGAAGGAAACATCCCCTTGCATTTGTTTACCCTGCCACATATTTGCTCAACATGTGGTTAATCAGTGGGAGATTGCATTTCTTATGAGATCGAAGTACAGGGTTGTACTGCGCATTCTTAGCTGCTGACAGCATTTATACGACCGACAATGTCTGGGCTATAAAACGGTAAAGTTGACCACTCAGGCTCTTCACGCCTTTTGACATCTCGTTTATCCTTAATGGATCCTCATGAAGAAGCTCACAGTACGTGTCATTATTCACATGCTGATTTCATCTCTCTAGCAACTCATTTTCCTACACTGCATTTCCATCTCCGATTTTAATTTTCCACTGCTCCCAGGATTCACCGAAAGGGGGAGAGAATGATGGAATCCATCGGTGCTCAACCAATCACGACTGCAAATCCAAACGACTATGAACATGGACCAAATGGGATATCCATGTGTCCTGTGGAGCGTTTTCGCATCCACCCAGCGAAGAACATTCACGAACACCAGAATGGGATGTGATGAACACTCATCTGAAATGAAACAGCCGCACTGCATTCAGCAATAAACGTCGAAGCAATAGGCAGGGATTCAATTCCTAGTGCCAAGGCATCAACGCTTTGCGATTCTAGGTGAAGAATTTGCACAGGCCCTCAGGCCACGCCTTGAAACTATCAATGCTCACGAGTCATATCAACTGAATCTGAGAACTCAATTTTCCTACAAACTGCATTTCCATCTCGATTGTAATTCACTGCTCCAGATTCCCGAAAGGGGAGGAGAATGATGAATCCTATCGGTGCTCACCAACACGACTGCAAAAATCCAAACGCACTAGAACATGGACAAATGGATATCCATGTGTCCTGAGGAAAGCGTTCGCTACCACGCGCATGAAGATCCACGGAACAAAGATGGGATGTGTGAAGACTCTGAATGAGCAGGCAGCGCACTGCATCAGAGAAAAAACGTCGAAGACCAAGGCAGATTTAAACCACAGTGCCAAGGAACCAGCTGTTGGTTCGATGAGAATTTGAAAGGCCCTCGATGGCCAGGACGCCCTGAAAACTCAACCTGCCACGAGCAAACGAAACTGACATATTGGGAGAAAACTGAGCAAAAATCGTCCAAAGACTCATGCAACGATAGGGAAAAAGCACCCTGGAACACAAACAGCCACATATGGGCAATGTGTATGCCACTGTAGAAGACGCCTTGGAGTTAAACTACCCAAAGGGATGAATCACCTCCAAAGAAATCAGACGCCAATGAAAAGATGGCAAGATCAGAGTCCAAAAGAAAACTCAAGTAAGAAAATGAAATCGCACTGACCATCGAAAAACAGCTCTGTAAAATGTGGAAGACCTGAAAGAAAAAACTATAGCAGTCCCAGAAAGTGGCAATCTGCGAGAAACGAGAAGAGGCCAAAAAGAAGAAACAAAACGTCTTCAGAGACCTTCATGTTGCAGACATGTTGAGCACGCATAAATCTGGGACCCTGAATGTGTGGCAAGGATGTCTTGCAAGCATCTAGGAAAACATACTCTGATACATCTCTGCTCTCAATGCGGTTCTCTACCAAGGAGTACACAACAGATTGGATCAACTTGGAAGTGGGCATTGCAATGGGCTGTGCAATTTCCCCAATACTGTTCGTGCTGGCAATGGAACTCATCTTGAAAGCAGCAACAAACAACGCGAGACAAACAGACCTTGGCGATGGATACAAGATGCCTCCTCTCAAGGCCTTCATGGATGACACTACAGTGATTTCGTCCAGAGAAGACGAGACACGTCATGTGCTGGAGAGGCTGGACGACATAGTTGCCTCATCCAAAATGAAGTTCAAGCCAAAGAAATCACGGAGTCTCTCACTGAGGAAAGGAAAAGTGGCCGAATCTGTGGTCTTCAGTGTTGCCAACCAGGCCATTCCAACAGTCACAGAAGAACCAGTCAAGAGCCTTGGAAGATGGTATGAAATACGAGGTCTGGTGTCTGCAGTTCATGCTGATACCAAAGCTCCTATGGCCTCTGATGATATACGACATCTGCACCAGCACAGTGGAGGCAATGGAAGCCAAAATCAACAAGTTCACAAGGAAATGGCTTGGTGTCCCACCCTGTTTGACTGACATCGCGCTGTACTGTCGCCAAGCAAAGCTGAAACTACCACTGAAATCCATCCTGGAGGAATACAAAGCAGGGAAGATAGACTTCAAAGCATGCTGGAGGACTCAGGAGACAAGGTGGTAGAAGCAATCAAGCCCAGCTGAAGACAGGCAGAAAATGGAAAGTTCAAGAGGCGATGGATTCTGCAAAAGAAAGTCTCAAGATCAGAGAAATAACAGGACAGACACAGACCAACAGACAAGGACTAGGGGTGACCAAAACTGAATGGTGGTCAAAGGCCAAAGGAAAAGCCAGAAGAGACATGATGATTCAGGAGATGAGAAAAGAAGACCAAAAAAGACTCCAAAAAGCAGTCCAGCAGAGCCAGCAAGGGCAATGGACAACGTGGGAGAATGCACTCCAAAGAAGTCTCACTTGGAATGACATTTGGCACATGGCCCCTCTCAGGATCAGCTTCATTCTCAGATCTGCATATGACCTTCTGCCCTCAAATGCAAACCTGGTGAAGTGGGGGAAAACAGACGATCCTGCATGCCCCCTCTGCCATGAAAAACAAACAGTGGAGCATGTTCTAAGCTCATGTAAAGTAGCCCTGGCTCAAGGAAGGTACACATGGAGGCACAACCAAGTGCTCAAAGAGATTGTACAAGTAGTCTGGGCTAGTACCAACACCACAAAAGGGAAAATCAGGACTCCAAAAGCACCCGCAACATTCTTCACGACAGGAGGCAGCAAATCATGGCCAAGAACAACAGTGCCACTCGAAACATGCAGGCAGAGTCTGCTGGACGGGGCAGATGACTGGGAGTGCACTGCAGACCTCCCAGAATGGAAGAGTCACCCAGAGATCATCAGCAAGAGTGGCATGAGACCAGACATAGTAGTCCACTCTAAGTCAACCAAGCAGCTGATCATGATCGAGCTCACGGTGCCATATGAGAACAGAATGGAGGCAGCTCAAATCTACAAGACTGAAAAGTATGCTGATCTGGCAAACAGCCTGAGGAGAGAAGGCTATCAGGTCAAAGTCCTCACTGCAGAAATTGGAGCTAGGGGTTTGTAGGAACGTCTGCATACAGCCTCATGAAACAGCTCTCAGTTGCAGCGAAGGAAAAACCAGAGCCCTGAAAGCAATGGCAGAAGCGGCAGAGAGGTGTTCAAGCTGAATCTGGTCAAGGAGGAACAAAAGTGAACTTTCATAAGGCTTAATTTTCCCTACAAATATCAGGTGTCCCTGTGGCTCAGTGGTTAAAGCGCGAGTCATTAAGTGGAAAATGAGCATGTCCAGAGGGTCATGGGTTCGAATCCCAGCCATGGCTCGTCCCAAAGATGGGAAAAAAGGGGCAGCAGAGGGACATCCGGAGTCATGAACCGGGTGTGGCCCAACCCCCCTAGAGTGTCAGGAGATAAGGGCCGAAACACTTGCTTGAAGGGGGCTTCTCTTCTGAGGACTCTCTGCTGCCACGCTCTCCACGAGTTTCTTTCTACTACTTCCACGCTTCTCTGGCTGCTTTGGAAGTATTATTGGAAACTGTCCTTAAACCCTTGGTGGCGAGAATACCTTAGAATTACATGTAGCATAATTACTATAAATGTCTTTTTCTATCGTAGCCAGTCATTGTGTTGAGAACGAAGAAATCAGTCTGCGTTTGTCTCCCCATCCCACCTCCCTCCACACACCACACACACACACACACACACCACACACACACACACACAAAAGGACGCACACTCACGGAGAGAGAGAGAGAGAGAGAGAGAGAGAGAGAGAGGAGAGAGAGAGAAGAGAGAGAGAGAGAGAGAGAGAGAGACGAGAGGAGAGGAGAGAGAAGAGAGAGTTTTGTTTATTTTTGTCATACTTTCGGAATCATTTCTCTATTTCTCATCTTTCTCATCTCTCTCTCTCTCTCTCTCTCTCTCTCTCTCTCTTACTTCTCATTTCCCACACCACCACACCACCACACTCACCACACACACACACACACACACACACACACACACACACACACACACACACACACACACACAGAGAGAGAGAGAAAGAGGGAGGGAGATAGAGATAATAACCCGGTAACTAAATGAAGGGGATTCCCAAAACGACTGAACAATTGTCTTTCCCTTTTTAAAATCGATTTATTTAAACATATCGAATTCATGCCATGAATCATACAAAACATATCTGTATTCAGAATGAGCTCTCACAGCTGTCCAAGCCATGATCGCATTTCAATGGTTTTGTTTCATTTGTTCATTTATTTACCTATTTATGGACACATGGAACAAGCATGGAAAAAATATAACACAAACAAACAAAGGAAATGGACACAAAACCAACACTAAATCCAAACACTGTACGCTTTCATTATCAGCGGAGAGTTTTAAATTTTATTAAATATCAATTTATAATATTAATTTCATTAAATACTCAAATGAAACTAGTCTATCAATAACCAGGTAACTGAATGAATGAATAAATGCATAGACACAGACTTTCAGATTTTTTTTTCTTGCTGTCTCAACCTCTGCGCCACCCCAGAGGCAGTGCACCCACGCCGACTCATTCCAACACCCCGTCCACAGCCACAGCTCGGCCGGCCCCGCCGCAGCCCCGGCACCGGCAATCCATAGGGGGCAGTCAATGTCAAGCCGTCAAGAGGCAACCCACCGGAGGAGACACTGCACTGCCGCCGAGTCACTTCGGTGGTGTTCAGTGGCGCCTGTTCTGATCTAACATACGTAGGACACCACCTACTAAGCCCCCTACTGACGACAATAATTGGTTAGTCGCAGAGCCGGCATGAGTGAGCTCTCCCCCCGGTGGGCGCCACCACGTCCGTCCGACAGCCCCCATGGACTCGCCGATACCGGTGACCGCGGTCACCAAGGCCACAGACGTGGAGAGGACATCGAATCTGAGGTCACCATGAGAGCAGGGCATGAACGGCCACAGAACTTGAGACATTTTTTTATTCTGATCGATGAGAATGAGGATGATTAAGATGATGCTACGAAATTTCATTTCGGTCTGAGACTACATTACAGGGTTGTACTCTACGCTTCCTTTCATAATATATCCCGGCGTCAACCAGGCCTGAGAGATACAGGCACCTGTAGTGTTGGTCATGAAATTTGAGCAACACTCTCAGAAACGCATCCAATAAGTGGATGAAACTCGACTGTGTGGTCCCAGTCTTCCCAACTGAGTCCGCAGCAAACTCAACTCGTAGACGTCGGGGCAGAAAAACCCACATGACTCTGATGGGATTCGAACCCACGACCTCCCAGCCGGGAGTCCCCGACGCTAACCACTTCGCCACGGCGGCTGGTAGATTAAGTTGAAAACCGTGTCTGCGCTTAATTCTAAAGATTTTGCCAGTCGCCAGCGGTGGTTTGTCGTGGGATGCGGGTTGAGAGATCATGGGTTCGAAGCCCATCATGATTGCAGGTTTGTGGGAGTTGATGGGTGGTCTGTGGGGTCCTGTGGGAAGACTGGATCAGCATAGTCCAGGAGTATCCGCTTCATGAATGTGTATTCAAAAGTGTCGGTTGAATTTCCCGACCAACGCAGCAGGTGTGTGTATCTCCCGGGCGTGTTTGACGCTGAAACATTGTGAAAGGAAGCGTAGCTTACAGGCTTGTCCCATAGTTTCAAGCACAAATAGGGACATCAAAGAGCGTTATTTTCATGGATCATCTTTCAGCTTCAAGTTTTTGGTGTCGTGGCCTTTCATGCCTTGGTCTCATGATAACTTCAGCGTCGGTTAATTCTCCACACCCTTGGCACAGGTGAGTTCGTGTCAAAATGTGTATGCCAGTCGGCGGATAGGGACTGTCAGTGGATGGATGTTGTAAACCCCTTTGGAAGGGGATTCTCATTTACGCTGGGTCCCCGATTAAATAATTATTGCCGCCAGTAGCGGATGCCCTGTGCGTGTTGGATCAAAACAGGAACGAGGAAGGATGATCGATAGCACGCGTTTATCCACTCTGGTGGGTTGCCCAGTGTGGACTGTCAGTGCCTAGGCTGAGGAAGGGTGTGGCTGTGAATTTGGATCTGGAATGAGTGGCCCTGAAGTCATGCCATGCACGGAAGGGAAGACAGACTTATGTTCATACTTTCCATGTTATATTTTACTTGCTGGCCACTGAAAAATGGGAACAGGCAACTGTGGGCCCCTACGCTAACAGCAGCACCGTATCCTTACAACAGTCCCAACATAGAGCATTTTGCGTGAATTTTCGGCACTTTTGTTGATTAATAACAAATATGTGTCTGTGATTATTGCACTGAGAATGGAATCCACCGCAAAGAAAGATATTTCAAAAGAAAATACGATTTCCATTAAAAAAGAAAAGCCCGCAGTAATGCGCCCTCCATCACCTGATGAATGAACAGACATGATAGTATCGTCTGCTTGACGCGCGTGCAGTGAGAACCGGGTCAGTGCCCTTGTCCGCACTATCTCTGGTCTCTAGGGGGAGAGAGAGAGAGAGAGAGAGAGAGAGAGAGAGAGAGAGAGAGAGAGAGAGAGAGAGAGAGAGAGAGAGAGAGAGAGAGAGAGAGAGAGAGTCTCATGCCGGTAAAGTATGATAAACAGCATCTTCCCGAGCGTGGGAATTTTTTCTGGAACTGGCTCTGTGACGGACAACACCTGCCATGCGCGCGGCAGTGAAATGAGTAGGCTACATCTACATACACATTGCTATTAGCTTAGCGTCAGCTGTTAGCGTTAGGGGCCCACAAGCAGTCTTCGCCTTTGCAAACGACAGTAGTCTTATTAAAACCCTTTTTTTCTTCTTAAACTAATCTAGTATTTAAACGAATCAAGCAGCATTCTTTGTGAAATTCCGCCACCGCCTGTCCGTATCAAAATGTTATCTAACGTTGAATATACTCAATTACCTTATCATAGATAGATAGATGAACAGATAGACAGTTGATTACACACATCTATTATTGATAGAAACACGTATTACTCTCTCTCTCTCTCTCTCTCTCTCTCCTCTCTCTCTCTCTCTCTCTCTCTCTCTCTCTCTCTCTCTCTAGCTTTATACAGTGTGTGTGTGTGTGTGTGTGTGTGTGTGTGTGTGTGTGTGTGTGTGTGTGTGTGTGTGTGTGTGTGTGTGTGTGTGTGGTTGTGTTCGTGCGCACATGTTAACATCCCCACTGGTTTCGGTGTTGTACCTGTAGTTTTTTTCTCTCTAAAAGACGCTGCATGGCGTTTGTTTCCTATGCATTGCATTTCAACGACCAACAAAGAAACGAAAATGAACGAACAAACGCACACAAGCACGCACGCACACACACACACGTGCGCGCGCGGGCACGCACACACACACACACACACACACACACACACACACACACACACACACACACACACACACACACACACACACACACACACACACACACACACACACACACACACACACACACGCATAATCAGATGCACTGTCTTTCTTCAGCATGCACTGACTAGACCTTCCTTCTTCATTGTTATTATTAATTTCATATGTTGTATTGCCCATATTACTTGCGAAATTTTCTTTGTCAGGGAAGGCAGACAGTGTGTGTGTGTGTGTGTGTGTGTGTGTGTGTGTGTGTGTGTGTGTGTGTGTGTGTGTGTGTGTGTGTGTGTGTCTATTTTAATTACATTTTCCCCTTAATATAAAACAAAAAGTTCTTTTGTCTCTTTCTTTTTTTCTATGCATATATGTTAACACATCTTTATCCTTTATCTAATTAATCCTTTTATCTATTATGGTTAAAAAACTTTTAATCAATACTC
>CM031608.1:52741163-52743663 GCA_018398815.1 Conus ventricosus
TTTCGGAGATATTACAGTGGTTCTCTCATGCAGCTAGTGAAGGGTTTTCATATTTATGATATATATTCTTAATTCTATGTTCCCATTTCTTCTTCAATTTTTTTTTTCTTAAGTTCAAATCTTTGCCAAGTCATTACTATAATGACAGAAGAATTGTTAGCCTGAACTTGTTTTCCCCCACTACTTAATTGTTCAGCATTATTATATTGTTTGGTCAATAAGTGGGAGATTGCATCTCTAAGGAGATCCAAGTAAATTCTTAACCGCTGACAATGCTCGGGTTATTGAACAACAGAGCTGACCACTCAGATTGTGCCACTCTGTTGTGGTTGAGAGTGTCTATTCTGAAATGACCACATACGCGCGCGCGATCCCTCTCCCCTCCCCCCCCCCCCCCCCCCCCCCCCCCCCCCCCCCCCCTCCCACACGTTCGTTCCCTTCATGGAATGTACACACTACGACACCCAGGGACTCACACAGACACACACACACGTGTGTGTGTCTGTGTGTGTGTGTTGTGGTTGTGTGTATTTGCGATGTGTGTGTGTACGTGTGTGTTTGTGTGTGTGTTGTGATGTGTGGATTTGCAATGTGTGTGTGTGGGCGTTGTGGATGTGTGTATTTGCAATGTGTGGGTGAGTGAGTGCGCGTGCGTGTTTGGTCATTTCAGAATAGACACTCTCGACCACAACAGTGTAATCATCGGTGGGGTTGTTTTGTGGCAGGTACCCATGCATCCAACAGCACCAGCACCAGACCAGAATTCCAGCCACAGACTCTGCGACTTCTCCTGTGCTGTTGGCTTTTGCTGTACGGCAGCTGGCCCGGCTGTTCCTGAGAAGGACGTGTGTTCTCCGAAACAGCATTGGTGACGACAGTGGTGGAACACGCCATTGCACGCTTAGCTCTCAGGACTGCAACACACACCCCACACACACACACACACACACCACCACCACACACCACACACACACACACACACAACACACACACACACACACACACACACAGCTGAAACATGACCTATCGGGGTAACTCTGGTATCTGCAGAACTTCCTTTTCTGACCCTACTGTTTAGCGAAATGCGAAGTGTTTCACTTGGACTGTAACATCTTTCAGTCCACAGAAATCAAAAGTCTGAAGAAAAAATATGGTTCCCCTCATGGAATATACACACTAGTTGAGGTCTACGACACCCAGGGACTCGTACACATCGAGAGTGTGTGTGAGTCTGAGAGAGAGAAACAGAGAGAGAGAGAGAGAGAGAGAAACAGAGAGAGAGAGAGAGTCTGTGTGTGTATGCGCGCGCTTGCACTGCTAGACCTTGGACCAAGTCTGTTTAAAAACTTCATCCGAGAAATACACACTCTTCAGGCGAGATAGAAAATTTAAGGAATAAAAAAGGGGTAAAAAGAAAGAGCTGTAGGATGTGATTTACAAGCCGGCTTCGTGGACAGCTCTGAATGCTAACATTAGTCTGTCACTGATCCCCATGTGTTTTATCATACTTTTCACAGACTGAATTCTTATTGATAAATCCCCCGACTTCACACAGTTACTATTTAATCATTGTCTTAATTCATCTGATTTGCTCTGACGTATACAATGCTTCGCGTTATCAGACACAATTTGATCTTATTGCTCAATTCATGGGTTTTTTCCATCCTATTCTACTTGGCAGGGTAAATAATATATCGCCATTAGAGGCATTCTCCGAATGCCTCAGCGTCTCTCCTATTTTATTTGCTTACTTTACTTTTTTTTCTGGAGTTTAGTAAATTCTTAAATTTGTACCTAATTGTTTAGAAAAGAAAAAAGAAATGGTATCACTTGGGCTGGCTACTTATTTTATGGATGGGCTGAAAATCTATCATGTGGCTCTAATTCACTAGGTTCTATGTAAGCAGCTTCGGTATCAACGCCCTGTCTATGCTGCTGTATGAGGAGCCTTTCTGGAAGATATAGCCAACCAACCAACAAAAGAACTGAGGCGATCAGAGTCCGTCCCACGATTCATTCATTTACTGGATTTTGGATTACCAGCTGGAGCTCTCAGACTTCACGAGCCGGATGTACCGACTCGTTCATTACCTACGGTTTTTTTTTTCTTCTTTTTTTTTAAGACTTCAGATTGTGTTAGATTCCATGGTATTTAGGTGAGGTAATAAAAAATCGCTCGTGTCAAAACATTACCAGAGTAAAAGATTGACAAAATGTTCCTCCCTGCCTAAAAAAAAAACTGTTGAAGAAAATCGATTTTTATTTGTAGACAAACATGTAGCTGCACCGCAGAAGTACATGTCTGTCTGGCTAAGGGGAGACTCTGTCCCCGGCCGTCAGAACAGTTCAAATGTGCCCCTCTCTTGTCCCTCTTAAACATGGTTACAATGAAATTTGCCCATCCTCGTCCTCCTAAACATGGTTACAATGTAATTTGCCCCTCCCTATCCCCTTAAACAGGGTTTTCCCCATTCCTCGTCGCCCTTAAACAATGTTACAA
>CM031608.1:52746163-52747713 GCA_018398815.1 Conus ventricosus
CCTTTCTAATTGTCGCCGTGCGTTCTGGTCTCCGCGCTTGATTTGGATACCTCAGTGTCCTACGCTTTTGTTGTTAACAGTGAGTGAAGATGGACTGTGCTTGGGTGATGGTAACGGACCATTTCTGCGTGTCTTGTGGAACGTGGCAGCAGCCGTGGTCAAGCAGACTATGAAGAGGGAGTTGGATCACATGAGAATTATTGCAAACACAGCTTGCGAAAACTTCCGTGCAGTGCCTGGATTTGTGATCTTTTTTTAACATTCATTGAAAACGCTCCAAATGTTTCATGTGTGAGACTTTGGATAGAAATAGGTCTGTTCAGTGGTTACTTCCACTTGACAGACCTACTGAAATAATCCCTATTATGATTCTGAATATGATGACTTCTGTCTGTCATGCGGATAGTGTGTGAAGAGAGTGCGAGGCAGCTGCAATCGTCAGGGGAGGTGAATCCAGCATTCAATATGTCAGTAGAACAGCAGAACGATGGCGTTGTGTAATGTACACAACAAACCTGGTGTAATATTTTAGAGATGTGTGCGTGCATCCCTACCCCCTCCCAGGATACATATCCATAGTACCCCGACGGTACTACAAACTGTATTTCTTATACCAAGCATTGGCTGCGAAGAGGTAAACATTTTAGATACCGTTGACAAGGTTTGACAGCTCCGCTTCGGAGACCACACTGTGTGTATTAAATGACAAAATCGGATATGTATTTCAGGAAACAGAATGCCTACACTACTCTAAGACATGCTTTGTGTTATCGTAAGGTGCAGCGTAAAAACCACCAAATACTGGCGGCGCAGAAACGCGTTTTGAGTTGTGAGCATGATTGAGATAGTCTGTATCCGTAGTATATCGCATACTCCATGTCGCTGACTAACGTAAGAGATCCGTGTACACAATGCACAGTAAGTCTAATAATATTAAACTGTAGCGTGACATATTTTGTTCCAGTTATGTGTGACTTCTGCGTTAACACGTGTTCTTCAGTGATATTGGTTCATACCCCTGAACAATACGTTTGTTATTTTCTCCGCACCTCATTTACTTTATTTTAACGTAGAGAACGCACACGATGTTTCACTGGTTTTTAACGTCCCCACAGTGTGGCGGTGCAGTGGTTCAGTCAAATGACCGTCATCGTTTGACGCCTGGCCGACCGTCATGGACATCTCAGGGCTGCCAGTTGTGCTGGTGATGGTTGTGCTGGTATGGTTTGGAGAGACTGATTTGACTTGTGTCAAACAAGAAACGGTTCTGTAATTAGAGTAATTATTCTTTGTATTATGTGGATGATTTTTTTAATGAGAATAATTTATGAATAATGCAGGCGTTTTCTCTGCTTGAACTGTTTTGTGCACGTTATTTCACACTGTTTTTTTCTATGTGTAATGCGTGGGCTTTTTTTCATATCCAAACAATCCGTCATGAGGTTTCAGTCTAATGTCATTTACAGCCATTTAACCACAGATGCCATATCAGCCTGTGTCAGAGCATGGGCTGCGTGTCACGAACTTTGTTCACATTAGGTCACGTGCAT